>WEIU01006514.1:172754-203283 GCA_013389925.1 Aegithalos caudatus | reverse complement strand
TTTTTTTTTTTTTTCTAAAAAAGTAATTACTAGTGAAGTAAAGGATGGGTTTAGGCATCCAGAGGTTTGAACTGACATGAAGTATTTGGTGCTACTATTCTAAGAGGTGATTTATCCTGGTGGGTCCAGAAGGCCGGGGCAATGAAAATATTTCTGGTTACTTTTACTGCTTACCATGCATAAAATCCCTGCAAGAGAAATATCTGAGCCATCCTGAAGAGTAATACTGGAAAGAAGCCTAGGATGAGTGGTTCCTTGCAGTTTGTATCCATCATCTCACTCTCATTGTTTTCTTTTTTGTTACCTGGAAAATTCCAGTACACCATGAATAATTCTTACTGCTGAAACACCCCAACACTTTCACTGTGTTTATAAAACTCCAAGCTGCAGACCTGTAAATGAAGTGAATGTGAGATTATTTGGCTGATTACCCATTTTCACAATGATAGGTTTCCTTGTTGTGTGTGAGAACTAAATGATGATGTTTAAGTCACGACTGCACCTTGGCAGCCTTTGAATTTGGATGTGCAGAGCTTTCCTTGAGGTAATATCAGAGCCTGGTAGCACAGAGCAGTAATTGATGGGACTGATCTGCCAGTGAACCCTGCAAGGTGGAAGAAGAATAGCAATGACTTGCAGGAGCTGCAGTAATGAGCCAGGCTGTGTTTTATTCTGCTTTTCTAGGTGTCTGCAGCTGCAGGTTGCTCAGACCAGCTCTGCTGCACAGTAAAGGGCATCCTCATCTAATCCCCCAGAATTGTAGTTTTCATTCATTTCAAATAGATCTGTAAACTGTGAGATTTTATGGGTGGTATAAATTCTCTTGTATATACATTGTGCTAAAAAGGGATTTTTGGATTTTTTTTTTTTTTTCTTTTCATAAATCTTCCTTCTGAGCAAAATCCCTGTGGTATTTGGAGCGTTGCTTTTGTGTTGTTTCACACCAAGTTACAGGATGGTTTCTTGTATGTAACAAATCAGGTTGCTTAACTTACTCAGGTCTTTAAAAGAAAGAAGAGTTTCCTTCTGCTAAATAGTCCTTAAACTAATAAAGTATAACCTATTCTGTATGGTTTAGTATTAATAGACCTATTTCTGAATTTACTGAAAGATCTTTCTGCAAATAGCTGGCTTCAAACAAGCGCTGCAAAATGTCAGACTCACATTCTCTAATTTTATCCCCTAGCCAATTTATTTCAGATTTCAAATGATGCATTTGCTTACTTCCTGATATAAAACACTTCACCTGGAAAGCACCTCTCCTTGAGGCACTGCTGAGGTGCTTCTGAGGACCCTGGTGCTCCAGGAGGTGCCTTCCAGCAGGGCTCACCTGGACAGTGCTGATCTTCAGCTGGGAATTCAGGGTTGTCTCAGTCTGGTGAAGATGGAGCTATGGTGGGATACATCAGAAAAACCACCAAGTCTCACAGGCCACATTGAATGAGGTGTTTTCTCGTGGCTTTTTCAATTCTTATCAGTGAAAGTGCGTGTGGGAGTATGATGTGAAAGCAGAAAATTGAGGGGCATTGATGAAATTGGTGACAGACGAGCTCATCCCTCTGCGTGTCGTGTAACACACCAACACTGGTTTGCACAGAGCTTTGGCCATAAGAGAAAAGTGAATGTTTAATCCTTAATTTCCTTGGTTTTTCCCTGTGCTCTGCATGCACCTGAAGCCCTGGCAGCACTGCTAAGTTGGAATTTGTGTGTTTGTTGGAGTTAAGGGGAGGGGAAGGCGAGCTTGTGTTGCTGAAGATCAATGGCAGCACTTTCATTGACTTCCATGGGCTGGGCAGACCAGGAATCAGGGGTGGGGGAAGGAGTGATGGGCCATTACTGTTTGGATCTGAGGGGAGGTGGGAGTTAAAAGGGTCATGAAGTTTATGCATTATTGACAGAATACCCATAATGACTCCTTAGGAGCTATTACACGGTGATATGTGAAGGCCTTAGTTGGGGATGGTTTAATTTATGAATCATTTCTGTGATGGATTGCCTGCTCTGTCAGCCTGGCTGCTGCACTAACTCGGGGTTCTTAATTCATTATGGAAGATTTCATGCAAAGTAATTGCTGTACAACACCACTCCTCAGAATGAAATAATGTGGCTGCTTTCCCCCCCTATCCTGCTGGTGGAAGCTTTTGTTCACATTCTGAGCAATGCCCCGTTGGTGAAGTATGATCTGGAAAAGCTTTGCAAAGGAGCACCTCTGCTGAAGAAGGGAGTTCCTGAAATGCCCAATGTTTTTGCAATTACAAGTATAATCTTTCAGGTTTGGGCTTCACTTCTGTCTAATGAAGTCTCATGCTCTCGTGTTAATACCAGCAGAGGGAACATATTGAAATTATTCCTTCATAAATCCTCCAGGGGAATTCAGGACTTGCTTCTGAAATATCAGGGGTGAAATTTAAAAAGGTCTTTTTATTATTTTAGTGGTTTTCCTTTCCTGAAGCTCATAATCTTTCTCTGCCTTTCTCTTCTTACTGCAAAACAAAATTGCCCATGTTTCCTTTTCTAAGAGAAAGTGAAAAATTACTTTGTCAAGCAGCACAATCTGAGGGAACTCAGTTTTGCAGTGTGTGGAGCCCCAGAAAAGTACATCTGAGTTTTGAAAGATTACACAAATTCTGTTCTCGCCTGAAACACTCGGATTCTGTGGGGTTACAGATACAAATTTTGTTTTAGGAAATCTCAAAAGAATATGAACAGAGTTTAGAAGGATGGAGCACCCCTCAGACAAGGCAAGGCTGGGAGAATTGGGGTGTCTGGAAAAGAAAAGCTTGGGAGTGACCCAACTGTGGCCTTCCAGTACCTGAAGGGAGTACAGGAAAGATGGAGAGAGACTTTACATGGGCCTGGAGTGACAGGACAAGGGGGAATGGCTTCAAAATGAAGGAGGGCAGGGCTAGATGGGATATTGGGAAGAAACTTTTGCCTGTGAGGGGAGTAAAGCCCTGGTACAAGATGCCCAGAGAAGCTGTGGCTGTCCCTGGAAGTGTCCAAGGCCAGGTTGGACAGAGCTTGGAGCAACCTGGGACGGTGGAAGGTGTCCCTGCCATGGCAGGGGTGGCACTGGATGGGCTTTAAGGTCCCTTCCAACTCAGGCAATTTTATGATTTTATCCTTTCCCTCCTGATGTGCTGATTCCCCAGTCCTGAAGCAGCCAGGATGCTGACCCAGGGCAGGCTGTGATCACCAAGGGCACGCTGAGGACCCTCTTTGCCCACCTGGTTCTCCCTGGGAGCCTTTTCCATCAGGGATTGCCCTTCCTGGAGGGCAGGGCAGCAGTGTGGGGTTAAAGTCCTGTTCTCCAAGGCTGGAAGAGTTCACCTCCTACACACAATGCAGGGCCATGCAGGGATGTTGGAGTCAGCCCCAGAATAAGAAGTTTGTTAATATGGTACATGCTTAATTTATTCTGCTCCTCGGGGGGTGAGTGGCGAGTCATTACTGAGCAAGAGCACAAACACAGAAATCCAAGGCATGGTTTTGATAGTTATTTTAAAAATCTTAATTCCTTCATTCTGCTTTCCTAATTCAAAGCAGGGATGGAATTGTACTATATTCTTCTGGGAAACACAAAAACGGATTCCTCTGGGGGAAAAAATTCAAATTTGAATATAAAAATAACTCGAGTGATCCTTTTTCTTTCCATTAGTATGTCCTATTTTTGAAGTCTACAGATGAAATCTTGTAAGATTTTTTTTTTCTTTTCAAATAGAGGGATGAATAACTTAAAAGTGCAGTCCCAGGAATCTTGTAAGAGGGTACAAGCTCTTCTGCCTCGGACAAGATTGATGAGGTTAGCCTGACTGGCAAGTGTGCAGTTTACATGCTAATAGCAAGTAGGTTGTCTTGCAGGGAGAAAATACATTGCAAAGTAAGTGTGGAATGTTTATTAGTCCCAGCAAAGTGCAACGGAGACAGTACAGATGGTGTAAGAGGAATGTTGTGCAGGAAATATCAGGCATATGTGTTTCTTGGCCAAAACCCCTTTGTTTTATCACGGGTCTGTGAGGCCTCGGTGCAGACAGACATGGCCCTCATCATCCTCCCCTCACTCTGTCCCAGGGGCTGCAGACACTTCCCAAACAGCCCCATGGCTCCAGAAATCAAGGGTGGGTAAGACCTCGTAAGCAAAACCCTAAGGCGACCCATACTTGGTTTCAGGGGCTGTGGGCGCTCGTCTCCGCCGGGTTCCGACGCTCCCACCAAACCCAGGGCAGGAATTCTGCCCCTTCCCCTGCTCCCAGAAAAGTCTGGGACAAGGAAAAGCTGAATGGAGAGTGGTAAAAGAGGCTTCTGCATTGGGGGGTACCAAGCTTTCCTTTCGCTGGTGGAGAGGGAGAAGCAAGGAGGGTTTGAAATTTTATTGTGGCGTGAGTCGTAAATTTGAGGGAGATTTTAAGGCACAGTGAGTGGATATCAAATAAAATTTATCCCATCCTGGTGCTTTGTAGGTGGTACTTTTTTTTTTTTGTGGAAGGCACCTTGGTGTCATTGGCTGCAGCTGCTTAATTTCCTTCTCCATTTTATATAACCTATTACTTACTAAAATCAAAATGTGATGAACTTATATTCCTGTAATCTTAGGATATGGATGGGGATCACAGGTTTTTTATGCTGTACCTACTTTTCTCTGCATTTTCTTCTTGAAGAAGAGAAAGTTTCATTAGTTTTCCTTTTGAGAATGTTGGTTTTATACAAGAATCTCAAAAATACCATGTAGTAATCACTGGTTGGCCTTAACCTTCCAGTTCCCAAAGTTCATTTTTTAAGTTTATTGGATAAACAATTTGAGTTTTCATTCAGCACAACTAAAGATTTGCTTGCATTCCTATTTGCCAAATTAGAATGGAAATTTCCAGGAAACTATTGTGTAGTTATCAACTGCAAATAAACCAAAGGAAAAGCTGGCAGGAAGCAATCTGTGATGCCTGCCATTTAAAAGGATTCTTTTTCCCAGTGAATGTGGTTTTAATCCCTGTTAATATTTCTCCTGCTTGTGGATCTGATCATATTTACCCTGTGCAGGTGTAGCTCTCTGCACTAATTATTCCAAAATATCTTGGATTTTGGATCTCTTGAAACAGGTGACAAATATGGTGGACCGAGGAATCAGCACATTGCTAGAGAAAATCCACCCCATGTCTTTGGGTGTTGGTTTGATCTCTGGGTACAGGCAGAAAAATATAAATCAAGGAAGGATGGACAAATAAAAGCTTCTCTTACATGATCAGTTGTGTTGACAATAATCTCGAACAAAACAAGGCACCTGCTCTAAATATGCTCCAAAATTCACTCTCAGTGGCTCTCCGAGCTCAAACACTTAGAAAATGAAGAAATATAAGGAAAGCCTTAAATTGATGCTTCACTATAGAAACAGAAAGCTCAAAAATTGGATCACAGGAGCGAGAGTTTAAAAAGAAAAAAAAAAAAAAAGAAATAAAATCACATCCCTGCATGCCATTTATCCACATCCTTCCTCATTTGCATACTGGCAATCAAAATAACCTGCTCCCCAATCCTCCAAATAGGCTTTTCCAGACTCTTTCCTTTTTTTTTTTTTTCTTTTCCCTTTAATTGCCCCATTTCCTCTGGCATGTAACACAGGGTATTGACTTTTTCCTTACCTCATACTTGAGGTGTAATAGTTTTCAGAGACATGCTTTTCTAGAAATATAGAATTTTGGGTAGTATATTTTTAAAGCTGATTTACTGTTTTTCCTTTATTAGCTTAAGGGTTAGAAGCTTTGGACAGATTTTAAAGTGTTTGATCTTTTTTTTTTTTTTTTCCCTTTCCTGTGAAGATGACAGTTCATGGCAATTAGTGAGCTTTATCTTTCTGGGTTTTCTGCAAAATAAGTATCTCTTCATGTGAAAATATAATTTCACATTTTAAACAGGGGCCATTTCAGAAAAGGCCATACCTAAAAATTTTTTGAGACAATGGTAATGATGAAAGATAATCCTTAAAAAAAAAAAAATCTAAACTTCATTCTCTCCTTTTTCTCAGTGCAGATTTTACAATTTGTAGGGAGAGAGCCAGTGTAATATCTAAGATTTGTAAATCAAAGCAGGAGGTCAGGCGTGCTCAGAAGTGTGAATGGATGTTGGTCATGGAGAGGGCTCATAAGAAGGGAAAATGTTCTTATTTACAGAGGTCTCATTCTTCTCTTGTCTGTTGGCATCCCTCTGTTTGCTATTCAGAGCACACCCCTGCTTTGCAGTTTACAGAGGTCTCATTTTGGGTTGCAGTGAGTCCTGCTCTGGGTGCAGCTTCCAGAGCTGTCCCCAAACCTGGCCCTGCCCCAGGGCAGGAGCTGCAGGGAGAGGCTTGGACGCTCCCAGGTGAACATCTGAAAGCTCACTGCCTCAAATTCAGCAAGGGAAAACTACTTTTTTCTACTTTAAAAATCAATTTTCTTCCACTTCCTTATTTTGCTTTGACCCCCAACTGTCCTGGGCTTTCTGTTGTGTTCTGTTGTAACTGGAACATTTCTTTGCTTATCTTTTGAGCCCCTTTCCCTCCTCTTTTGCACTTCTCCTTTTTTATTTTCTGTGTTTTCAGCCCTCCCTGAGTGTGTGCTGTTCCTGTTATCCCTCACCCAGGGTGGAAGGACCAGAGGAGTTGTTCATGGTAACAAGGCAACACCTCACATCTTTTGGGTGTGGATAAAGGGCATTACATCAACACCTCTTGGTACCTACAGGATCTAAGGAACATGGCTAATCTGGGGCATATCTCAAAGTGGCAGAAGTATTACTCTCTCTTAAAAACTTTTGACTGTGCTGGAGAGTTATTTGTAAGAATTAATCCCGTTCCCTTTTCCCAATGAAAAGGGGGAGAGTCTCTGTCTTGCCTCTTTGGAAAGCATTTAACTGTTCAATTAACAAGTTCATCTGGAAGCATGTGAAAAAAGACACACAAATCCTCCTGGGCATGCTGTATGAATACCAATGTATTAATTAAAATCTACCTAAATATGTCAGCATTGTGCAGTTAGAGCCATATCACAGGGCCATCTTTTATCATAAAGTTCCACTGTACACAGGCAGAGTTAGGTGTTTATCTTTTAAAAAGCACTTTATTTCTGGGATATGTGTGTAAAATTCTGGAAGGCTCCTGGGTTTATAAAAATGTCTCATTTCTGCAAAGAACCATATTGTCATTCCAGCAGGGAGATCTGCTGGGGTGCCCCACGCTGGGCCCTGGAGAGGCAAGGTCTGTTTGGGTTTGTCCCTCTGGTCTCCCTTCTTTGTTTAAACTGGGAAACAACACAATGTAAACACATGGCTGAAATAGCCAAACCCAAATGTAATCTATTAATTTTGTTGCTTTGGGCTTGGAGTACATGTTCCCAGGCTCCTTGGACTTTGTTCTGAATCAGCAAATCTGCCCCTTTCTCCTCCCTCACTGAGCTCTGCTCCACCAGGCTCAGCTCTTGTTGTCACCTTATCTGCTTCCCCTCCACTTTCTCTTACTTTCTCCTGTTCTTTTTAATTATCCTCCCTTTTTCTCTAGAGAACTTCCTACTCAGCTTCTAAAAAATTGCTATTTTGGGACCCCAAATCCATGTGAACTTACAGCTAGAACAGATGCTTGTGCTTTGGAGTCTGTATTTCCCCTGACCACTATTATGAAAAAGACTAAAAGCCAGAATTATCCCTGCTGGCTAGTGGCAAGACTCCAGGAGAAGGATTTTTTTTGGGAGAAAATTAGCAGCTACTGCAAGGCTCATGCTAAATTCCAAGGGTGGGAGACCTCACATAATACTCTTAGTTGTGGGATGAAGTCAGGTGCTGTCCTGGAAAATACTTTAAACATGCTGAATTTTATATTAATTTAATATTAATATATGCTGAAGATGTTTAAAAGATGTATGGACCTGGTTTAGTGGTGGGCTTGGCAGTGCTGGGCCTAAAGGTTGGACTTGATGAACTGAGAGGTCTTTTCCAACCCAAAAAGTGATGATTCTGTGGAAATCCAGTGAATCCCATGGCAGTGCACCAGGACACACATTCAGCCACCAGTGCCTGTAGCCAGTGCCACATTCCTTTGCTCCTTTGTCCCTTTTTGCAGGGGTTAGGGAGCAGGGCACAGGTACAGATGTTTCACCTGTCAAGGATGCTGCTGCCTTGCCACTCTCCCTTTAAGCCCTTTGTGCCTTCCTGTGTTGCTTTATAAAGTTCATAAAGTTTTCCCATTCCATTTGCTGTTGCTAGGTGCTGGATTTTTTTTTTTTTTTTCCATTGTGCTTGTTACGAAGAAGCCTTCAGCAGGCTAAGAATATTTTATAAGGTTAGAAAATGGTGTTAAATGTTAATTAGCAGTTGCATAATCCCAGGTGGCATCCTTTCACATGCACTCGTCAATTTTTAATGAGTGTCACTCGTGCACATAAAACTCAAAATTAGCTTTCTCTCCCAAGTACTCTGTTTGATTTTCACACTCACTTCCCCTCCCCTTCTCCTTTGATGTTACTGACACAATATATCATGCTGGCATTTGCTTTGGTTTCATCTCCAATGCATATTGTCATGTAGCTAGTTAGTTATCTGCAACATAGACACACACTCCTACCCGCAGGAGCGCCCTTCACAGAGGCACAGGATGGAGCTTCACTTTCATTTTTCCCTTCTTAGGCGTAGCCTCTTGTAACTGCAATAAGGAAAACCTGATGCAAAGGTATTTTAGGTTTTGATCTGAGAATTCTGAGTGCTGGAGCTGCTCTCTGAGCTTAGCTGGAGGAGCCCCTCACTGATCTCTGTTGTGTCTGGGGGTAGTTCATCCAAATTAAAAATTGGAGCAAAAATCTCTCTGTACCCTGGAAATTTATCACCAGCTAATCACTAAAAAGTGTTGTACTTCCATTTATATGCTGACTGGTGGGATAATTCCCCGCTTTATCAGTGCATTGTGCTGCTATAAAAGCATGACTGCTCAGAGGTGGAAAGGAGATTTTTTTTTTTTTTTTAAATCCCCAAAACCACCATAGCCCAGTACAGGAATGCCCTGAGTGGGGTGGTTTGATGTCTCAGAGGGGTCAGGAATGGCAGTGCCCAAGCCCAGTGCTGGTTTGCAGCAGGTGGGATAGTGCAGGTGAAATAACCTGGTTATTGCTGCTCTCAGGGGGAGCTGAGCAAGCTGGGGGAGAGATGCCCAGAGAGCTGGGTTGGGAGGAGATGCCCCCTGGTCATGGTTCCAGATCAAAGGGCAGCCAGGCTGGGATGATCCCAGCTCCTCTGGTGTCCATCTCTGGGCTGTATCAGTGGACAAGAGCTGGAAACTCAAATCTGTTTGGTGGCTTCACTGTGAATGATGGGCCAGCAGAACAGGAGCCCAGATAACTCAATTTTCACTGCTGATCATTTCCATTCGTCTTCTGCCTTTTTAAAAGCAAAACTCCATCCCCCTCCCCTTCCCCCAACAGCACAGCTTGGCCCTTCCCTTCTGATTTGATCATGGAAGTAATTCAGCTTTGGTCTGCATTTTGCTTTGATTTTTATTTGTTAAGGAAAGAGTTCTTCTAAGCATCGGGATGATTTTGTTTTGTTAAATGGAGTTGTTAGCTCACTTGGCAGGAGGCTCTGTACAGACTTTGCTTTGATTTCCCCTAAGAATACCATGTGTTTGTAAAATATTGGCTTCTTGACACCATAGTGCCAATGACCTCTCTTTCCAATGAACAAACTCAGCTTTAAATTATTTTTATTAATCAAGATTTTATCTCTTAGCAGAGATTGACAGTTTTCCAAAATCTTTTTGACAGCTACTGTTACATGCAAGAGGTGAACCAGAATTAATGATCAAGGGTTAGGGGGGCCTGATTCCTGCTGTTAACTTCCCAAAATGTAAATGGGGGGAAAGCTTGCTGATCCTCCTGTGCTTACACCAGCACAAATGAGATTAGAACCCAGTCGTGTATCCAGGAAAATGAAAATGTCACGGCAATGACTTGTGTCCAACTTGTGGAATAAACAGATCAAGCAGGAGTAATTGCACTTCTATTTCCCCCTCTCTGCACACAGATACTTTTCACTGTCCTTTGATGATCTCTGCAGAAAATATAGCTGATAATAAATATTTCCACACCCTTTTCTAGTTTGCAAGAGTAATGTAGCCACTTAGAGAAAAGAAAATGGCAAGATGATACACAAGGTGTTGAAGTGCCAGAATATCATTATATTTTCTGAAAACTTAAAACTTAAAATGTAGGCTCCATTGTTTTGAATTTTTTTAACTTACAGTAGCAAAGAGGAAAAAACAATGCTGTTTGGTTTTTTCTGGTTTGGGTTTTTGGTGTGGTTTTTTGTTTATCCCAGCAATAAAGAGAAGCCCCAGTCCTGGACAGGCCCCAGTGCTGGCACTGTCCAAGGAGGCAGCAGGGATAAATCAAATGGTGCCACTCTGCCAAGTCCCTCAATGCTGTCCTGCAGTGCAAGCAAAGATACAAAACACTCAGATGTGCCTACTGAGACATATTGTGCTTTCATCTTAGAGCTCTTCCTGCACACGAGTCTTAAAAGATACCTCTAATATCCATTAACCTGCTTTTGATCCTTTGTGACAAAAGGCAAGCTGTTGTGATGGGAATCCAGCCTGGAACTTGCATCTGCTCCAGGCCCATCTGGAAACTCAAATGCAGTGGAGGACTCAAGGAGAGAAATGATCCCTGAGTTTTTTTTTCCCAGTCTGGGTGAGGAGTTGAATGTTGGGAATGTAACAAGGTGGTTTGGTATGGTGGGATTTGGAACCCCAGTGGAGTTTCCTAAAAGCTCTGACCAGGGTGCAGCTTTTCTTAGGGCTGATTTTGGCTTTGTTTTGACTCTCCCTGTCACCCTTTGCGTTTTCATCCTTTCTTCCCAAGGGCTTTGGACTGTCCATTGAAGCTTTGAAGAGCTAGGTACCACTAAAGAGGATGTGGTTTTTGGGTTATTTTTGTTGGCACACTATCAGACAAATTATCAGCTGCTTCTGGAAGATCTCCAGTCATTTTGTGTGTGCATTTGTGACCAAGCATGCACTGCCAGGCATTTGCCTCCTGAAAGCAGCTTATCCTTCTGTGCCTGCTAAGCCTTGTGCATCAGCCTTAAAATGCTGCCTGAAGAGCTTGGGGAAAGCAGCAGAAAGGTGCTCTCAGTGCATTACTTCATGTCCTGTTTCCTGACTCATAATTAGGTATTTTTCAACACACAAGACTATAATAAGTGAAACCTATTCATTTGGAGGGCAGGTGGTTTTCTTGCCTCTGCCTCCTTGCTTTTGAATTATGGTTTACTTAATGTAAGATACCCTGCTTTCCAAGAGACAGAAAATTGGTTGCTTCTGCCAATATTTGGAGTTATAAACCATTGCTTAAACTTTATGATGGCATTAATCCCAGTGTATAGATTGTTACTGTGGTTAAGGACTGTCTTATCAGCTTTAACAGCCCTTGGAGTTGCTTCAGGCCATTAAGCAACAAATTGTCTGTAAGAAATAATTTGTTGCACTTCTCCTGCCTTGTTTTATAAGGAAAGGTATTATATTTAATGTTATGCTTGCCTGGGCTCAGTTGTCACCCCAAGACAATGCCACCAGCTATTCAGTCTGTGTAATGGGCCAGTTGTTCCCTCTCTTGGGAATACACCTTGGAGGAGGTGATGTGGATTTTAAAATATTTTGGAATGATGGCAGAGTTTGCTCGTTGAAATTCTGAGTCCAGCAGTCTCGTGAAATCTCTGTTCTTGTGGTTGGGTTTGTTTTTTAGCCCACAACAGGCAAAGACAGACTTTTGATCATCCATTGACGTGAGAGTATTGAGTTTTATGAATGCACATGCTGGCTTACAGAAAGTTGTGACAGGAGAGGGATGTCAAAAGACAGGATTACTGCAGAAATTGAATTATGGAATAAAATTATTAAATAAAATTAGAGATGTGATAAGACTAGAGTATGGCCCTGATTTGAATGAAGACTATGGAGATGTTTCATGTCATCTTCTCACTTGCTTTGTGTTAAATCCTATTAAATCAGACTCTAATTGACTCTAAGCTTGTTCTTGGTGGGTTTTGTTCTCTGTGTTTACAGCATGTTTTGCCAAAGAGAGGAGTAAGAGCTTTTCCATCCTTCATAAGTTTCATTGTGTTTTAAAGGAGGAAGAAGCACAAATTCTCAAGGCACAAAAGGATGAGCAGAACTTGCTTAGCAGCAGCAATGTTGACTCCCTGTGTGTGCTATTGACAGCAAGGTCTCTCCTGCACATAAAAAAATTTCCTGTCTCCATCCAGGCACTGGTGGAGCCAACACAGTTCTCTTCAGCCAGGCCTCACTCAGTTTTTCTCTCTGTTGGTTCATTGGAAAGAATTCAGTTTTTCTGGAAATGGGCTGAAAAATGCCCCAAGTGCATCTCTGAGGAAGAGCTGGGAGTAATGAACAATTACACTGCACTGCATCAAGGGTCCACCTGGAACTGGAGATCACAGGGTTGGAAAATACTGTGAGAAAAGGTAGGAAATGTGTTTGATGGTTCTTTCCTTTTTCCTGAACCATCTCCTAGTCTGGCTCCCTTTGAAACAAAGGCTGGATTCCAGCCACACCGGTGCTGTGCTCCAGACAGGTGTTAGCATTTCACAGTTACTGATTTGGGCAGGGTGATTTAAAAACCTGTTAAAAGCATTTTCTCCTTCTGCCTTTGGACTCCAGGAGCCAGCAAACCCAAGGACAGTGCTGTAGGGAAGGCTTTGGACGAGTGAACTCCATTGAATTTGATGGAGAACTCCCCTGATTGTGATGGAGCCACACTGACTGACGCCACCCAAGGAATCTGCCTGAAGTGAGAGGTGGATGGAATTTTTTCCCCCTTATTACTGAGAGAATTGGGAGGGCTTTACATTCCAGTTAGCCCAGAAATGTGTAAATTTTGTTGGAAGCTTTTGGTGACACAGGGAACAACAAGGATGTAATTTGGCTCTGTGGAACTTTCAAGCAGGAAAGTGGGAAACTGCGAGGTTTGATTTTCCTTTTATGGGAATGTAAATCAGAAACAAACGCTGAAATCAGTGAGCTACACAAATGTAAAAAATGGAGAAAGCAAAAAGCAAGTCTGTCCCATTAGCATTTTACTTGTAAGCTCAATGCATCTGATAAAAAAATCATTTAGAAATAATAAACATGCCATTTCTGCAGTCACATTTCAGAGCAGAACCACACTTTGAGGGCTATAATTGTGACCTACATTTTGAATTATTTGATAAGGCTGACCCCCCATGATGATCTCAAATTAAAATCTTATAAATTACCACTTTCTGGCAAATAGGCTTGCTGTTATCATTTCACTCTGACATTTATTCTTTGCTATGGGTCACTGCTTTATTACTGTAAGAGCTTTTGGCCAAGTGCTGTTCCCAAAGCATAGAAAAGACGTTAAAGGTTAATTTCTTGCAAACTGTGAGAAAATGTTATGTCTCATTCATTTAGACTTGCCTTACTGAATTTGCATTCTTTTTATAGTATGTGTATTAGTATGTAGCTACAATCCCTCACAGCAAATCAACCAATAAATTGCACTGAATTGCAGTGCAGTAATGAATTGCTTGTCATTTGGTTTCTAACAACAATAACAAGAAGGGTTTTTATGCTCTTGGCCAGACAATTGACATATTCTCTGGTGGTGTAACTCTGGAGTCTTTGGAGCTCTGCCTGCAGAGAGCTTGGCCCAAAAATTGCAAGTGCCATAAAAGTCCATTGTCACATCTTCATCTGAGAGTGCCTGGGGCTGTAGCCTTGCTATAAAAAATTATGATGATGAGAGCTCGTGTTTGGTTCCACTCTTCACTGGGTATTCAAATGGACAGGCAATTCCCCTGGAAATTAGCAGCTGTACCTCAAAGGTAAAACCATTCCTGGTTGGCCAACACAAGAGCAGATGGGCTGATCCCCCCCAGGAAGAGCCCTGTGAAGGGTTTGTTCTGCATGTAGAGATTCATCTGGGATTTGGCACAGGGACTGTGTATGGAGGACTGACTGGGATTTATCAGACCTGCCTTTCAGGTGGTGACAAGGCCAGAAGGCAGCAGGAGTGAGCTGAATGTGCAATTGCCTTCTGACTGCAGTGTGTTCCTTGTGAGGGTTTCTCTTCAAGGCATCATTGTCGCCCTTCCCGGTGGGAAATGCTGTGCAGGGAGATGCTCATTGTCTCCACTCTCAGCTGGTACCAAGGAGGAGCTGAATGACCCTGATACCTTCATGTTTCCAGTGCAAGAACTCCCCTGGGGGATGGAATTTGTCCTTGGAAAACATGGGGTACAGCACAGGGGTGATGACACCCACACACACCTGGATTCTTCCCTGCTCCTCAGAGGAGTTTGGCTGTGAGGAGGAGGAGGGAGGGAAGCACTGACACAGCTTTCTACTAGACAGAAATGATTAAAAAATGAATCATGGTTCTCTACACCGTGTGAGCCATCACTGGGAGCTCCCTGAAGAAGTAGGTTAATAAAGTTGTGGCCTAATTAAGTCACAGATCTTGTTTTTCTCCTTGCCTGTTGGAGACTGACGCCTCCCAGACTTTTCTGTGGCACCAGCCCCTGGTGCAGGGCAGTGCAGGCAGGTGAGGTGCTTTACACACTGAGCCACTGAACATTCCACTTCTGCCTTGGTTGTTGTATTGTATTAGCCAGTTTGTTGTTTACCAGTTGGGTTTGCATGCAGTTTCTGCTCAGCATCAGGAAACATCTGTGGGATGTCTCCCAAGACTTCTGTCATTACTGCACCGTCTAGCCCTAATTTTCCCCAATTATTTTGGCAATCCTGCAGTCTCCCTCTGCTGCCAAGTTTGGAGGCTTCAGTAAATAGCAAATTACATGTGTAACCTGCGTGTAAGGAAAAAGCTATATCTCATAAAGGCACTGCTTCCCTTTGCACTGCGTGACTCACTGGTGCAGGCAGGGGAGGATGAGCTGTGTTGGGATCATGCAAGGTTTGCTTCGTGCCAGCTTTGAGTTACTCATAACTGTGTGTTCTCAGGGAGGCTCTCCCTGTGCCTGATACCAGTGGGTTGTTGCTGCCCACTCCAGGTTTGATCCTGTGGTTGACTCCCAGTGAGTTTTGTAGCAGTTCAGTACCAGAAATCGAATTAGTGCCTCATTGCTGGCACTGAATGAGGTTCTCATGCAGGATAAAACCAGTGAAATGCTCTCTCTCAAGTTGTATTGTGCTGTGCTGATACACAACGGGGAGTACAGACAGAATATGTGAGATTTACATCCTACTCTTTTATGGCTTCCCTAGGGTTAAGATAGGAATGGGAGCTTTGTGTCTCCCTATTTTAACCATAAAATAAATCTGACCTTATGAGATTTTATTTTCTTCAGTGTGTAAGCATATTGTGTCTTTGCCTTCATTCTGACTTGGAGTTTTCAGTTAAGCTCGCTGGTAGTTGTAAGTGAAGGATGTAGAACCATGGTTATGAAATTCAATAAGGCATTGATGTGATTATAATAGCCTCAGCAAATAGCTGTGACACTCAGCCCTCACAGAGCTCATTTTTTCATTCTCATTCTTACCTAAAGAAGTGCTAATGAGAACATTTTAGAGTGACTTCTGTAACTTTTCTCTGCTTTCTTGTATGAGACTTGGAGGTTTAGTTTGGATTTGTAAGACAGTGTTTTTTATGAGGGTTTTTTTTTTTAAAATGGGGGAACATCAGGGACTGAAAGGAAAAAAAATGATAGAAACATGTTGAAGATGAAAATAGATCAGTATTTGGCACTTCGTGCTGCTTAATTAGGAAAACATTTAGTTCTTTTTAATTTAATTATTTGGTTGATGTAAAGAACTGTAAGGATTTTGCCATTAAAGATCTCATTGTACATCAATATTCACATTGATTTTAGGCATAGTTTGACATCATGCACGTTTTCTCCAAAGCATTCCTGGTGCAGATCTCCAAATCCTTGTGTCTGTGCCAGCCCAGCTGACAAAGGGCTCACCTGCTGGCACCTCCTGCCTCGAGGAGATCCAGCCTCACCTGGGTCAGGTATTTCCTTAAACTGCCTCAAGAGCTCAGCAGCTGAGAAAGGAAATGCATTTGGTGATGGGTCATCCAGTCCTAGTGCCATGCTATAAACTGTGTTAAAGAATAATCAAATAAAGTGCCTTGAGCTTAGAGTTTTATCACTTTGATGACAAAATTATCAGTGCATGCTGAGTTGCCCGTGTCGGTTGTGTCATCTCTAAATTTGGAACTCGCTCTGTTCAAGTGGCAATAGCAAATAATGCTTTTTTTTTAACCTTAGTGGTAATTAAATCTTTATCTGATTTAATTCTGATTGTTTTAAAGCTTTATTATCTAAGTATTAATGCAAATTACCCAATTCAGTTTTTTCATTGCTGGAAGAAGCTGGGTTTCCTTATCTTCCTGGAGTCCTCAGCCCAAAGTTGCCATAAGAGAAAAACTCTTTGGATTTAATTTTTAAAAAATAATGAATTGAAAATCCCATTCAGCTCCTTTAAAAAGAAAAAAATAACTGATAAAGGATACAGACTGAAAACTGGTTTGTCATTAAGTGTGTGGTGGGAAGACATGAGGGTTTTTTTAAAGGAATGAAATGTGATCCTTTCAAAACCTTAAGCCAGGAGAAAGAGGGTTTCTCTGTGCTGTGGCAGTCAGGCTGGTGACAATTGTCAGCTGAGTGAATTAAGGAGAATAATGAGTATCCCCCTCACTCTGTTCTGCTGCCTGGCTCTCCAGCTGCTCTCAGCCCCTCACTGGGGATGCCTATTACCTCTTTCATTGACAGGAGGCTGTATGAATTGGTCCTCTAGGTAAACACATTTCTGTTTTAAAGGGTGCAGAAATTGTGCTGAGTTACAACTAAGTGATCAAAATGTGCTCCCAGCTCTTGGTGTAGTTTTTGGCTCATTGATTTGGTCTGTGGTTGGCTACAGTAGAATTTAAAACCAGACAAGTGAGGCAGTGGAAAATAAGGGAATATCCTACAGTGGCATGGCCTGGCCAGATGATCCAACAGGTTTTTTTCTGCTATAAATCCTGGCATTGTACAAGTTTAAATTAAAAGGGAGATTTCAATTTACATGCTAAGTAGTGAGGATATAATGTGTAACTTCAATATACAGAGGCAGAAATACAGTATTTAATGTAAGTATTCAGTGTCAATGCTCCTGAGGTGTTTGCCTAGGTTATTATTCTTCTAAGTTTAAACACAGAGAGTAGTACTTTTGGAAAATCACTGGTACAGACATGCTATTTCTCTTTGGGTAATGATGATTTACCGCCTTTTATTTTATCTTTTGGATGTCCAGGATAGTAGCATTGGCACACTGAAATGAAATCACATTTCTTATAACCTCTTTCATTCTCTTTAACAGCATTTGACAAGACAAAGAACAGTACTACAAAATGCCCATATGTCCTTAGGAGAATATTATGAAACTAATGAGGCACTTTTCAATAACTTCAGTCACGTACTCAAAGGAGGCAGAAGCAATATATTGACTGGTGAAGTACTTATATAAGACAAAAATTGGCATTTTACTGTGTTCCAAGGAATTTTATGACCATTTTATGGAGATTTCTGGACCCTGAGATTTAATAATCATTTTGATTTGTCACTCCAGTGGAATGACTGCGCTCATGATTTTGCTCTAAATAAAAATTTCTAATCATCCTTAGGAAAATTAGAAATATATGGCAGATTAAGGAGCCAGCCATTCATCTGCTGGGTTAAACGTACTAACATGAACTTAACAAGCGATGTCGTCTTTTAACACATGCAAAGGACCAAATTATCTGCTGAAAGACTGACATTATGTAAATGTAACATTTGCTGGACCTCTAAACCCTGTGATTAAATTACTGTCTAAATTATTCTGCAATATGAATGTTGCCTACAAAAAGAAAAGCTGTAAAAGAAATGACTGTGACATCTTTTGGGTTTTTCAGTATTTCCATAATGAGTGTTTGAGATGAGGGGTTTGTAGGTATAGCTCAACATCTTAATGAAATAAGGAGAAGGAAAGGGGAGGATGTGATGTGAGGAAAAGTTACTCTGCCAAGAGGTAAATTTATCCTGGGGTTTCCACGAGAATTTGTTAGCAGAAGAAGCATGGCTCAATTAAGAGGTGAATTTAATCCACAAATCAAAACTTGTCACTGGAGAGACGCTTCCCCCACCTTCCTCTGTGGATGTGTTGGGTGATCAGTGGCAGGTAATCTGTTTTCACTTAGTACTCCGAGAGTGACACATCTGTAAAACAGAAAAAAAAAAAATAACAGAGGGAAGGGTGTGCTGAGACTCTGGTATTGCAAGTAATTACGGCCCTGAAAAGCTGCGTGCAAATTGTTCCCTGCAAAAAGCCAGAATAACCCATCAGTTAACTTGCACTGTATCATTAACTCGTGTAAATTGTCTTAACTCTCATTTCACTCATTCAAAAAATCAGGATCTAGCAGAACAAATGTGCTTCAGCAAATTGAGGGATTGAATGTCCTGTTAATTGGCTGCTTAGGAAGCTGTGACAGCAGCAGAGAGGGGCTGCACTTCACCCCCTGGCACACCTGTGAGGTGAAATTACTGAGAGCCCTTTTGGGGTTACCTGGCACCAGAGCCCAGGTGATGAGAGCCAGCACTGCCCTGGAAACACACAAAGGCCAGGGGTTTGCTCTTTCAGCATCTCCAGGAAACCCCAGGTGGGAGTCCAGCACAGATGGAAAGCTGCAAAACAGAGATGCTCAGAGAAAGCCCTAAAATATACACATTCAGTGGCAGTTCAGGATTTCTGTAAAGCTCAGCTTTATTTCTTTGGTGTAGCTTTTGCTCCTTGGTGGGGACCTTTTTCTTATTCCTCTCTGTGCCTCTTTCTTAGGGGAAGGATTTGGGGAGGACAGGGGAGGCTGTGGGAGGGAGACTTTGGAGAGGGAACACTCCTGCTCCCTTCTAATTGGTAAATATCTAACAATAGATGAAAGGAGACAAATATATGGTAATTTAGCTAAGGTGGGCTGTTACATAGCTAGGTTTAGAGTGGTTGGTTCCTTGCACTAAGGAAGACTGACAGGGCAGTGGGGGAGAAAAGACTATTAACAGAGAATATTAACAGACCAGCATCAAGCTGGTTTTGTGTTTTCATGTTTTGCCACCCGACTGAAACATCCAAAACAGATTATCTCCACAGAAGTGTCCTGTAGTTTGCAAGATACCTCATTTATTTGTGCTGCTAGCTTTCCTTCCCTCCCTCTCTTCCTTAAAATATGGCACTGCAAATTTGGTTTTACCCTATAATACTATCCCCTTCCTATGGAGATATTTTTGAGTATTTATTCACAGATCTTTATTAGAAAAGACAGTCAGTATGACAGTCTGATTAATGTATGACAGTGCTGATTAATGTCAGTGACTCAGCAGATTGGTCTTGGGGGCTCCTTTTTCACATGGAATTTACACTTCTGATCAGTTTTACCTCAAGGTTCCTTTTTATCCTAAGGGAAGTGGCTCCAGATTTCCATCATCCCTAGTGATATTTAATAATGGAGAAGGCAGGTCCCAACACATGGATATCCCTCCTTGTTTTGTCAGCAGCTTGATGGGACTTCTTGATTCTTTTTATGAATACTTGTGGTTGTAATGTAGTACAGAAAATGCAGTGTGATCATTTTGCCTGCAATGTGTGTGTGTTACCTTTCCTCAGACAGCAGCAGTTTCTTTTCAGTGCTGTTTTCCTGAGAGCCTTGTCCACTTCTGTGTACCAAATCCTGTAACAGGAGAAGCAATTCTGTGTTCCAGGCAGGACCATTTCATTCAGGTTCTGGGGAAATCAGATTTCTTTCTGGATTAGTTTGTGTTTCCATGAGCCAGGCAATGGTGGTGCCATTTCCAGATAAAACAGATCTCTCTCATTCCCACAGACAACTCACCTCTTCTCCCCATCCCCTTTCTGTCATTTTGTACAGTGAAATCAAGATGGAAAAGGGTTTAATTTGTGTGATTTTGTAGTGATGGTACCTGTTACAGTGTAAACTGCCTCTCAAAGGGGTGTGATGGTTTATTTCCTTTTGCTAGTAAAAGATTTTTTTTTTTTTTTTCCCACAAAAGGAGGCTGCAGTTGTCCTGGTTTCCCTTCGTCCAAACCTTCCTGGCATGTGGGAAGCAGAAAAAAAGAATAATAAATATATAATAAATTATAATCATGGAAGAAACCTCCTAAACTGACCCATGTCCTCACACCATTTACAGATTCAACCCAAATGACATCTTAATGTTGAAATTTTCTTTTTATTTATGTCTCTTCCTCACTGGCCCTTACTAATGTGGTCTGGCCCCTACTCAACTGGGAGAGGGCTCTGCAGAGGGACTTAATTGTTTGTAGCTTTTCCTCTTTTGAAGTCGAAATATTATTTTCTGTGCAACTGTGCCAAAGTTACCTGCAGGATTTTCTTCACCTTTTGTTTGAAAAGGAAATATTTGGAGTTTTTGTCTCTCTGTTCCTTCTTCCAGTTTGGTCAGTGCCCCATAAATACATCTGAAATCAGTCCCTGATCTGAGCAGTTCAGTTCGCAATTGAAAATACGAGGAAAATAGGAAAGTGAAGAAATCAGTGGTATGTGTGCTCCTTGATTGTTTAGTTTAGTCACATTCTGAAGAAAATGAGTTGCAAAGATAAATAGCTGAGTTTAAATGCTTTGAGGGTGAGGATGGGTCTCTATTTGATTATCTCTGAAATATATATTGCTTTTATTTATCCCATAATCCCTGGTACCTGAGAATTTTGGTCACATCTGGCACAAACATTAGTAGCACTTCAATTTCTTGCCATCCACCTTAAATTACCCCAGCTTTACACTTGTGTAACTACAAACTGAACTTTTTCATTAATTTTTCAGCATTAAAAAGAGAAAGTAGGCTAAACTTCAGCTGTTGTAGATGAAGTATTTAGAATAATTTCCCAAAGCCCTTCATAAATGTGACATTGATTCATTGATATACAGACCATTAGCAGTTAGTCTCCTCTGTTCATCTATCATTTCAATTATCTCTAGACTTCCCCAGGGTCTTTGACAAATGGGAGACAATTTGCATTTTGTACATTAATGACCTTGGTGGAATTTGTAATTTTATTCCCCCCATCTTATAATTATACTTCAGCATTGGAGGGGAAAACCCCACAAAACTAAACTGGTCCAGTTTTTCATTTAATTGGAAGCGTGGGACTATCAAGGTGAGGGGAAAGAAATAAATAAGGAAAAAAAAATGTTCAAAAGTATTTTGCACCTTGTGAAGAACTTCCACCTGAGGATGAATCCAAATTTGTTGGAAGTTAAGCTTGAGGTCTATTTTACAGGGGAATGTTGCCTCTCTGGGTTGCAGGCTTAGGGGTTAAGAGCACAGCCTAAATCTTGGCCTAAGGAGATTTGTCTTCTCCCAAACCAACTGATTTCTCTCTGGAAAAGCTTTGCTTCCTTTGATAATGCACAGAAGGAATTTCATAAAGTGGTCCCTAAAAAAAGAAAGAAGGAAAAGGAGCAGTGTTTTAAGGTGTGCATTTCAGAGGTCTATGGCGTGGCTGGATGCTCAAGAATCTTAACAATTTCCATCAATAATTTTGGGTTGTCTACTACTAACAAATTATCCTTCTTAGCTTTTGCTAACTTCTACTATAGAAGTCTTCCTGTTGAGTTAAACTATTAATTTCCTTCTCTCCCATCTTTGAGCCTCTGGTCTTTTCCCTGGTGCTGTAATAACCAGGTTTTTTAGCATTACCTGTTGGCCACCGTTCACACCTTCCCTGTGTTTAAAAAAATAAATATGGAGAAACAGTCACACATTATCTGCATTTTTCACTGTTTGTTAATGACCATAGTGCAGTTATCCTGGAGAAAAGATAAAAGTATTTAGCAAAATTAGGAGGTATAAGTATCTAGTTAAATGAATCATTTTACACTCCTGGGTGGGCCAAAGAGGCGGTGCAGTATGGGCAGAAAAAGTGAAATTAGTAACTAAAGTATCCTGTAATTGAGGAATAGTTGATGGTCTTGCTGCCTTCATTCCTTCAGGCCATCTCTCAGAGTTTTGGGGTGGTTTGTTGTTTTTTTGATGAACACACAGCAGCCGCATCCCACGTGGGGGAAGGCGAGCGCTGCCTTCTCCAGGAATATCCTCCAGGTGTTAAAACTCCCCGTTGCCAGCAGTAACAGCAATGTGGGATCTGAGACACCAGAGGCTTTGCCTTTCCCTTTGAGCACAAAAATCACTGCAGTCTCTCAGACAACATTAGGTGGTAGCTGTTGGCAACGGCGGCGATGTTGGGAGCGACGTCTGCTTCTGGCTGCATTTCCAGAACCATCCATAACGTTGTGGTGGATGTACTTTGCTCATAGATCACACTTCCCCTTTGTGCGTCACAGTGAATTTGGCTGCCTCTTCCGTGCAAAAAAAGTAATTAGCTTGGGTTGAATGTGAGGAATTTATTTTTTGATTGGAGCTGAAGGGTGAAATTCCGAGCGTGGAAACCTGAGCTGTGAACCGGCATCGACCTGCGGCCGCGGCGCTGCTGCAGTCCTGCCTTGTTGCTCGGGTTTTGGGGGGGTTTTATTCATACAGCTGGAAAGATCTTGGTTTTAATCAGTGCTCAGGCCAGGCTGGGATGTGCTCAGGCCAGGCTGTTCAGCCTTGGATTCCTCTGGCGTGCATTGTACCGCTGTTTTTCCGCCAGCTGAAGAGCCGGCAGCGCGGGGTTTGAAGAGCTTTGGTTAAATGAGATGCTCTGAGTGGTCTGTAAGAGTGAGCTCAAGATCAAGGTAAACATATTTATTGATCTACTTCCTCACTCCTCTGAAAACAGGACTCCAAACAATACACGTGTCTGTGGAATATACTTGGCTTTGCCTGCGTTACGTGTGCTGCACACAAGTGTTTGCTGGATATGTATTTATTTTTACACAACCTTCTGGCCCTGTTTGGATTTTTTTTCCTCTCCCTAGTAGTGTTTGCCCTTTGCTGTCTGTTTTTAATTTTTTGAACATTTTCAATAGATCTTTAAAACTTGGAGTATATTTCTAATGCGTGTTCTGTTTTGACCTCACTGTTGCTCAAAAAAACAGTCTGTTATCCTAAACCAAACAATCTTGTTGGGAGTGTGGTGTGATGTAATATTTTGCTATGGTACACACTTTGTTAATAATAAGGAATGTGAAAATATATGTCAGCTGTTTGCAGGGAGAGAGGTAGAGGAACGCATGTTTTAAGGTGTAAAATGATCATGTATAAAAGACCAAATCATGTAGTAACTTTGAAGTTCTAAATTATTTAAGCTGGTGAGACACTGATGTCTCACTGAAAACATAAATACAAATTTCTCTTTGGTTATACCCCCTGAAAAAATAGAGTATGGCTCTCCATCAAGACCAGATGCCTGACATCCAGAGAGATTTAAAAGGCAAATTTAGTTTGTGTTGGGAGCCAGAACGTGAAGTTTGGCTTACATGAAACTGACTCTTCCTGCTCTGGTACGAATTAATTCCAGCCATGCAGGATTAACAGTTTCAGCCCTCTAATTCCTGCCTGTGATCACCTTTGACACCAGTCCTTTGGAAAAACCTTGGGATCCCGTATTTTTATAAGCAGAATTCCTGGGGTGTGAGGCTGAGCCTGCTCCCCGTGCTCAGGCAGCAGCTGCACATGGTGAGCACATGTGTGAGCAGGAGCAGGGAATGGTCCCAGATCCAAATGCTGGTGTCAGGCTGAGGGAACTGGATGCCAAATTATTCCTTCTGCAGAGTGTCTGCCTTATCCCACCACGCTGGGCCTGATTTATTTGTTTTAGAGCAGGGTTCTGTGCTGTTCTGTTCTGCTGGGAAAGGCCCTGAGAAATCACAGCTGTGCTCTGCTCCGTGTTAATTTAACTGGAAAGAGAAAATCCTGTCTCTTCAGTTCTGTGCTTTGAGCTTGTCACTGATGAAACCTGCACCAAAGTTAATGGTTTGTACATCCCTCTTTTTTCAAGCTTGATGTAACTCCATATTCAAGTTTAAGTGCCCTGGCTGAATTTCTTAGTGGGAATTCCCTTTTGGCTGAAGGATGCTCACCTGGCTGCTGTTTCTGATGGGCAGGATTCATTCAGACCTCTCTGCAATATTTAGCTCCTGTTCAGTACTAAATACCCCCTCTGCCTTTTCAAGGGACTCCCTTTCACAGGGACAGTAAGCAGCAATCACAGTAAGCAAAAGTTGACAAGCACCCATTTGTGTCAGAGAAGTTGGAAGAATTCATAAGACAAATCAGGCAATGGAGTCTCTGGGAATAATGACCTCCCTTGGGTTTCTTTACAAATTAAACTCATGAAGATTTAATCTTCCTTTTTTTTCCTCTTCCCATAGGTTGCTTTGCCCTTGACACACAAGATCACTTATTGGAAGGCACCAGTAACTGTTCCAGACACACAGGGAATGATGACAAAAATCTTATTTTCTGCAGTAGGAAGTGGAGTGAGTTTACATTTAAAGTTAGCACAGGATTTTTGGGAGGGTAGTGAGTAATTCTGCCCACAAAGAACTGCTAGAAAGATCTTCTAGAAGTTGAAAACAAAAGATGGGAGAGAATATTCAGGAGGAGATGGGAAGGAAGAGAAATTTAACCCATTTCAGGCCATAGCAGGGGCTGTTTGATCTAATCCCAGGCTAGACCTGATGATGTGCAAAGTTTCAGATTATACTGGCAAGGACAACTATTAAGAAAAGTAAGAAAAGAAAATAGGACCTTCCATTTAAATCCCCATAATGAATTCCAATTCTAAACTAGAAGTGAGCACACATCATCCTTTCTCTGCTGAGAAAATTTTTATATTCATTTCTGTTCGTAATGGTTTGGGAAAAGAGAAAAAGGAAAAAATGTTTTCATTATTCATGTGAAAAATGAACTCATTTGCTCGCATGCTTAGTTCTGGGGTTAATTATATTATGAAAAAGCACAGTTTGTATGGAACTGGCTTATTACAATAGGAATGCCCCGAAATTTAAGCTGCCTAATTTGTCACCTTGCTCAGACCATACTATTGTAACACTCAGCCTGTTTGTAGGTTAAGCAGCAGCTTCTGGGCTTTGGGTTTTGGACCTGCACAGGACCAGGGGCAGGAGAGGGGTTTGACAAGTTCTGTTCTGGGAGCCCTGTCACTCATCACCTGCACTCCTGGCCCCTGCTGCATCAGGGACTGCTTTGGACCAGGGGTGGATTGAAGTACCAAAATTGGTTGTGGAGTGCTTCAGGTGTCCCTTTCCCACTGTGTTGCAGTGGACACAAGGACACTCCTTGAGGATTTAAGACATTTATTCCACAGGTGTAGAGAAAAGGAGACATTCTCTTGCTCAGATTTGATGAGTTCTTCTGAGGACAGATGAAAGACAAGAGACAGAGCTGGAATAAACACTTACTTTATTCTACACTTTCAGCAGGACTTTTCTTTGTTGCCATTTCTGCAGTTAGTGGCTAAAGCTGTGATTTGTGTCCTTTCCCTGAATGTTGGGAAGCTGATTTCCAGATAAGCTGTTCCTGCAGCCCTCCATTCCCTGTTCCTGCCTCCTGCTGGCTTGAGCTCATCCTCTCACTCTCCTGCTGTCACAAACTCAGATTGCTGCTGTACACAGATTTTCCAGTAATATTAGAGCAGAGCTTCTCAACACCCCACGTTGCATGTGGCGTGCCACCACTAAATTGGTAGAATCTGACCCATCTTTACAGGTTTTACCTGGAACAAGCATTTTTTTCTGTTTGAAATTGTTCCTTCACCTTTCATCATGGGGGCCCTCAAAGGCATCACCAACGTGCACATCTATCTTTATCTCTGGTTTTGCTATTGCTGTGTTGGATCATTGCTGTGCTCTTCATAAGACCTGACATCATAAATCCCTTAAAAGTACAGGTTGAACAGAGTATACAGAGTGCTGCCTTTGCTTCCTTGCTGTTCCTTTTTGATGCCAGTGCTGTGCTCTCTGAGCTTGTGTTTGGTCCTGAAGGTGTTGGCCTTGGCTAACCCATGGGTATCTTCAGGTCATTCACACTTTTATTTGACACTGGTTGTCACTCTCCAGCTGTCTTGGCCTGAAAACCTCCATACATTTGCACAGCCTTGGGTTTGGGGTTTGTTTTTTGTTCTCATGGAGATTTGTAAAAATTACTGTAAATGCTAAGCTTTCAGAAATGACCCAGCACAATGGGGTTTTTTTCTATATGCTTTTCAATTCAGTTCTGCTGACCTGATTTATAGATGTTTACAGGAAGCTGGAGAAAAGGCAGAAGTTCATGTAAATTTTCTTGAGTTCCCGAAGCCAGAGAGGAGAGATAACAAAATATTAGCAAAGAACAAGCCTTAGTTCATGGCCAAGTGGTTTACTGACTTCCTCCCCCAGGAAAGCAGAAGGCAGAAGTGTGTAAAGATGTCTGGAGTTCAGGGTGCATTTTGTGAACTCTCCTTTGGGCACCAGGACTTGGCTTGGCTGGAGTCAACTGTGGGGCTTGTGCTTGGGGTTTAGCACTCAAAACATCTATCCAGTTGCTAAGACTCCTGGAGCCTCACTGGTAGTCATGCCTTGGAAATGATGTTTGAAGAGTGTTTACCTGCCTGCAAAAACACTAAGGGCAGTGGAATCAGACTTGGAAAGTTCAAAGCCTCTCCATGTTTGTGTGTGCGTAACCAGCACTTGTCGGTGCTGGAAGTCAGGTACACTGCAAAGAGACTGCATTTTTAGGGCAAAAGCACTTCTAGATAAAAGCAAGAGCTTTTAAGGATGTCACTGCAGAGCCCTGAATTCTTTCTGAAAGGGCTCAATTTTGTGGCATAAAAAGTCAAAGCAAAAAGCAACTTCTCGGCAGAGCTCTGATGTGGGAAAGGTGCCATACAACCAGCCAGGCTTTCTTTTATGTTTTGCTCATAACCATCATAGCAGGGAAAGGCAAACACTTGTCTAATTTGATAAAATATCTTTAATTGCAGCAGCAGTACTTGAGGTTTGGGCTGGCTGCGTCAGCTCTGTTTGTAATCACAGCTCCAGCCGCACTCCACAATCAGCGCCAATTGCTGCCAATTAGCATCCGCTAGGCTGGTGTTGCTTTATTCAGATGTTCCGGGGTGTTTGGTTGCATTATTCATACCTTGCCTGGGAAAACATAGTTTAAAAATGAGCACCATTACAGGATTTCATTGTGCTGTGACAGAGCTCCCAGCTCCACCTCTCGGTTTAGTTCTTGTTAGTGAACAGAGGAAAACTTCTTCGGGCACGGTCTAGGTGCTGCATTTCACTTCTAGGAAATAGTTCCTGCTTGATAGAGAATTTTAAAGAGAGATCAGAAGAAATCAAAGCTGGTGTTCTTTCATGTGACAGTTTGGTTTTGGAAGTCATTGCAAAATGTCATCAAAGTGCAGGATATTAGGAATAAAAAAGAAGAAAAGTTTTTAAAAGTGAGCAGGATGTACATGGTTATGGAGGACTGCCATGACCAGAGACAGAGATTTTTAAAAGGGCTTTTAAGGGCCAATTTCAGAACTGAGTCTGGTCTGTGGTGTTGGAGAGCTTGGGGTGGAAGGGGCCATCTCCATCCCTGCAGCAGGTACAGAGTATTCTCTGTAGTGGCACAAGATGAGCTACAGGTCCAGTCTAACACAGCAGTGTGTGCCAGCATCTTGGGCTTTAAGAGCTATTTAAACTTTGAGCCTGTATCTTCCCCCTACAGGATTTTATTCTGACTTCAAAGGAATTGCTCTTAATGCAAGCAAGTGCAAATGATTGATGAATGTTTGGCTTTTTTTTTCTTCAGATGATAATTTTAATAAGGAGAAATGAATGCTGGCTAAGTATGTTTAACCAGGAGCTTTGTTTGCTTTTGGTTTTGCATCAAAGTTGAATTAAATGAAATTTTTTTAGTGCCACAGTAAGAAAAGAAAGCAAACCATGGCAGAGCCCCACATCCCTGGGGAACGGGGGCCACGCTCATACTCGCTATGTGATGGATGCTCCCTGCGTATGGGAGTGTGACACGGGGATAGAGAGGAATGAGTGCAGCAGTAATTTCTTTAATTAAAAAAAATAAATTGGAAGAAGTGAGGTGATAACTTGTGGAAGCACAAGGAGCAGAGCTTGGCAGCAGAGACAGTGGCAGTGATGGGTGTTTGCTGGGAGGTGATGCTCCAGGAGTCTGTGCCAAACTCTCCGATAAGTTTGCTCCACTAATCAGGCGCTTGTTAATAATGACTCAGATTTACGATACTTCATAACAGCCCAAGAAGAAATATTCATCCTGGTATTGACTTTGTGGGGGAAGAAAACCTAATAAAGCATTGAGAGTGCTTAATCAATACCTGGGCAGGGCTGCGCTGCCTATCAGAACGAGCAGCTTTGTTTGCTATTCAGGCGGATAATTTATGGTTAGTGCTGGAAGTGATGTATGTAATTTATGTTTTAGAGACAATTACTGCTCAAACACAACTGCTGCAAAGCTTTGTGCAGGAAACCAAGGAAAAGACAAATGCAGTCTTCGGGGTGTGAGTGTTGTGCCTGGCAGCCTGTCCAGTGTATTTGTGCATTGCATTGTATTTATGTTAAAGTTGATATGATATATGTGCATGTGTGCTTGTGTGAACTATGTTTCATTGTAGCAGTGAATGGCCTTTAAAGTTCAAATCAACTTTTTCAGGTTTCAGGATTTTTTAGGTGTATGATTTTCCTTGAAGACCATCCAAGCTGTAATTAAAAAAAACCCCAAAACAGTGTGTAAAACTTAAGGAGGTACTTAATTTTTGGATCTTCAGCATTTTTTAAAAATTGAATCATATTATTTAGATAAATATATGAGAAATTGTCAAATGGGCATTGTGATTTGCAGACACTTGCATATGGTACGTCCTTGTAAAAGCAAACTGCAAACTGTTTTCCCCTTTGTGAGCCAGGCACTCAGATATATTAAAGTACACATATAGGAACATTTCAGATGCACATGATAAACTATCTTTAGACTTTAATCCTAACCATTATGAAGGTTTGTTTTGTTTTTGTTTTTTTTCTACCCAACAGCATTTATGTTTTCTGAGTCAAGAATTACATCTCTAAATTGTTATAAAGTCAATATGAGCTGCCAGTGCTTGTTAGAGAGAGGAGTCAAACTGCCTGCTTAAAGATATTTAACATTTAGATTCCTGAAATTGGCCCAGTCTTCAGGAGAAGGTCCCAAGTGTTTTTAAGGAAATGTTGCTTTCTCTCTACATAAATAGGTTGTGGTTGCTGTGACCCCTTATTGAAGCAGGGTGTGTTACCCTAACACTTTTAAACTAATCAAAATCACCTCCCCGCTCCGTGCTGGTGGGCTTTGTTCAGGCAGGATTGCAATAACAATGGGAATGATTTTTTTTTTTTTTTTGCAGATTTTATTCCACTTCAGTGATTTATTACAAGTCCATGGAGCTCTGGCACGTGCTGGAGTCAGTGGCTCTCGGGTCAGAGCACGGGTTAGCCCCGGATCTGGGCACCCAAATGGCAACTTTGCATTTGGCTGCCTTAAATAAATAAAGTGCTTGTTAATATATAGCTGATAAGTACAGAAACCTCGGAAAACAGGTTTTAAGTACTGTGTGGCTGTTACAAGATTCCTTTTGTTATCTTAAAAATTAGTCTTTATATTAATGAATATGGTGTAAGTTTGTTGTATGGGGAAAATAAAAATACCTTAACCTGTAGGCAGTGAGCTAACTGCTGTGTTCCACTGATCTGAACATATGAATTGCTGCCAAAATTAGGGGGTGTTTCACTTCATGGTTTTCCTGCTGAGAGCTGAGCCCCTGCTTGGTGCAGGTTCTTTCTCCTTCCCCAGCTCTGGCCAGTCCTGTGCTCAGGTCAGGTTTAATCCCTCACTGGATTTTAAAGATGCTGAGCTCCAGGTGGAGACCCTGCAGAGCTGCAGCCCTCACCAACAGCTCAGTGGAGAGGTGTGAAGAGGAGACTCCTGCCCCAATCCCAATACATATTTCTGCTTTTCACAGTGATTTTTCTTCATCTGCTTTCTGTTTTTGAGAGCTAGCGATAGAGCAGGTCGCTGGTGTTGGATTTCAAGCTGGAGTTACCAATGAAAACCACCTTGTCCAGGGTCTGCTTTTACATAAAGCCTTCATTTATTTAGGGAATTTGAAATCATCTGCATTTTCATAAAAACTTGGTGAAAGGTTGTTTTTCCTGGAGCTGAGGATGTGCAACGTTTTCAGATGGAATAGCATTAGCAAGAACAGAGAGGTGAAGGGATTGGAATTGTCCTTCTCCATTTAGCATGTAGCTCCTAGGCAGGGTTAATTGGGCAAAGGTGGTCTGCTTCGTGAAAAAGAAATGCTATATTCCCTTCCATATCAAATACTTTATTAGATTTTTGGAGAAAAGACACCTTTTCACATAGTTCTACTCTATAATACCACGAGTGCAAGGAGTGTGAGACATTGGCACATGTCAACAATCCATATTTTAACATACTACTGGATTTAAAATATATTGTGGATTTC
>WEIU01006514.1:75134-172278 GCA_013389925.1 Aegithalos caudatus | reverse complement strand
TTTTTTTTTTTTTTTTTTTTCAGTGGCAAAGCTGTAATCAGATTTTAAAATCCTGACTACTCTGTTTTAGGAATATGGAACAGCTGATTGTGGCTTGTAAAAGCTCTATGACCCGGCCTTTTACAAATGTAAAACACATTCTTTATTCCTTCACATTCAGATCATTTATTTTTTGTGCTGCTTTGGTCTGAGGCAACATCTGACCTTTATTATGAAGTTGCAGAAAACAGCTTGACAGGGAGCAGGCAGTGGGGAAGGTCTTGAACAGGAGACAGGACAGTGAAGGATGGAGATGCTTAGAGAGCAAATTTTCATAGCATTAGGGCTAAAACTGGTAAGATTATTCCTATTCAGTGTATTTCTTCAAATGTGGTTGCTCTCTGATAAAGCTGTATCAAGAAAGCTTTTTTTGGTGTCTTAACTCAGAAATTAAATCATAGTTTCTCTTATGATGATTAGCTTTAAATAAGGTGTTTGTTTTAAAGGCACATGGAGATGGAAAGTCAGGTTTTGGGAGTATGGCAGAAGAAGTGGTGGGCTGTTGGTGTAAAAAGCAGCAAAGAAGTGCATGAAAACATTTCATCAAAAGATGAAAAATATTAAGGCAGAGACAAGGAAAACCTGGACAGAGCAATAAGAAGGTAGGGTTAGAAGAGGGAGGAAATGAGGTTTTTAGTCATGCAGCACCAATTTCTGGGCCACAGCATTTAATGCTGAGCAAGGAAGGAAAAGATTTTTAATTGCTAACAGGAACACTCTGCAATCAAAGGAGAAACTTCCTATATATTAGCATGCACCAGCACTATACACTTCCGAATGGATTATACCCTGGTGAAATCAAGGGGATAATGATGAGCTCCACAGCTAGAAAGGTTTTGTTCCAATATTTTCATTCAAAATATAGACACTGGTGTTAATAAATCGGGCTGTATATCCTAGACCACCTCAGCCAGTCAATATTTTACACCAGGAGGTCACGTAGCACTGTGGGCGCTAAAGAACGAAGCACTCCTTCCCTTAATTTTGTTTGGAAAAACAAAAAATAAATAAACCCAAATAAAAAGAGCAAGGAGTTTTTGTTAGTTTTCAACCCTGTTAGCATAAATAGAAGTGGAAGCTGTGGAGCCAGGTCATTATGTGGCTCATTACTGTTTATTACCACGGGGCACATCGAGATTCCTGCGAGCCGGGGGGATGAAATCCCTGGGAAGGGCCCCGAGCGCTCGCGTGCCTCCTCCCAGGGCTTGGAGGAACACATCCAAAATCTGCCTGCTGTCATATGTTCCTGCTGAGGAGAAGTGAGCAGACGCCACGTTCTTATTTTGGTGCCGTTTGTTTTTGGAGAGGAAGGGGGTGGGGGGAGCGTTTTTTTTGGTTTTTTTTTTTTTCCTCGGGGAAAAGTTTCTGTTTAAATCACATTCCTGTGAAATGGAGAAGTGTGCCTCGTTCACGTGGGTTGGGATTTGGTTTGTTGTGTAGCTCTGAGGTAACTGAATTTTATTTTATTTTATTTCCTTTTTTATATAGCCTGCCAGTGTTATCTGGTATCACTGAGGACAAATTATAATTTTGTTGGTCATTGCGTTGAATCTAATGCTGTAGAGAAATTTGATGGTTTTAGTGGGTTTGTGCCTCTTCATCTACACTTTAGCAAGTGTTGGTGTTTCACAATGCACTTTTCTTTGAGCTTTTTAATAGTCTGAAACCTCCTCAAAAATTTCTTTTAACCTGTGGCTTTTAGCCAGGATCAGAAATGAGCCAGTCAAGTGAAGCTTGAGCTCATCAGAGAACTAACAAACCTTGGTAAATCTTAGTCTTTAACAGCAAAGGGTTGCAGTTGAAAGGCTCTCACCTCTCTTGCATCAATGTGAAATTCTTTTTTATTATTATTATTTTTCTTTACCAACTAATTAAATGTTATTTCTAAAAGCCTCATTTCCCCCTTGGGAACGAGGAGTGCCACTAATACGAAGCCTGTGGTTTTTACAGTCATGATGATGCTTATCTTCTACTGCCTAATCCTCCTTCTCCTGGCTTTCCTGCTGTCTGACCTGAAAGCAATGTGAGCCTGCTCCCAGTGCCAAAGGCCTGTCAGATCTGTCACCTCAGTCTGGGCTTTGAGGAGGTGGGGTGTCCCCTCAGCCCTGGCTCTGCCAATAGGATAGATAAAGACATTTGCCCAAAAATTGAAGCCTAGCCTCCCAAAGCACATTATCCTCACACAGGTCTGCCCCTGCTTGCCCTTGCACTGCTGGACTTGGGTGTGTGTGGGACAGGAGCACTTCAGAGAGCAAAGTGAATGAGAAGGCATTTCCCAAATTCAGTGTGCATGGAATCAGTGCAGCTGGGCTTGTTACATTTACCATCCCCTTTGAACAAATGTTCTGTTTTGGAAATCACCTCCATACTGTCTGTTGTCTCTGCTCCTGCTCAGCAGAGCAGCACTGCTAGCCTGGTAGCTTCTATCATATTCCTTTGAAATTTCTTATGTAGGGTATTTAAGTAGATATGTAAGTGCATGTCTTTGCTATTGATTTTTTTTCTCTGACACTGGCCGTCTATTTACTTATTTATTTTTTTCTTAATTTCTTTAATGTTCTTCATTTGTAATGTGTAAAGTTCTAATTTGCATTCAGGAAAACACCAGCTTACAAGGTGGATAAGTCAGGTGTGTAGATAACAGCACCTGACACAAAGCAGGACCATAATGAATTTAAAATCCTACCATCTTTCAGAGGTTTTTCAGCTCTGCCACTGCTTCTAGAAGCACCCTAATAGTGAGGCTGCTGGAAATGACTGTATGGAGGTTGTTCCAGAGGTGATGAGCTGGGTAGAGCCTGCAGCCAGAGCCAGGTGGGCTCTGCACTCACCTTGTGCAGAAGGGGAGGAGAAAATACCACCCTTGCAACTCTTAGAATCACAGATTCATTTAGGTTGAAAAGACCTTTAAGACCATTGAGTCCAGCCATTAACCCAGTTCTAAACCCAAGCCCACCCCTAAACCACGTCCCCAAGTGCCACATCCACAAATGGTTGGGCTCGAGGATTCTAGAGGTGTTTGCCAACTGTGATGGTTCTGTGATATCTGCCTTTTAAATCCCCCTAGGGATGATCCACCACTTCCCTGGGCACCCTGTTCCAGTGCTTGGCAATCCTTTCAATGAAAAAATGTTCAGTGATACCCAATCTAAACCTCCCCTGGTTGGGTGGAGGGGCTCAGCAGCGTAGCTGGGCGTCGCTGCACCTGGGGCTGCTGCAGGGTCCTGAGCTGGTTATCTCAGAAACTTTCTCATTTTTTCACCTCAGTCAGACACGACTGTCCTCAGCTCTTCAGGTGCTGTGGTCAGTGCTCTCCCTTCAGGGGTTGCTTGTGCTTTCTCCTGGCAGATGTCAACGAGTGCACCGTGGAGAACGGGGGCTGCCACGACCGCTGCTGCAACACCGTCGGCAGCTACCACTGCAAGTGTCCAGCTGGCCAGAAGCTGGGGGAAGATGGAAAATCCTGTGCAGGTAAGGCTTTGTGCCACTTCTCACTGCTATTAAAGAATCAGCAGACTTAGGAAGGGGAAGGAAACGCTGGCTTTTATGTGGAGCCAGCTGAAGAGTGTGTGCTCAGAGTTGTCGAGAGTGCAGATCTTCTCATGTCTGGATTATGAAGATGTAAGTGTAAGAACACTTCAAAGGGTTGGGGTTTTGTTTTGTTTTGTTGAAAAAAAATGTTATCACTTAACCTGGATTGGCTGTGCCATGTTCTGATTATGGGATTTCCATCATCAGTTTTAAAACTTGAAGGAAGTGTATACGCTTGATAATATTTCATCTGTCTCTAAAGCAAAATGGTTCTTATCAGAAAATACACATACATTTTCACATTTCAATCACAATTCCACAGCTAGAGATTAACTGAATAAAAAAGGATTTAAAACCACATGCTATGTAAACCCATTTGTCTTCTTCTTTGGGGAAATTTAAGTCTAGTTAGTGCATTATAGGGTAAAATTTGTTCTTATGCAGAAACTTATGTTAGAACACATAATGAATTATGGTCAGACTTCCTCAAGGTGCTCTGGCAAACAGAGTGGGTGTAAACAAGCCCAGATGATGTGTTGACCTACAGTCACTACATTTTGTGCATCATCAGGTGCTGCAGAAGGTCAGGTGTTAGGAACCCAAGGTGTGCTGTACTGCAGGCCAGAGCAGTTTCTTCTTCCTGAGCTCTCCCCTGACACAGGTAACAGGGATGTGCTGCCACATGCTCTGGTGTGCTCTGCTGTGTGCCTGGATTGCACCTCCCCTGCATTTCAGTGCTCCAGTAAATGCATCAGTGATGATACTTTTTTAATCTCAGGGCTGCTTTTCATGAACTGTATTATCATCTTTTCACAAGAAACTCTCTTCTCTGGCTTTTCCCATTGCACAGTGTCTCATAAATTCCCTTCTTCCAAGATTTCATTTTACCATTGTCCAATTCCTTTTTAAGGTTTGTATAAAGCACTGTATTTCTTGCCTGTGGTCATATGCTTTATCCTAACTTTATAATTTACTTGGCTGCACTGCTGATTTTTGCTAAAAGATGATGGAATTATTTTCTATGGCAACCTATCAGTTGAGATCCACCTTGACGGTGTAAATAAGCTGTAGATGGTTATTTTATTTTGATTGAAGTATTTCATTATGATCCTCCATGTTTTCATTTCATCCTTTGGAGAGCTCAGCCAAAGAATATCATTTATGATTCACAGATCCCTGCTACATCACCTCTCTTACCTCTTTGGAGGACTGATTGGCAATATGCCCATGAGCACAGGTCTGTCTTTTGATGACTGCTTACTGCTTTCAGTGCATAAAAGTTGTCCACACCTCAAGGTTTTTGAAAGCAGGACTCCTGCTCATCATAATCCTTAGCATGCAAGAGTATTTTTCCTTTAGTCTTATTTTAATAAGTTAGTCAAATTAGTGCTCCTGCACAATTCAATTCTTAGAATACACTTTAAATTCCAGCATTTGGACGGTCTTTAAAAACTCAGAGCTTAAGGTATTTGATTTTTGTAATATATTTTATCTGACCAGGAATTGCAAGGGAATATAATATTAGCTGTTTTGAAGCTGTTTTTTTTTTTTTTGAAACCTTCAGGCAAAAATGGAAACGCACAATGAACTGGAAGCACTCAAGTCACAGAGCAGAGTGAACGTGATGGTGTCACTGAATACCCCTGAACTTTTGCAGAGGTGACAATGACAGTGAGAATTTGGCTGTACTGACCTGTAAGGAGGCCAATTTCAGCCAACTTCTGGCCATCAGGTGTTACAGTATGAGTAACTTAGTGGTTGGTACCCTGTGTGAGGGAAAAGTGAGCTCAAACAAAACTGTGTGTGCTGCTGGAAGGTCTTCTAGGGTGTGAATTGGGGTTTTATTAATGCCTCTGCATTGCTCAAAGGAGTTGTTTCTGCAGGTAGGAGTAAAACAGCTTCTCATTCAGGTTAACCAGTGGTGTTTTGGAGGAATAAAGTTTATTGTTGTTCTGAGTTGTACCATTCTTTCTGCCTTTATAGCATCATTGTGCTTTATGTTATCCCTTAGTCTAAACTCAGGCATTAAATAGATGTGCACTATTGTTCTGCTCCCATTATTTGTCTCATGGTTGGTTTTATTTTGCTGGTGCCTGCAATGATCGATCAGTGTACAGGGTTTTTTTATAAGACAAGGTACAAATAAGGTGTATTGTTAGAAAAGAGCATGGAAGTAGCACAGATTTTATTCAGCTAGTCATTATTACTGGAAAGATTGATCGTGTTTTTCAGAGCAGAACAGAGCATCCTTCTGACAAAAGGGAAGGATGTCAGGAAAGAACTGTTGGGTTTTTGAAAATATTTTTTAGCCATTTGTAGCTGTTTAATGCTAAGGAAGGGACAGTGGATAATGATTCACTAACCAACAACATACTGAAGTGCACTGCTGTTTTGATCAAGTATTACAGGGGGTTTGTTTTTGAGCAATTTTTTTTGGAGACCCAAAGGCCTAATTTCACAGCTTGAACAAGCTGACAATGCTCAACACCTCCAGCTTCTAGGGTGTCAGAGGTCTGTGCAAGACACAAGGCTCCATGAATATGCACAAGACAACAGCATAAAACGGGTGAGATAATCTTAGAGCAGTTATTGCTATCAGCTTTGATTAAAGCTTTCCCTTCCTGAGTGATTCTGTGGCTGGTTGGACCCACATGGGGAGGAGATTGAGCAGCACAGCCTGGGACACCCCGTGCTGTGGGGTCTATCCTCATTCCAAGGGCTGTAGGGATATTTGCTGGCTATTTGTAGGGATCTTTTCTGGCTGTTTGGGGGTTCTTATGGCAGGATATGTCATTAAGAGTTGTGTAGTTTGTAAAATCTTCCTTCACTTTGGTGAGGGATACTGGTATATCGAGAGGCGAGTTGTGCTGAGCTGAAGGCCTGTGCATCTCCAGAGAAATGCCAGCCAGAGCAGTGACCTGATTAGCCTTTCAAAACTAATTATCTCCATGTTGTACTGCAGCTTTCACTCTCCAGCCTTCACGCTCAGAACTTCAGTTTGCTTCTCTGACAGAGAAATATTTCCTGGCAGCTCCCGGCGTAGGCATTACAGATTGTGACAGAAAGCTCCTGCTTCCCTCCCGCTCCCCGTGTGCCTGATGGAAATGAATGATGAGACAGGATTTGGCTTTAAATCACTGCACAAATAATGTGACAAATTAATATTTGACATTTACTAGTGTAGGACTGTCAGGCTGATGCTGTGCCCTGTGCATCCGTGTGGTGTTCCTGGGGCAGCCTGGGCAAGGGGCCGTGGGTGGGTTTGCTCAGAAAGGTGTGACCTGGTCTGAGGAAAGGAGAAGGAATGAGTGTGTGTCCAATCCCTCCTCGTTTGTGGAGCAGAGGTACCACTATGTCAGTGAGATAGGCTGTGAAATGCAGAGATATCCTCGTTTCCTATTTTATTCTGATGCGAAACAGTTCTACTCGAGCATTGGAAAATGCAGAGATGGTATTTTCTGAACATAAATACCATTTTAAATGGTATTTTAAATGGTAATTTTAAAGCTCAGTTGTTGGCACAAGTCCAGATCTGTAAGGGATGCTGAGGCTACAGCTATAAAAGCGTGTTTTCACACATGAATAAGCTGCAGAAGTGGAGTAGAAAAAGGTCGTGACCTTATGTTAACCTTCTTTGGTAAACTGTCATTTCTTATTTATATTATTGTGCTCTCATCTGTCAAGGCAACTGATGGAACTTAGAGACAAGTGAAGTCTTGATTCACTGGTGACAAAAAGAGGAGCTCCTATTTTGTTGATTGGAGTGATGTTGCAATCACTGTAACCCCATCCCTGGGGGTTTCAGTCAAACCTGGAGCTCTGGCAGCTCTCCTGACCTTTTCCAGGGGGACTTTGGGAGCAGCTGCCCCCAGAGCCAGAGTGTGACTGTGCAGGGCCACCACTGCTCACCCAGGGATGGAGGGGTCACTGCTGGAGCCCATCCCAGGGCTGGGGGAACTCTCCAAACACTGTTTGTTGCCTTGGGAGAGTTAATGGTGGGCTAAAAGAAATACTGAGGGACCTGTCTGAGAGCAAGAAAGTGTTTATTAATGTGGTGGCAGTGTTTAATAAGGTCTGAGATGTAACTTGTTCTTGTCAGATTCTGGTTTTGTTGAAGAGAGCAAATGTTGATTCTGGGTTTGGGCTGTTTTCCCTGCTCAACAAATCAATGTACAGGTGTCTGCCATGTCCTGTGATTAAAAAAAACTGCAGGACATAATACCACACACTTCAAAGGACACGCCAAAGCATTTTTATTATATTTATTTCATTTTTATTAGAACAGAAGTGAGTCAGCTGGAAGGATTCAGGATGCTTTTGCATTATCTTAGCTCTAAAAGTTGCATTTTTTTCAACACACAGTGTTGGCAGGCCGTGACACTGAGGTACTTATTGCCAGGAACACTTCAACAGAAGGAGAACAAGGAAAATATGTTTTACAAAAATAAAAAAGTACCAGTTCTTATTCCAGATGCAACAAGTACCACATCAACTGAACTCAAATCTTACAGCACTCAAGTGAAGGCACCCCTAGATAAGGTGAAGCCTCTTCATCTTTATTTCTAGACGTTGTCTTGGGACAAGGAAATAAATCCAGTTGCAGGAATTGTATCACAATTATCTAATTGTCTGTAACTGAATTACTCTGTCCACCTAATGTCTGTCTCCTAGAGTGAGGGGAATGGACAGCTCCACCTCATGACCTTAGCAGACCCCTGGTGAACCATCTTGATAACTGAGGCATTTCAGGGTATTGGAATTTTACAGCAATTCTAAAAAGAAGAGAAAACAGAATAGGCAAAAGAAAAAGGCTTGTCAGAGGACAGAAGGTAAAACCTAATTTCTGATTTTTCCAAACTTCTTGTTAGTGGCTCTTGGGTATCCTCAGACTCCAGCTTGGGTTTTTAGAGCTAAGTCAGACAATTTCGAGTATTTATGTTTCAGAGTATAAAAAACCAGCAGTAATTTGCCAAGGGGGGTGAAGAGTAAACATTTTCTTCTCCATTAGTTTCTACATCCAGAATACTGGTAAATGTCTTATGTTTGAAGTGAATTCAACAAGAAGTAATATCTGTTTTTACATTTAAATATTAATTATGGTTGCTCCTACCTGTCAAATCATTATTTTTAGTCATGAGTACATTTTTAGTACATGAGTACAAAGCATAATAACTGCTTTTGATTTCAGATCACGGTTGGTAATAATAATAAAAAAAGGAGTTTCCCTATTTCTCTTGTAGAAGGAACTGTATTAACTGAGATTAATTGTGCATTATAAACACTCTTTGGCATTGTGCACTCAGAATTCTGTGGTTTTCTGGAGACTGTTGGATTTAGGCAGGAGGACTGTGTGATTTTTGTGCACGGCTGCGGAGAAGCTCTGGGCAGGAACTGCTGGAGATGTTCTGCATTTGCAAACTGGATGGGAAATCTAATTTTGTTTCTACTCCTGAGTCATTCTTTTGGAATTCTCAGCTTCTGGCATTTCTCTGAGAAGAAATGGTGGCTGGAGGTTTGTCCTCTGACCTCCCTCGTGCTCTCCTGTGCCGTGTTGGATCCGGCTGGGATCAATAGCTGCGTGGAGCTGTTACACTCTCCCAGGCAAATTGTGTCATCTGTCTGCATTTGTCTGTTCCTGATAGTTGTACAGCAAAAAAAAGCTCTCCAAATAAGTAGCAAAAATGACAGCATATTCATAGTGAAGGCAGCACTGACTGCAGCCTATTGGACTTTTTAAATGAGTTACCTGAGTGCTGATTCCTGGCAAGCCTGAGCAGGCAGGAGAACAGTTCAGTTCAGCCTGAGCTGAATTTTGGGGGCTCACTCCAGGCTGGCAGTGGCTTGGTCTGAGCAGTGCCCTTGCTTTTTGTGAGCCATCCCTACCAAAAACAAGTCAGCAACATGCTGAGGGCACACAAACCCTTTCACTCTTTTTAAAATATATCCAATACTAGACTCAGCAAATCCCAGCATTTTTTATCTGTTTCTCTTCAGTCAGGGAAGGGACACATTGCTCAGGCCAGAACAGGCACTTCCCACCTGGTTCAGAGCCTTTCTGTGTCGGTCTGGGCCGAAGGGAGCATCTGATGATCTGATAACTGATTTATAGTTGAATTTTAATTGCCTTAGTTTAGTTTCTTCCCGATTCCTGCTTGGCTGTTGCTGAAGTCTCCCCACTCCTCCCTCACACACGGAACAAAGGCGGCTGTGAGCTGAACCACCCAGTTTCTCACATCTGCCATCCCTCGGGGTAGACAGGCTCACAGTTATGACAGCTCCCTCCAAAGTGAGCACTGCCATTGAAGGCTGAGCTCGTTTATCCTGGATACGTGTTTTCATGGATCGGAGCTGAGAACAGCCTGAGTCAGTTTGCAGTCACTTTTTAAGTAGAAGTTTTATGCACACCAGTTGGGTTGAGGGTATTATTATCCCGATCCAAGGCTCCAAAGCAACAGTTGAAGGAGTCCTACCCAAAAGCCTTGACTTTTGAGGAAGACTTGGACCACTTATATTTCAAGGATTCAATGATTATTTCCAGATAATCTTAGTAAATCTCTTTTTCTCCGTGGAGCTTGTTTTTTGGTGCCTAGATTTTTGCCTTTGAAGGCTTAATTCAGCTGCAACGTTTTATTAAGAACCTTTTGCATAAACAAACCGTGGAGCTGGCAGTTTAATTCTCAGGTTATGTCAGGATTACACAGGGTTAGGTGTAGTGCAGCTCTTGTCACCGTGTCATACATTCCCTGCAGCTCAACTCGCGTTCCAAGGCAGCAGCGTCTTTTCAAAAGCACGGCATTGCTCGTACCCCACGGAAAACTGGCACCTTTTCCCTGTGCATTTCAGTTATCAGATGAATTATTGATCACTGATCTGAAGGGGAAGGCTTGTTTCTGGGTGTCACAGGTAGCAGCAAACGCAGAGCCCCATCCCCACGGCATCTGCCGGTGCCGTCCATATGGCGCTGGCGGCTCCCCGTGCGTCACAGCTGATTTTAGACTCGGCACATGGATTGCTTCCCCAGCCTCCCAGATACCTTGTCTTCCTCCAGCTCCACCAGCTGGGAGCAAATATGGAGCAGGAACCTCAGTTTGCCATTATCCTTGGAAAGGAGTGTTTGTGGGACGTGCAGGGACAAGTGACCGGCACCGCCTCGGTTCCTCCGTGAGTGACTCCAGGTCCTGCAGTCGTGAGTTTGTGCTCACAAAGTTGGGCATGGACAGAAAAAACTGGCTTGGAGAGTTTTCTTTGTCCAAACCACTTGATGCATAAAGATATACTGATCAGCTTTTGATAGTGAAAACATTTAAAGTTCAGAAATGTTGCAGTATTTGCCGCATTACTCAGCGACTTAATGTTTTTAATTAACACAGGAGCTGTGTTAATAGTTAGACAAAAAGCATTATATAACTATATGAAAAGGCTGTTGTTGTCCAGATGGAAGAAAATATTTGGAAATAATGTGACAAAAAATGATAGACTGCAGTACAAATATGTTTTGAGATATTTCTAGGTCTCCGATTAGTTTATATTAGCTAGTTTTTTGGATTTATGACTGCATCTGAAGGCAGGTTATGGAGAATGTTAACATTCCAGTGGGCTGATTGACAATAATTATCCTATTTTGAAGGAAAGGAAAGGAAAGAAGCACGGTATTGTTGGAGCTGACTAATGTGAATTAAAAGCTAGGTAATCTTTTCTGCAATTACAGAGATACAATGATTGCTGTTATCAGAGGAGAAAATCCACTCGTACTTTTAAGAATCATTGTGTAGGAAGAGCTTTGCAAGCCCGAAACTGAAGCTCTGGTCATGGTCTCCAAAAGTACACTTAGTAGTAATTTTATGCAGAAGCAAGACTTTTGAATACTTAAATTATAGCTTGTTTGTAACAAGGTATTTACCAGCAAATACAGGCATCTTATAAACAGCACATGAGTCATCTTGGTGTTCATTTCGAGCACATCGAAAATGCAAATTGCAGCTGAATTATTCTTGTGTGGAGAGGCGAGGCTTAGAAAAACCTTAAATTCATACTTTAAATGGAAATTGTGAGAGGAAAAATGTGCACATTTGCCTTTCAGAGGAGGGTGTTGTGCAGGGTGGCTACAGCTTTTTCTGTAGCTTTGCCTACAGGCTGCGTAAACAAGAACGAACGGGAAGATACGGAGACGGGAACGAGCACAGCTCCTGAGTGGTGTTTGTGTTCCTCTTTGGGAGCATTTAATGCTGTTCTTCACCAGGACAGCTAACAGAACTCCCCCTTTTATTTTTTTTTTATTATTGAAATGCCTGTGGATTTTATGAGCCATCTGATAAAACCTTAAAAAAAGCCTTAAAACAATTTGTGATAAAAATCTAAGGCAAACAGAAAACCTGTCAGCTTCTCTGTTCAAAGCTTTGGCCCAAAGGAAGCGATCCAGACATGACTGTCAGCGAGATACAACTGCTGGGAGAGCTACACTGCGTTATTAAAAGATCAGTAGTCTGATCAACATCATATTGGATTACTCAAACTTCAATTACAGGAGTACCTGAGGGCTTTAGCTGGGATATATTAGAAGACCAACTTGAAGTAAACCTGCTGTTGTTGCACGCCAGCTCTGTGAAAGGCCCACCTGAGAACCCTGTGAACTGTTCCTGTCCCAAAAGGGATCCAGTGTCAGCCAAGGAGTTCAAAAACAACTAATAAAAATAGAGCAATCAACTGATTAATTTGATGGGAATTTTAATCTCAGGAAGAGGAAGAAAAAAGGAAGTAAAATAAATTCTTCTGTGCCTGGTGACATTATTCATGTGAAGACAGGATGAGAGATTTGGGGTGGTTCAGCCCAGAGATGAAAAGTGTCTGGGGAGACCTCAGAGCCCTCTCCAGTGCCTAAAGGGGCTTGAGAAGCAAGAGGGCTGGAGAGGGGCCTTCAACAAAAGCATGGAGTGATAAGAGAGAGGGAAATGGCTCCAAATTGACAGAGGGCAGGTTTAGATCGGATACTGAGAAGAAATTCTTCCCTGTGAGAATTGTGAGGCACTGGCAGAGGTTTCCCAGAGAATTCATGGCCTATACCTGGAAGAGTTCACAGTGTCAGGTTGGACAGAGCTTGGAGCAACCTGGGCTAGTGGAAGGTGTCCCTGCCCATTCCCTCCCCACCCAAACCATTCTGTGATTCATGATTAGGATCCAGCTCTGGAAGTTGGCATGGATAGGTTTCAGATGTGTTAATGTCGCTTCTCTCTTCTCCTGGTAGAATCTCTGCAGAGTCACATGTGATTTATGTCATAAAAGAAGCAGAGCAAGAAAATCTGTGTAAAATGCTGAGATGGGATGGCTCCAGTGGGGGATCAGAGCTTGTGGTGGCACCTGAAGAGGCCCCCCATGAACTGGTGGCTGTGCCAGGAGCCAGCTGTGACAGAGGGACAGGAGGATGTGCTGTGGTCTCAGTTTCAGAGTGGCAGAGGTGGAGCTTGGTGGCTGAGTGGTGCCTGTGCCCTCCCTGTTCTGGTCCTGCACAGCCTTTTCACAAATGACATCTGCATTTCCAGCCAGCAGAGCATGTGTACTGTAAGCTGGAAACATCAGATTATGAAGGCGTTTGCATGATTATAATTTTCTTGTGCAAGTTTTACCTGCTGTGTGTGGAAAACACATTTCTCTGCATTCTGCTGTAGTAGAGACATAGAGCACAGCAAGTGTGCATTAATATTGCTGCTAGCAAAATCCAGGTGTTCCCATCACATCAGGCATTTCTCTTTTTATTCCATAACTACTCTTGCAAACTGCCATATCCTGCTGAGAGAAGATGCTGATGGCCCAACATCTAAACTTCCTTAACACAGCTCAGATCTGAGTCCACACAAGGAGTTTGGGCTGTGTCGTGCTGTCACTTATTAAGTGCAGCTCCTTGTAGAGATCCTCTCCTCCTTTGCCACCCTCCCACCCCACAGCTGGGTTGTACTCAGGAGCTGTGTTTAAACATTGATAGACCCATAACAAATATTCTCTCTGCTGTTCTGCCCCACATCAGAAAATCTTGCAGGAGCGTTGCAGTAGCTGCTGATACTGGTGATCTCAAAGTCTGCTTTTCACTGCTTTGTGAAAAGATGGAAAAATGGATTTCTTCATGGCTGTGTGAAAACATCACAGTTTGAGGTCTGTCCGTGAAATTATTGTGTTCTGTGCTTTAATTTTGTAGCCTGGTTTTCTTGCAGATTGTCTGGTTTCAATAATTCATTAAAATGTGTGTGTGTGTGTGTATGTATGTATATATATATATGTGTGTGTGTGTGTGTCTCTGTGTGTGTATATTTAATGAAGAATTCCTTGAAACTCTAATTAGGGCTGCTTGACTCCAAAGCAGTTTACATATCACAGGATTACACAGCTATCAAACAGATGCTTCTCCTTTTTTTTTCATTCAGCTGACATTTTCATTTTCTCTGCATATTTTGAGCACTGAGCAGTGATGTGTTTTGACTCCTGAGGCTACAGATGATATCAAAATGAGGATTAGAAATGAAGCTTTACCTGTCAATTAAGTTGTTAAGCTTGTCCTCCACAGTGTCTACACTTTGAAATGGCCTGTTTATTGAATTTGAAATAGTTTTCATTCTTGACTTTGTTTAAATTGAATGGACAGTTCTAATTATAATCTTCAGGGTTTTCATCTGCAACATATGGTTTGCATTTAGAGCTGTGGATGAGGGGCTCTTGGATGTTTATTGAGCTAAACCACTGTTAAATATCTCGTGAGAGAGTGGTATGTCAGGCACTGAGAGTAAGCAGAAATGGGCAGTACAAATATTGGCCAATTTTCTCTTTTCACATCACTCTGTCCAGGAGATCTCCTGGGGGACAGCTGAGAAATGAACTGTGGTGGCAGGGTCCAGGCATTGGTGAGGAATAAGTCACCACTTTAAGTGGTTGCCTTGGGCCAGTCTTACCTTGAAAGCAAGCAAAAAAGAAAGCAAGGAAGGAAGGAAGTCCTAGAGCATCTTTGATTCCTCCCCCATCCCGAGTTCAAATGCAATGACTTCAAATTGCCAGGATCTTTGTCAGGTCAGTGTTGTTCTTTCCCATCACCTGTGTCCCCCACTCACAAGGTTGCAGGATATCTCACAGCAATTTATTTATCTGTAAGGCCAGTGACAGACCAGGAAATAAAATCCAGGACTCTTATCTTGATGGGGTGGTTGTCCCTTGCAGTGCTCACCCAAGTGTTCTCCCCCAAAGCAGGTTTGGGGGCAGCTCCTGCCATTCCTGCTCCATGGGTCTGTCAGGAATGCCATACCTTGGAGATGCCTCTGTCCTTTTCCCTTGAAAGTAGGCATCAGGAGATGCATCTCCTTTCAGATCTGGACATAAATATTTATTACCTGACACATGGTCCCATTGATGACTCTGCTGTTCAACGTTTCACAGCGTTGTGATTTCCATCCTTTGGTGTTTTCTGTGTAGAGAGAAAACAGAGAGAAGTGAAACCTAGCCTAGGCACAGCTGGATGTCCTTAAAACTACCTGGGAAAACATCTGAGGTGTAGGGCAAGGTACCAACTTCACAGGTAGAAGATCAAAATTTGGTAGGGACCAAATCCCCAGGGAGGTCTGGAGGAAGGACTGACAGACAGTGAACCTGGGACAAAAAGCTGTGGTGTTTTAATGCCATTATTTACCTTCCCCATTTTCATGGGCAGGTGAATAATCAGATAACTTGTAAATCCTCTGTTCTGTGCCTGCAAAATGGGTGCTGCTAAAAGTTTCTTTGTCCTTAATCCCTATGAGGAAATGTAAAAAACTGGCAGCTCCAATGAGGGTCCTCCTTCATTGTGCAGTCAGGTTGCAGGGGCTGAATTGGGTGAGGAGTCATTAACCTTGCCTCTTAACCAGCCTCTTACCAGCCATGACGTGCTCCTTTTGGTTTGCTGAAGCCATTCCATGAGTGAATCCTGTTGGAGCAGCCTTGCCTGGGACACCTGGGAGCGAGGAATGTGAGGAGGCTGCAGCGGTGGGGGCTGACCTGGCTGGCTCCGAGCTGGAGCAGACAATGGATGCTCATCTAATCTGAGGCAGGGGCCAGCAAAGGGCAGAACAAATTGCTGAGGAGCAAAAATAAAAGCCTGGGAGCACTAACAGTTCAAAATGACCCAGCTGGCTCTGTAGGAGCACATTTATCTATGCTGAAAGCTGCTTCGTGGAGGTGTTTTAACACCAGGTTGTAGAAAACCACTCAAAGGACCTTGTAGCATATTTGTGGGGTTTTGTGAAGAATTCTAAAAAAAAAAAAAAAAGCCCTGGATCAGGAGTTTTGCAGTTTAAAACCTCCCAGCCACCCAAACCTGCTCTTCTCAATCCTTGCTGTTCAGTTTGATTCAATGAAAAAGAAATACAGTTTTTATTAATAATATGAACTGATTTTCTTTTATTTTTAATTTTAGGCTTTGTTTTGGACCAGACTTTGAACTTGTATTTTCCTTCCTAGAGTCAATACCAGTGTAAAAGTTCTTTCATTTGTGGAAAAGTTGGCCAAATATTTTTCCAGCAATGGGAGTTTCAAACCCCCTCCAATCAAAGTTTTAAAGCCTGAAAATCATTTTAGTGTCACTAAAAGATGAGAGATCCTTTTCAAAACTTCTGCTGCAAGAGCAAATTATGTCATGCTTAGTAATGAGTGCATTTGTGAGGGGATTCACACTGGTTGTCAAATTTTGGACATTTCTGAGCTTGAGACTTCAGGAGTTCTGTGATTTAAAGTAAGCTGTGAGTTGAATCTGTTTTAAATTTACCTACTTACAGCAATAACAGGGGCTTATTTTAGGTTTTACTTCTGTAGAATAATTTTTGACTTTTGTGATCAGCTTAAGAATGTCTGGGAACCAAGTCTGTTTCCCTTCCTTCCCATGGGTACATAAATTATTTAATTGAAAAACACACTAAATAATGTGCAAAATCCACCATGTAATTAGTGGGGAAAGACCATATGATATTTTCACTTTGTAACTTTTGTGAGTTTTAAACACCCTTTGGAATATAGAAAAGAGAGTAGTAACAGTGTAGTTACAAATAACAGAAGGCAAAGCACTGCCGTGCATCTTTGTTGATTTAAAATATCACATTAAATAGCAAACAATCAGAGTTTTTTTATCAGATGTACAAAATGATCTGCAGCTGAAGAGTCTGGGGGAGCTGGTAGGGGCAAGGGAGGGTGAGGCAGATTGCTGGAACTTATTTCCAAATCTGTGTTGGAGTTGAACAGTTGATATGTGCATTTGTGATAATTTTAAATAGAGCCACTTAAGGTTTCTTGTTGTGGTACTTTACTTAAGATCCAATCTTCCCTCTTTCTCTATCACCATCAGTCCTGATTTATCTTCACAATATTTTTTGTAGGGACCAGTGGCCCACAGAGCTCCTTGGGTAAAGAGGGGTCAAACCCTGATTTTACTGAATTTTAAGATAAAGCTGCAAAGACTAGACCATGTTCCTTCTTTCTGGTCAGGATTTTTTAAATAAATAATTGTAATTATTTTAAATCATAATCTGATTTTAAATCCAACAGCATAAACCATTCTCTAAGTAAATACAAGTAGGGGTTTGTGTTTCCCTGCTTCTGATGGTTTCATCCTTTCTGCAGCAGGCTGGGGGATTGTGGTGGCTGGGAAGAGGAAATGTTTGTGTGTCATTCATTCCTGTTATATGTAGTATTTCTTAGGCATTAAGTAAAAGGGGTGTAGTTATGCTGCTGTGAAAGTCATTTGGGTCAGACCCACAGATGGTGCCAGCAAGGACCCAGAGCAGGCTCTCCCAGCTGGAAATCCTCCCATCCATGTGAAGTCTCTGGTGTTTGTGGGGTGGCTGATGCTCACAACCCCTTGGTCTCTGCCTCTCCACGTTGTTCTCTGCTTGACAACATAAAGAGATTTTGCCAAAAACTAATTAACAGTAAATAATCCTGAAATCATACGACGCTTAAGGTTGCAAAAGACTTTCGAGATCAAGTCCAGCAGTCAGCCCAGTGCCACCACCATGTCCTTGAGTGCCACATCCACACTCCCAGGGATGGTGACACTTCCATCACTGCCCAAGCACCCTGTTCCAATGCCTTACTACCCCTTCCAGGATGAAATTTATCCTAATATCTATTCTAAATGGTGAGGTTGGTACTGTCCCATTCTGGTTTCTTTCTCCATCAATGCCTGGGCACTAGGAAGAGTAAGTTTTTTGTTTGTTTATTTCTCAGAAAATACTGACTCTGAACAGTTTTCAATCTGCAAATTTTATTAGTCAAGGGAGGGAAAGCCTGTTGGTTTGTCACCATCAAGAAATGCCACTGGCTGGGGGAAGCCCCTTGAGAGGCAAACCTTGCTGTCACCTTGTGTCACATGGAGCTCTTGGCAGTGTCCTCCCATCCCTGGGATACCTTTGGCACATCATCTCACCTCCATTCAGGATTCTCAAAGTGGAGGCTTGTTATCCTTCTGTTTCTTTTTGTTTGGTTTGTTTTTTTTTTTTTTTCTTCTTTTTCATTTTTGGAATTCAGTTCTGTATCTTGTTTGCATTTCTTAGTGGTCTAAAAAAGAAAGCTTTCTGTTAGTAGAGAATTGATCTGGCAGGATCTTGCTTTCCTTCTTCCTTTATAAAAAACATAATTGCAGGCTCACTAATTATCCATGTTTATCATTGCTCTCTATGTATTTTCAAGGAACTGATTGATCATAGCTGTTCCTGAGGGTTTTAATAATGATATGAAAGAAGCTGCTGATGTGACAACCCTGAATTCCAAACAAGCAGTCACACAGCTCTGTACTGAAACAGGTTTTGGGCAGGGAAAATGGACTTCTGTCAGTGTGGTTCATAAATCAGTTAGGGACCAACCTCCTTGGCAATTAGCAGGGCCCTCAGTTGGGTATGGAGAATTTCACAATCTGGAATTTCACCTGTGGGATCTGCCCTTGGAAAGGACAGGGTGCTGGTAGTGGGCTGGGCATTTGTACATCACATGCTCTTTTATTGTGTTTGGAACTTGAGGTGCTGGGATGGAGGAAGGGTCAGTCCAAGGGCTCAGCCCTCAGGAGCATGAAGAGCTAAAAACAGATGTGTAACATGGTGGCTAAAATATTTTGCATCTGGGGCTTTGGTTTGTATGACTATCAGGTAATTCCTGATGAAAGGTGAATAAATAAGGACACAGGAAGGTGCCTTCAGTGGGGAATCCCCCTGTAAAACATCTCTGAAATCTGTTGAAGGTGAAAAGGAGAATATCCACACACCACCTCCATTCTGTTCACCCAGCAATGTAATCTCCTTGGCAAGACAGCCTGGGGACAGCACACAGTTCTCATTTTCCCTCTTGTCTCCATGGATTGCTCTCCCTCCGACTTGTGGGGATGCAGTTGCTTTCATCACAGTCTGACTTGTGATAAGCAAGCCATAAGTGGCTTGAAATTCAGGTTATTCAGATAAGCATCCTAAGTTGTAACTGTAGAAAGTCGAGCAGGAAGGTGTTTGAGTTTGATCTGCACTGGAAACTAATCCAAATTTAATCACAGATACAGATACAATCTGCCATAATCCTGTGATGTTCTAGAATTGCAATGAAAGGGCTTTATATTTCAAGAATACTTAAAAATATTTTTATACATCTGCTGTTCTAGAATGATTTCATCTTTCTGTAGCTATTCCAAAGTAGAAAAAAATATGGCCACTCGTGTACCTACACCAGCAGAAGCTGTTGCTTTGCTCCTATATGTGCCCTTTACTAGCACAGCAATTGGAAGGTAAAAGTCCAAATAGTTTAGACATTAAAAACTTTCAAATGCAGTTCAGGAATTTAGATCAGTGTCTGCAGACAGCTCCCCAGACAAAATAATTAGGGAATTTTTCTGCTGTAACTGGGGGCGAAGCTGTTTCCTGGCCTTGAGATGGAGGAGACGTGGAAAGGCGACTGCACCTTGCATTTCTCTTGATTTTATCTGTGGGATGTGAAGGAATCTTTCAGCATATAATCCTTAAAATATTGATCTTGCAGAGGAAGTCTGAGGCTGGAAGGGATCATCTGTCATCAGGTTTGCTGTTGATGTGGCGTCGTGGAGCTGCATTTTCAGCTCCTGCATTTTCAGCCTCTGATTGCTGCAGGGAGTCTCAGGCTAGGGCTGGGTCTGGCTCACGTGCACAAGTGGTTTAGGATCTTTTATTTTGCATTGAATTGTGTTGCCTTTCAGCAGTATCACTGCTTTATGGCCCTCTGGGACGTGCCAGCACGAGGGAAATGCCACTGAGAGAAGAGCTGCAGCTGGGTGCAGAGCTCCCCCATAAACCAAGTCACTCCTTGAAATCTCCAAATGGAGACTAACAAATATCACTAACTCCCAGCTCGTTTTTATTAGCTGGACCATTTTTCCTCCTTTGTAAGTGCCGATATCTGAACTTGAAACTGTGTTTGGTATATGAGAGAAATTCTCCAGCCGATCGTAGCCTATAAAATTAAAATAATGAAGCTCCCAGTGTTTGAGTTTATTGAGGTATAAATACTGGAAGGTGGTGTACTATGTGGTTCAGCTGCTTCCTTGTTCTATTTTTCTGAGTCTTTTTGCTCATTTTATTTCTCTGACACTCCATCCAAAAGGTTCCCTGGGTTTGATTTTGTCCTGGCGTTTTTCAGCAGTCTGGTACTTAGCGGTATGGAATTCAACAAGGTGAATAACATTTTGTGTTTACTGTTTACATTTTAAAAATCAAAATTTCTGTTTAAAGAAAAGCATATTCCAGATGTCTCCAGGCAGTAGGGCATGTATGTAGTATACAGTCTCATAAAACAATAAATACAGCAGAAGGATCAAAAAGTGGTGCATGTTAGCAAATGGTCTGAATTTAAACACCAGTCAACACCAGGACTTCATTTTAGGTGAGGGAAATTCACATGTGAAGTATTAAAATTTAACTTCATAAATACATTTCCTCGGGAGCGGGATGTTGTGCATTTCCAAGTCTTCTTTAAAACTTCCTCTTTCAGTTAATTCTGATTAGATTTTCTAAAGTGGAATAAACATAAAAGCATTAAAAAATATGTAATCCATGAAAGTTAAATGCAAAACAGATACAACCACAGCACAGATATAAAAGCCAGACCCCTTGTTGCTCAAGTGCAATATGGGGGAGAAATTACTTCACTGTGGACTCGCTTCCCCACAGGAGCAGTTGTGGACTTGCCTCCCATTAGAGGATTTCAAAATGCGATCTAAAAAGCAATTAAATCAGCAGGAGGCTTCAGTGTTGAAAGGGGAGTTCTTTAGAGATGTCTGTTGCAGGAGGGAGGCTTGGCTTGGGGAAGAAAATATCTTTGGCATTTGGGATAATTTGGGACCAGCATCGCCCCTGGGGGAGATGGTGGGAGGTGGAGTTGCTATCCCTGGGGACTGCTAAGGAAAGTTCAGACAAAATCTAGGCAAACATGTGCCAGGTGAGTTTTTTTCAGGGAATGGACTAATTGACCCTTATTTCCAATGACCCCTGTGTTGATTTTTAAGGTAATGGTGTCAACATGTCAATCAAATGCTATTTACAGGAGCCCAGCGTTGCTGAAGAGGTGAAAAACCTGCTTATGTGGTACTTCTGGAAATTCAGTTTTATGATTCTGTCTCAGACCTTCACCTGTTTACTTAAACTCTTCTTGATCTTTGTCCATCATTGTCCATCATTTTCGGATGGAACTTCACAGCAGTGTTCTCAAGCTGATTCAGTGCTTGTTTCCCTCTTCATTTGACCAAATGTAATCCTCTAAAACCCCCTGAAACATGGAGTGATGCCTGCTTAGCTTTGGAAAAGGTATCAGCAGGAGCTCCCATCATTTTTCTGGGAGGTTATCTGAGAAGATGCTATAGAAAGTTTAGGTGAACACAAGGAAGAACAAGGCAAAATGTTTTTCCCCCTCCCTAGAAGTGTCCAAGGCCAGGCTGGGTGAAGCTTGGAGCAACCTGGGCTAGTGGAAGGTGCCCCTGCACGTGGCCAGGGGGCTGGAATGAGATGAGATTGAGGGTCCCATCCAACCCCCAAACCATTCTGTGATTCTATGATTCTGTGGCAAGAGACACAGAAAATGTAGCACAAGTTCCTCGCTCCTCTAAAATTTTCTCCTCAAGCTCTCTGTGCTTTCCATGGTTGAAAACGTAATGGTGATGGAGAATGTGTCTGTTTCCTGTTCATGTCAGTTGTACCTGCTTGTATCCCCAAGAACAAACAGGATTAAAGGCCTGATACAAAAGGAAATCTTCATACAGCAAGTTTTTATAAAAGCCAAAGGTTGACCAGCAGTTCCTACACGCTCAGATGTGTTATTTAATCCTAATTCTTCCCCTTTATTTTTCTCTTGGCCTCAATGAATGCGCCATGTCACAAATCACTCTAATTAACAAGGACTTCAGAAGCAGAGACTACAGAGGCATTGCCTGCAGGAACTTGGAAAAATACCATAAAATCCCACTTTTCTTTGCTTCCAGAATGAAGTAAACAACAACCCAGCCCGAGCGCCCCGGCTGCATTACGGATGAGCCACGCAGGAAAAACCAGGGTCTCTCTGTGCTGAGCTCTCTTGTAATCCTTCCTCACCATCTCCCTTCCTTCTGCAGATGTGGATGAGTGTGAGGTGCTGAATGGAGGCTGCCAGCAGGGCTGTGCCAACACCCATGGCTCCTTCCAGTGCCAGTGCCGGGCGGGATTTCGGCTGCACGCCGACGGGCGCACCTGCATCGGTAAGGAACCGCTCCACGTCCTCCCAGCCCGGGGTTTTCTCCAAGTGCAAAAGGTTCCTATGCTTCTCCAGTCTCAGTTCTGACTAAATATCATTACCCATTCTGATTCAAGCAGCCTGTGAGGATTTGGGTATTGCCACACTTGCTCTTTGTTTTGGGTTTTGTTGGTTTTTTGGGTTTTTTTAATTTGATGGTGTCTCATGTTGGTGAAAATTCTTTTCCAGCAGACGTTAAAGAGCTTAGGGAGTCTTTGTTTCAAATGGCAAAATTTTTTTGAATTCTGAGTGCTTTTTCTTTGTGGTACATCTCCCTGCATGTTCCAGCACTGGGCTGGGAGTTGGTGATTTTAGAGGTTGTTTCCAAGCTAAATGATTGTGATTTACAGGGTGGAGTTACCCTGTGTGTGCTCGTGTCACTGAGAGCACCATGGAGCCCATAAACACATTGCCTGTTTATGTGGAAAGGATCAGCAGCCCTGCCATTAGAAATAAACCCTGTCTTTCTTAGGTTGGACTCCAAAGCCTGAAACAAGGCATGCCAGAGTTAATTCTGCATGTTGTTAAAATAATAATATGAAATACAGAGTTCTTGTATTGCGTTTAAATCAGTACAAATACCAAATTTTTGAGTTCTGCAGAAAGGATTAAGATGTTCTTTCATCTGGGAAGAGGAAAGGGGCACTTATGTTTAAATTTTTAAACTTGATTTGAGATAATATGGAAAGAACAGTCAAGTGCAGTCAGACCACATGTGCAGAAGAAGTTCACTCACAGTTTGGGCATTGTCTCAGTTCCTGCACAAAGTCCCTTGGTTGTGCTTAACTTCAGCCAGAGATGCCATCAGTCATTCCTGGTATTATCACAGCAATACATGCACTGGTGGAACCAGGACACAGGAGGTACCAGCGCTCAAACCATGGGAATAATGGATTTTTTTTTTTTAACTTACCCTTTTAGGTTTTTGTGTTTATCACATACAGAGACTTTCAGTGTTTTTGGTAATTAACTGCAATTAAAAATGTGATGAAGTCTCAGTCTTTTCTTGATTATCTTAGTTGGTGAAGGACTGGACAAGGAAACACTATCATGAGAGGAAAAAAAAAAATAATGCAAAAGCAGAGTGGTTCATGATTAACTAGAAGCAATTGTGGTTTTCTGTGAATTAAAAGAGAAACCCATCTCATTCAGATCAGATCTAACCAGCAGAGACTCAGAAGGGAAAGATGTGTTGTTTGAGCTACATTACTCCCTCTGAATAGTCTCACTTGTGGTGGAGAGGGAGTTTTATACAAAAAGGGGATTAAAGGGGGGAAAGAGAAAGCAAACTGTGTGATAAAGGCAAAAAGTAGGTGTTAATGCCAATTAAATGAATTTACTTGTGTCATATGTAAAACTTTCTGTGGACATAAAATAGTTAGGCTTCCTCTTGCCTTAAATAATCAGAAAGCTCAGTTTAGCTTTGTCTGAGCTGTGAACAACACCAGAGAACAAGTTTTCCTTTCACAAATGTAAATGTTCTCAAGAAGTTATTCAAAATACTTCATACAGTGATCAGCTTTGTTTGCAATATCTGAGAAATTATCAAGGAGAAACAAAAAATAAATCCTAAGATGAGAGGAGTTTGAGAGAGCTCTGCATGATAATGGATGTGCACGGTACTGAGGGAGGATATTGAGTCCTGTTCCAGCTGTTTAGACAAGACACCAAAATAAATGGGTATAATAAGCTCTCAGGCATTGGAGAACAAGACAGTTACTAATTGATGAGGACAGGGAGAAGAATTTCATACAGATCAGGAGTGCCAAGGATCAGGATTTGGGCAGTAGCTGCTTGCTGGGGACGGAGAGTTTGCCCCTTGTGCAGCACCAGGTTGTACATTCAGCTTTCATCACTCATCTGATGAGAAGCAAACCACTAATGCACCTCTCCTTTGACCTAGTACAGCTAAGCAGAACATCCAGCATTTCAAACAGCCTTGGATTAGCAATGGTATTTCTTCCATGGGTACTTCAGAGGAGGTAACAATCTCCCCTGCATGCTGAGAATGAAAAGGGAACCACATTCTGGCACTGAGCTGTTTATGGAAGGTGATTATCTCAGCTGCAGAAATAAGAAACAAGAGTCCCTTTAGACAGGCTTTTCAGAGGAGCCCAGCCCAGATTGCTGTTAAGTTCATTCTTTCCACGTCTTCCTTTTCTTTTTTGGCAACCCTGTGTTTGTGGGAACAAAAGTGCCAAAATCATTTGAGGGGAAGCAGATTTTGCAGCCTGGATGGCTTGGAAATCTCCCATACATAAGGAAGTGGATCTATCATCTTAAAAGATATTCAGCCTATACCTGAGGACTGAAAAACCTGGGATAAGATACTTTCTCATGTGATTCATGGAATATTACTGAACTTCTGTCACAAGTTTTCCAGTCCTCCTGCCACCTCATCACAGGGTGTTTGGGATCCTGACTAGTTGTTGGTGGTCCATCCCTTAAAATATCTGGAGAGAGGAAATCTGCTTTTGTCATTCTTCCTGCTCTCACTGGAAACTTCTATCCATACTCTTAAGGCAGAGTACTCCACTCACACTCTGCTCAAACCCAAAGGATCTCCAGAGTGGGTTGCCTTGTTCAGTGATGACCAGTGTGTGAAAGTAAATTACTCAATTCCTGAATCCTTTGGTGTTATCCAACACTTTGTGTCATGATAAAATCCCATCTCTTTCAATGCCCCTTTTCTTCCTTCAGCTTTTTGGTCCCACAAATTTTGCTCAGCATTGAATTAATTTATAAATACACATGCCAGACCAAATATTCTGGCCCTCTCCAAATTTTTTGTTTGCTTTGTTTGTAATGCCTTGATTATGTTAATGCAAGGAATTTGACTTCACTGGAGTTGAACCAGCTGGTATCTGAAAAGCTGAAACTCAGAAAGAACGTGTTTATTGTAGCATCAGGCTGTGGGTTTGGATTGTTGTAGATTCATTGTCTCCAGTGGAATTTATTCCTGTTTGAACTCCTAGAAGTGAGAACAGGGCACGGCCATTAGACCCTGATTCATCTCTGGTGCCAGCTGTTACCTTTGATGTCTGCTTTATGTGGAGAAGCTGTTGAGTGCAGGGTTTTTTATGGAGATTTTAGCACACTAAGGCTCTTAATAGAGAAAGTAACAAAGAAAATATCTCTACAACTCTATAATCCATGCTTCCCAGCATAAATATAAACCCTGCACATCTGAAGTTATGTTTCTCATCATTGCCAAGGTTGGATTTAAGGTGATGGAAGACATAGGTTGGAAGAGATGGCATGTTCTAACCCCATGGTTGCTATGCATGTATATAATTAGGGCTTCAGACCCAGCTCTTTGTAAAAACATCACCTTTATTATAAAAAATAATGTGTTGAGAAATGTGTATTTCTTAACTGTTATCAGATTGGGGGCCTACAAGAGAGCTGGAGAGGGACTTTTTACAAGGGCACAATGTGACAGGACAAGGCAGAAAGGCTTTGAATTGACAGAAAGCAGGGTTAGATTGGGTATTAGGGAGGGATTGTTCCCTGTGAGGCTGGGCAGGCCCTGGCACAGGGTGCCCAGAGCAGCTGTGGCTACCCATGGATGCCCCTGGATCTCTGGAAGTGTCCAAGGCCAAGCTGGACCCTGGGGCTTGGAGCAGCCTGGGACAGTGGAAGGTGTCCTGGCCCTGGCAGGGGGTGGCATGAGATGATTTTTAAGATGAACCCAAACCATTCTGTGATCCTTGTGTTCCTCATCTGGTGTCTCCCACCACTGCCCCTTCCCAGATGCCCCCTCCCTCTCTTGGCATCACCTGGCATCATCCCCTGCTTGTCTGGAATCCCCATCAGGGCTGAGTTTCTGCCAAATTTCAAGAGTAAATCTTTGAAAGTGAATGTCAGGCCATATTTCTGCCTGTGGAGGTGCTCAGACCTCCAGCCACGAGCCCCTTAGTGACAGATGGAGTCAGACCCACCAGGTGCCAAAATCCCTTTCTCTGATCAGGGATGTGTTGCTGGCACCTGGCAGCCACCAGCACAATCCATCCTGCCCTGCCCCTGGAGGCTCTTCTCCTTCAGTCTGGCACCTCCTCTCATGAATCCAGTGTGACAAACCTGCCCTGGCTGCTCCAGAGCAACCCCTGGCCCTCTGGCAGAGCCACCCACCAAAGTGGGATGCACGGTGCCTCCAGCCCAGGATTTCACACCTGTCCCCTCTCACCTTCAAATCCTCCAAAACTCTCCTTGTGACAGGTTTTTGCTTATCTCCCCTTGCATCCCAACTGGCTCGTGCCCAAAAGTGGAGGGAGAAAATGGCACTTTGGAAAGCCAACATGTATATTCTGTCACTTGGATTTAAGATGTTTTTCGTCTTCTGAAATATTTTCATCTTATTTGAATATTCTTGCTGAAAAACAGGTCTTTGGATACAAATGTGCAGGGAGCTGGAAGCTCAGAGTGTCTGGGGTCTGCTGTGCAGACGTGGAGCTGCTTTCAAGTTCTGTCTCTGACAGGGCAGAAGGGTGGTGGGCACAGGTGGAGATGGGGAGCCAGGGTCAGGTTTCTGTGCACTGCCTCCTGCTGTGTGTGCAGCCAGGAGAATGTAAAAATTTGCTTTTCTTTTCACCTTTTTAACACATACTTGACTGCACAAACTCAGTGTTTGCTAATTGGTAGCACAGGGTGAAAACAGGTCCTGTAGCAGGTTTTGCAACTAACATTTGCTAATGTCTGTTACAGATAAATGAAGAAATATGAATATTGCTAAAATAAATATCAAAAAATAAATACCAAAGCTCCTTGCTGACTTTGTTGGGTTCAGAGTTTGGTGCATTCCATGGAGGACTAAATAGTCTTTCCAGCTACTCATAGAGAATACAGACTCCTAGAATGGTTTGGGTTGGAAGGAACCTTAAAGCTCATCCAGTCCCACTTCCTGCCATGGGCAGGGACACTTCCACTGTCCCAGGCTGCTCCAAGCCCCATCCACCCTGGCCTGGAACACTTCCAGGGATCCAGGGGCAGCCACAGCTTCTCTGGGCAACCTGTGCCAGGGCCTCACTACCCTCAGAGTCAATAATTCCTTCCTAATATCTAATTTAAATCTCTCCATACTATATCCCTGCTGTGGAAATATTTCAGAGCATCCATACACACACACTTCCATCAGCACAGCACAATAGCAGCATCAAACCATCACTCTTATTTTTACATGCAGCCTGTGAATAGGTGTGGGTGTGTGTTAACATGTTTTGTCAGGAGGAGAAACGTTTCTCCAGAGGCCAGGGATATGTGTTGAACAAAAAAGAATATTAATTTGCTTGGGTGAAAGAAGGAGCATCTTTAGAGATGTACAGAGGACTCTCTGTTCCCGTGGTTTGCTGTGTGAGCCTGTTCTGCAGAGGTTGTGGCTTCTGTTATTTGAATTTTTTTATTTCTGAGGCTGAGGAAATCACCCTGAAAGACAATTACTATTTTTAATCAGTGAAAGCAAGGAGAGAAAAAGATAATCAATGGGCAAGTGCCAGCAGGGCTGTTCTTTTTTTCCCCTCCTTGCCTCGGTGCATTGGCAGTGCTTTGGTGCTGTCAGATCAAAGGGTGCTGTGCTTCAGTCAGCATCCCAGCCCTTAGATCTCACCTGCCTCTCCCTGGAATCAGGATTTCACTGGAGTGGGACACTGTGTCAGCCCAGCTCTGTGAGCACAAGGGAGGGCAGTCACTCAGGGGAGGGGACAGGTGCATTTGTGGAAGCTGCTCAGCGAGGTCTGCCTGCTCTCGCTGTCATTTGTGTATTTAAAATAGGAGATAGCTTCTCCCAGGTTGTTGACTTGCATTCCTTCATTGCTTCCTTGCCTCCAGCTGTCAATTCCTGCAGCATTAACAACGGGGGCTGTGAGCAGGACTGTGTTCAGCTCAGTGAGGACCACTACAAGTGCCAGTGCCAGCCAGGCTACCAGCTGAAGACAGATGCCAGATCCTGTGAAGGTGAGTCCTGTGCTACCTGCCTGAAGACACACAGTAAAGGCAATTTAAAAGACCCCAGGATGGTGGTTTGGGTCACTGTGTTCATTCCTATTTCTCCCTGTGTGCCAAAAGCAGCTTTAGGAGTTGCTTATTAACAGGATTTGAAAATAACACGTGTCTGAGGTGTGAAGTTCACTTTGAATCACAACTTTGAACAAGATTCTGGCCTCGTAGATGCCTGGCTGTTCCTTGCACAATGATGGTGATGACATAGGTTAGGAACTTAGTCATGATTTAATTCTAACATTTTATTGCTCATCAAGTTGTATATAGAGTTGGCCTGCATTACATGTTTTATTCTACAAAAATTCTTCTTTTTATCTCCTTTTTGGCTTATCACAGTCTGATTCATTCCCTCCCCTTCAGGTTTCTAAGCACTCTCTCGAGCAGAACAGCAATGCTACCTTTGGGTTTGATTGTTGCTTTTCTTTTCTTGTATATCTTAACATATTCATCAGTTTTGAAGGCAACCCCCCCACTCCCCAACACAAGCACACACACACACACACCCTTGAGCATGCCAGAGAAAAAGATAGGGCCAAATTTATGGATTTATTGAGCTGAAATTCCTGTCACAAAACCGTTTCCATATGGCTCCTCTTCTGCTTGGAGATTTTACACGCTGTGGATGAAGTGTAAGTAAATCCTGCTGTTCCCATGGCTCCCAGCTCCTGCTGGGTGCACAGAACTCTTCCCCTTGGGTTTGGGTCTCCCCAAATCCTGCCCTCTGTGGGGGCTGCACCTCAGGGGACACCCACAGCCTGGTGGCCTCTCTGTCTCTCACAGGGTGGCCACGTTTTGTCCTTGAAATTATCAGAAAGTGCCAGAAAAGGGGAGCTTTAGGGAGAAGGGGTGTCAGAGACCTTCCTCTGCTGTTCTCCCTCTCTTTTCCAAATATTTCAAGGTGTGTTTGGCCAGCAGGATGCTTTGGATGGGTTTTATGGAGTGATGGGACAGAGGTTGGGTCAGAGGGGTGTGAGTGTGGCCATACCAGGTGGGCTGGGGGTTGTCCTGGAGTGATCACAGCACATTTAATCTTCCCTGGACCACTCCATGCTCTGTCTCAGCTGGGACCCCTAAAGGGGGAGGTTTTCTCTCAACTGTTCACCCCCTCACATGGTGGGGCTGAGGAGAGTTATCCACCCACCAAAGGCAGTGGTTTGTCAGCAGCCTGTAATTACTGAACCCTGAGAGGGGCAGGGCCAGCCTTGTCTGCAGGTGGGGCATTCCCTGGGTGCCTGCTCACCCCTGGGTGCTCAGGGTGTTTGAATAAAATGCAGCCCTCCCCAGGAGGACAGTTGTGCAAGGAGGATCTGTCTTGTAAGCAGAGCTCAGTTTGCAAAATGAAGACTGAGTAGGATGCTTTTCCCCCCATAAATAATTTAGTGAATGAAAGCATGGGAGAAAAAAAAAGTGCTAGGTAAGCCCATGGACAAGATTTTTACAGGAACAAATGAGGGTGAAATGGTCATGAATGCATTTGGGTTGTCAGTTCAGAGATATTTTAAGTAGAAGAGGTGGGAGGAGGTGAGCCTGGCTGGTTTTTTTTTTTTAATTTTCCAATCAAAGCTTGGCTGCTGGAGTCATGGATTGGATGGAGAAACCACAGTGTCACAAGATGGTTTCCCACAGCAGGTGTAGGTGTTGTGCAGGTGTGGATTCATCCCTGTGGACTCCTTGGGAGTTCATACTGCACCCACCACAGCCCTGGAAAGCCTTAGAGAAACACTCAAGCCTGGCAGTTTTGCTTTTTACCATTTTATATTTTCTCCAGTGTGAAGTCATGGTTGCTGTGAACAAGAAAAATAATTTGATAAAGCCCAGATCTCTTTTCTTTAGGTGCTCTAGAGGTCATGGCAGATAGGACAGGAGACCCTATTGTTTGCAGCCTTGCAGTGAAGGAGTGGAAGGTCTGCCCCATGCCTGGAAGTGTCCAAGGCCAGGCTGGATGGGGCTTGGAGCAACCAGGGGTAGTGAAAGGAGTCCCTGCCCATGGCAGAGGGTGGAGCTGGATGAGTTTTAAGGTCCCTTCCAACCCAAACTATTCCTGGGATTCTGTGTCCTGAGACACCTGGGAAATGAAACCATGCCAGTAAATTTTTCACCATAGTGTTTAACAGCTTGGAGTAGAGCTCTGTAGGATGGAGTCTGCTATCTACTAAAGTTATTAAATGAACCAGTAAGAGGCAAATGTGTGAAAAAAGAACACTAATGAGTTATTTTTGCTTTTCCTGAAACCTGTTTCTAACAGGAACATGCAGACGACTGGAAAGCAAGTCAATCACTGATTGCCTCGTGTCCTGAAGATCTTCCCTTCACAAACTTACCTCATCCAAGGATTTCCAAGGCTGCTACCTTTATTTGAATTACTATGTTTTACTAACATCTACCATGTAATTTGTTGTTTGCCTGTTGTCATGTCACAGAGCATTACAAGCTTTACTCCGTGCTGTAATCATTCTCAAATTAAAGCTTTAGCTGCTCTGAAAACCCTCATAATATGCAGGTTTAACAGATGCTGTTTGATAGTGATTTCATTTAATTTATCCAAATAGAAAAGGAATCGGCAAATAACTCAATATTTCATATCAGCAAGGAGGGAGTTCTTGCTTGGAGCTAAATCCTTTGTAGACCGCAAATTGCCGAGCTGCAGAGCCAAGTTGTCAGCCTTGGAAGTGTCATGCACGATGAAGTGCTGCTGTTCCTTGGAAACCTATTTGCAACCCATCGTGTCAGAAGTCCAATTCAGTTCTACATCCCTAACCATGCTTTTATTGTATTTTTTTTTTTTATTATTTTTAGTACTGTCATGTCAAACTCAGCCCTGCAGAGTGGAACGGTTTGTGTGCTGTGTGTTCTCGAGGTGGCAGGAGGTGACATCAGGGAGTTTCAGGGTGTTCTGTGGCAGCTTTCTCCTTTACCAAATGGTGGCACAAAATGCCACTTGGCTTTACAGAAAATGACAAAAAAAAAAAACACCAAGCCCTGCCCCATATTTAAATCCACATGAAGTAGAGGTTTTTCTCTCCTATTCCCTTCTCCTGCATAGCCAGTGGAAGAGCAAAGCAGCCAGGTCCAGAGCAAAACTCCTTCAGCCTTTCCCCAGGTTCCTCAAGCCCTGACTCCAGGGTTGTGGAACTGATGGTGACTTTCCTGAGGAGCTCTGAGGGAAGCTGGCTTATACAGAGCAGGGAAAGAAAATGTTAGGCTGGAGGCAAGTGAGGAATATTGGTCATCTGTCTCAAATCAGGCACTAATTAGTAAAATGCTGAGGCTGAATTAGAGCTGTAAGGAAATAGCTACAGCTTTTAAGAAGTTTTATTCAAAGTTAAGCAGAATTCTAGAGGGCACATTTTCAAGGTGTCCTCCAAATTTACCTGTGCAATGTTACTCACCAGAATTTTGGTGCAATGAGTGCTCCAAAGCAAAGCCTCAGCCTGGTGCAGAGTGTCAGATCTTATCTCAAGTCAGACCTGTCTGAACAGTCATGGTAGGTCTATTTTGGGGTGTGCCAAGTCTCTATTTGGGCAATATGCTTCCAGCAGGTACATGTTCCAGAAATAAACCCATAAAACACACTGAAATCTTTGAGATGGAGGCTTCTGTAGGCACTTTACAAAAGTTTTTCTAAGTACTTGCCACTTAGAGCACCTTATCCTTGAAAAGGTATGTTGTTGTTCAAGAAGAGGAAAAAGCCTTGATGTACCACATGAATGGCATATGTTTATAGACTGAAAGATGTCTTTGGGGGCTCTTCAGTGTTTATTTCCTCTAGAGCCTTTTAAATATTCATTGTTTTGTGGTGAACTCCATCACTGTGTGTGTTTATGGATTCACACATACTGGAGTGCTAATTGCTGTTGTTTAGAGAACTCTCGAAATCTGTTCAGGTACAGCAAAATAACAATAAAATGTACTTTTTTGTCCTACTTCCAATGTAATACAAGCTTGGTTTCCTGCTGTTTAAACCCTCGTTGCTGCTCTGTGACAAATGTTGTCCAGTAACAAAGAGCATCCAGAAAAACAGCAGCTTTGCTCACCAGATGCTGTCACATTTTTTTCCCAGTCTAATCTCTTACAGCTGCTTCGTTGTTAGTTGTAACAATGGCAGGTAAGACCACTTCCAGGCAAAAAGTGACCTTTCAGTTGACAGTGTGCTCTAATTGGTTTCAGTGATAGACCCCTGCACAAGTGGGAATGGAGGATGCTCACAAATCTGTCAGAACGAGAGAGGAATTGCAAAATGCAAGTGTCATCCAGGGCATTCTCTTTCTGCAGACAAGAAGTCCTGTTCAGGTAAGAAACTCCAGACTCTTTATTGTGAAGAAAGTCATTAATCAGTGCTCTGGCTTACCGAGCTGTGAGTGGAGGGAAATGTGTTATACAAATGTATGTGTGCATTTTGAAACAGCCTTTCTCTCTGTGACATTCACGTCAGCCCATGGTCTTGAAGGACTTTTTTAGTGATGAAAATTCCTCTGTGATCTCCTAAGTCATGCTTTCTAGTAACTGGGATTGTGAATGCTCTGGTGTTATTCTTGTAGGGTCCCTTTAAAATAATGTCCCAGATACAGCTCCTGGAAAATTGGTTTGAGTAAAACTCTGAACCAGGTCACTGAAAACTTAGAATTCAAAGGGTTTTTTAGCTGGAGATCTGTTTCCATATTAATGGAGAAACTACTGTGAAGGAAGAAATCATGATGTGTAAGATTTCCAAAGAGAGGAGCCTGAAAAGTTGAAATCTAAAGTTCTGTATTTAGTCTGTGTTGTGTAGTGTTTCTGACCCAAAATGTAGGGGAATTAGAGGTCAAAATACCTGCTTTTCTCTGTCAGTGAAACTCTTGGAAGAGTTTAGCAGTTTTATGAAGTAAAAAAGCATTTGTGGACTTGATGGTGCACAGATTTTTTAACAGCCAAGTCAGGATTAGGAGGTGTGTGAATATATATATATATTCAGACAGCAATTTTACACTCCTATTTGGAAAACTTGGCCAAAATCTTTCCAATATTTAAATTATTGTCTCATATAAAGGGTGCTGGGTGCCTTTCAAAATATTTACTTCCTACCCTGAGTATTTTACTCAGTTTGCTGTAAGCCCTTCTGTGAGTAGAATGGCACATCTTAGTGATTCTCTCTTACTGGAATTACTCATGAGTAATTACTGAAAATGAAAACTGTTTTCAAGTAATGTGCTGGTAATGAGTGGATGGAAACAACAGTGGGTTTAGCAGTAAGGTCAGCCTGTTATTCATTTTATTTCAGATACACATTGACATTTCCCTTGATTTATGTATAAACCGAATCACTGAGTTAACTTGCAGTGTTATATATGGGAACAAATTTTCTCCCCAGCCTCATGGCAACAATCTTTTGAATCATTAAGCAGCGTGTCTTACCATGGATATACAATTATTGGTTTTTGCTCCAAGAAGTTACTCAATGTCTTTTGCAAAATTCAAGCTGTTGTTTGACTCTCTGGAAACCGAGCTGGAAGGAGACAGAGGGCAGCTGAAGTGTCATGCTTCAGCTATTAGCTGTGGGACAGGAAGAGACCTGCAGGATGGTGGCTGTGGTTCAACTTTTAATTTTTCTATTGAGAAAAGAAGAGGAAAGAATATTTACAGCATCGGCCAGCTCAGTGTACCCGCAAACTGACAATTAGAGAAAAAGGAGAAACAACCCATTTTATTCTAAGCAGCAGCTGCTCCCATGGCTGCTTCAGAGAAGCTGTCATTTGTCCTGAAATTTTCATGAGCCAGTGTGTGGTGTTTGCAGTGCCTGGGGCCTCTCTTTGCAAGGAGCCTGATTGCAGTTGTCAAGCTCCTTGTGCTCAAGTGCAGGGGCCACGAGCACAGCACTGGGCACAGCACATGTGCAGGGACAAATCTGCTGGAAAGGGGTTTGCTGGGGCAAAAAGAAGAAGAGCTGCACATCAGATTTCCCCCTGCCATTTTTAAGACACTGACACAGGATCAGTGCAATAAATAATCCGTGTTCTGCCAGAAAGATGTCAGAATGGGAAGGAACAGGAGATGGATCAGGAATTTGCCATGTGTGGTACCAGTCTTTGCACGGAGGTCAGTGTTCTGTGCAGCTGTATTTAGAGTAAATTTTTGTGGGTTTTTGGTGGTTTTTGTTTTGTTTTGTTGTTAACTAACTACTTCTTACTTTTATGTTCCACTGAGATTTTAGGAAGATGGACACCGTTGGGGGCACTTAACTCCAAATTACAGACCAGCAAGTGTGAAGCTGAGGGAGCAGCCTGCTTGACAGAGCACTGGGGGAAGAGCAGCATCCCCTCTCAAGGCTCTGCAGCTTTTCCTTTCCTCACAGGCGTGGTGAAGCTGCTGTGGCTGCAGCAGGTGCCTCCCCACTGCAGTGCTGTAGAAGCAGCTGCAGCATTCAGGGGTTATCTGTCTCCATTGTCCCTGCTGAAACCCAACCACCACTTAATCCAGATCATTTGACATTCAGAAAATAGTCAGCTATTTCCTATTCCATTCATTTAACTATAATGGCTTGCATGACATGGTGGTAATTTCACAGTTTTGGAAGTCTCTTCTGAGTTCTTCACACGAGGTCTTCTTTTGCCATTGCTCTTTCTACAGGAATAATAAATAAGTTGCTTTGGCAATCCTGCAAATACAGTGTTTGATACTGTAAATGTTCACACTGAGAAGTTCAAGGTCAATGGTGCTCAGAGAAAAAGATTGTTCTGGAGAATAATGTGAGTGTGATGTTCCTGGGTTCACTGGGTGCTGTCCTTTACAGACTGACACCGGGATAATCCTTCCAGCAGATGTCCACGCGGAGCGGCGTTGTTTTTTATTTCTACACGTTATTTTTTCATTTCAACACCCACCTGAAGGACTTTCTCTGTGCTTGCAGACGTTGATGAGTGTGCAGAGGGCAGGGCCAGGTGTGCCCATCGCTGTGTGAACACCCCAGGCTCCTTCAGCTGTGCCTGCAGCCCCGGCTTCGAGCTGGGGGCGGACGGGCGCCAGTGCTACCGTAAGTGACCCCTCAGCCTCTCCCCTCTGCTCCCTGCCAGGCCTCCCTCCTCATTCACTGGGATTAGCATTCCCAGCAGAATAAGTGTATGCAAAAGCTCAGGCTTAATACTGTTTTCTTCCTGGCTGCTGCTGCTGGGTTTGCAGGGTGACACGTTCCTAAGCCTGTGTTCACAGACCTTAATTACTGCCTTTCAAAGAGCAAATAGCCCTGTTGGTTTATCTTCAGAGTCTGGTGGATTCTGCTGCAGAGCTACCAGAATGCTGCTGTTCTGTGAAATGTATTCATTCCTGCCCTCCTCCTCCTTGTCCTCCTCACAGCTTTCTGACAGACCTGATGCAAGAAAAAAAACCAACAAGATGTTCTGCTCTTGTCTTTACCTGTCTGGGTTTGCTTATGTTTCTCCTGAGACTATTGACACTATTAAGAGGATGCTTTTAAAAAGAGGCAACAAAAAAAATAGATTTGGGATGAAAAAAGAGTTGAACAACTCAAACTTCCCAAACTAAAGCATGCCTTGTTGTCTTTGCTCACATGCTTATCTCTTGCCAGCGGGGTTTCTTAATCAACAAGGCTTTTCTGGAGAGGGGGACTGACTCCCTGTGCTGTTAGCTGATAGGTGATCCCTGGCCTGCCCTTGAGGGCAAATTCAGATTAATAAAGGAGGTGATGTGGAAGAGTTGGGGTTATTATGGACCTAACATAAGCTCCCTGGAATGCAGACAAAAGCATGACCTGTTTTAGCAAAGAGGTGGGCAAAGATCATTCAATCTAATAATACTGTGCAAGAGCTTTCAGCAGAGCTTCCTTAGGAAAATATGCTGCATGCCAGAGAATGAGTGCTTTATTTAAGAATGTGTGTGTAAGAAATGGTTATTAAGAATGAAATCCAGTTTCAAGGCATTAACATACATTAAAAACAAAACCCAATTATGTGAGAGACATCCTGGAGAGTTATTTTATAGGTGATGGGGAACTCTGAGTGGTGAATTGGCAGAGAAAATGTGATTAATGTATAGATATGAAATCTTCTGTTGTAGGCATAAAAAAGAGGTTTAGACCACTTAGATTTCATTGTGCTTTTCTGATATTATTTTTTCTGGATGTTCAGCAGATCTCAGGGGATGGTGATTCTCTGTGCCTCATGTACAATATTGCAGAGCAAACAATAAAAATAAAAACATTCTGCATATATTTATGATCAGGATTATCCCAGTGTTTGAGCAATTTACAATCTTTGTTTATTCTTTCATTTCCCCAGTGGCTAGGGAAGAGCTGGTATTTCAGTTTTACTGATGAAGAACTGAGACAAAGTAAATGATGAAGATCGTGTACAAAGTCAGATTCTGCATTTAATCACTGGGTTTACTAAATCCCAGCTTAACACACTGGACAGGAGACATGGTTTCTTCTCCCTGGTGCAAATAATCACACTATGCATGAGATGTAGAGATATTTATTCTCTTAATTTATACCCTCTCCCAGCTGGAATTACATTTCTTGTTGGCAAGCACGTTGCTCCCTGGGAGCACAAAGAGGGCAAGGACCAGAGCCCACCAACACAGATGTTCTTGTGCAAATTCTGTGCAAAATCTGTGCAAATCTGAAAATTCTGTACAAATTCTGATGTCCACCACTCTGAGCTGGGGTGTTTGTGGAAGTACAGTGGTCAGGTGTTTCTCAGTTCCACTGTGTAGTAGCAGAAATTATTTCCTCTCTAAATAGCTCTGTAACAAGACAAGCTGGCTAATCCTTCATGAAAAACTTTATAACTGACCTTATGGTTTCTTTTCATCCTGGAGAAATCATCTGATGAAGTAGCTGGGTGGGAATGAGGTGTCCAGGTTAATGTGAGGGTTCCCATTGGAAATGGCCAGGATGTTCTGAGGACTGTCCAGTGCAGCCACATTAGGAGGGCATGGAAGTCTGTCAGGGCAGAGGGGGCTGGCAGTGGCATTGTCCCACCCTGTCTTAGCTTCCTCTAAGGACATTGTCCTTAGCTGTATGGGACAAAGGAGAAGCTGCCGTGTCCCCCTGAAGGGACATCCAAGAACCAAAACCTTCTGGTTATTTTGCATTCTGCTTGTGTGTCCATGTCACCAGCAGGGCTCTGCTGAGAAAGCTCCAATGCCCTTGTGTGTGGGGGATGTTTCAGGATCCAGCTCTTTGCCTTTCCCATCCAAAACTCCACGCTGCCTGCGCTCCTGAGGTGATTCTGTTCCTCCTTTGGGACAGGCACTGTGTGCAAACAAAGCATAAACCTGAGGAAACCTGGGAAGGCTCCTGTAGCAGGTGGCTGCTGTAACACTGAGCCAGCTCCACATGGCTGAATTTGAGAGCATCCACTGTTCTGACACAAGCACCTGGAGCTCAGTGACTCCAAAGCCTGCTCCTCTGGGGAGGGCTGTGAGCTGATTATACCCACTGCTCCAGCACTCATGGCTGCTGCTTTACATCAGGCTGATCTTCCAGTGACTCCCCTTCCCTGGGGCTTGCTTTTTAACATCCTTTTGATTTATTTCTCTGCAAGGCATCGAGATGGAAATCGTGGACAGCTGCCGGGACGGGAACGGCGGCTGCTCCCAACGCTGCCAGCACACGGCGGCGGGGCCGCGCTGCTCCTGCGACCGCGGCCACCGCCTCGGCCAGGACGGAAAAACCTGCACAGGTAACCCCAGCAGGGAGCAGGGGAGGTGGGGAAGGGCCTAGGGAGCCTGCAGGAGAGCTGTCACTCAGGGAAATGCCTCTCTGTGCCTTCCTTCCCTCCTTCTGCGGGTGTTAATTAACGCCGTCCTCCGCGCTGCCCCGGCTTGCCCGGCTCTGGGAGCGCGCTGGGATGAGGCACCAGCGAGGGGAGGGATGGAAGTGACCTTGGGGCATCATCACCTGTTACCATGGCTGTGTCTCACTGTGGGCAGCCCAAAGCACCTGGCTTTGCTTCCCTGCCCTGCTCAGCTGGGGGCTGGGAGCAGCAGCACATCTGCTCCCAGGTGCTTCATGCACAAACTCCACCTCGTGCTCCAGAGTCTGCTGTGTCTCCATCAGATCTGCTCAGTGATGAGGTTACACTTCTGCCTGTGAGAAATCTCACTTGGGAGGTGATAGCAACAGAGTTAGCTTTGGGTTTGTTTTGAAACAAGAGCTTAAAAATTCATTCATGTTTTAAGCAATTCTACTATGATTTTTCTCTCTGTGTGTGTGTTTGTTTTATGCCATTGTTTTGTTTATGGCTTTTGCTATGCAAACTGTATGTTTGGTTTCTGCTTTGGGTTTGCTGTCACTTTACCATTACAATTTTTAAGAATAGACAGGAAGAGAGGGGTGATGGAAAAAGGAACAGGCACCACAACAGTGTAGTGAGATAGGAGATGATGAGAACAGGTAGAGAGTGGGAGCATTGATGAGTGTGAGAGGCATTACAGACAAAAGGAGTCTTGCAAGGAAAAAAAAGCCAAGGAGAGGAGGAACAGGGGAGGAGGGAAGCACTGAGGGCTACAAGGGCGGGTGATGATGGAGCTCAAAAAGCAAAACAGAAAATTTTGGGAGGCAGATTTGGAGCCAGAGCCTCACAGGGGTGGGTGGGTTACACAGTCTTGTCTGTACAGCTGACAGGAGGCAAAGCAGCCTCCTGCCCACATCCCAGCTCAGTGACCTGCTGCTGGGGATTTCAGGGGGAAGCAGACTCTCCAGACACAGCATGGGAAGGGGGAGAACACAGAGCAAAGCTGAGGACATGACAAGTTGCTCTTAACAGCAAAAATCTCCTTTTTGTTGGATGCAGATTTTGCATTCCCACACAAACAAGGGGCTGTTGCTGGAAGCCAGAGCGAGGCATCACCTGATGTACTGCAGAGGAGCTCAGCTTGTGACATTTCTGGAAAACACTGCCTTCAAATAACCTGCATTAATCATTTTCACACTGACCCCCTCACCTCGATTGATTAATTACATTTTCTTTCTCCTGTCCGTGTTTCCTCACAAAGTTGGTGCTCCTTCCAAGGTTAATTGAGACACTGACCTTTCCCATCTGCAGCTGCTCAGCCAGGCCACATTCAGAAGCATTTTGCAGACTCAGCACTGACAAGGTGGCCCTTGGATGGCCACTGACCTGCTCAGCAGCCTGACAGCAGCCAGGAGCCTGCAGTGCACAGATAACAGCTCAGCTCTCCCATCTAATCAGCACAACAGTGGTGTCAGGGATGCCAGTTTCTGAGTGGGCACAGAGCAGGAGGAGGCAACAGGAAATCAGTTATCAGAAACTACAATTGAGCCTTCCATGCTGCTCCAAGTGTCTGGTTGGATCAGAGCATCGTTAGTTTTCATTGAATAAGGTTGAATGTAAAGAAGTCTGAATGGTCAAATGTAGGTTGCTGTTAAACAGAATGTATTTGAGGGCTGGTGGGTCCTTCCTCTTGTCTCTTTTCACAGAACCACAGAATATTCTGAGTTGGAAGGGACACACAAGGATCATTGAGTCCCATTCCTGTTCCTGCATAGATACCCCAACAGCCCCACCCTGGGCATCCCTGGGAGCATTGTCCAAACCCTCCTGGAGCTCTGGCAGCCTCAGGGCTGCACCCATTCCCTAGGGAGCCTGGGCAGTGCCCCAGCACTCTCTGGGGGGAAGAACCTTTTCTGACATCCAGCCTAAAACTCCCTGATGCAGTTCCAGCCATTCCCTTGGGTCCTGTCCTTGGTCACCAGCAAGACCAGCTGGTGTTTTATAAGGGGGACCCTCATAGCAGCTCAGACTTGTAGAGGAGATGCCTCTCCCAGGACGTGGAGGGTCCTGGCTGCTATGGGAGAAGGGAGAAGGCAGCTGCTGTCAGATTCAGGCAGTGTTTATGTGGCTGAAGGAAGGTGTAAAGCAGTGAGTGCTGCAGAGCAGCAGCTCAGGGTGTCTCAAGGGCTGAATGTGCTGTCCTTCCCTTGCAGAGGTGGATGAGTGTGAGACTGGGGAGTCCTGCTGCTCCCAGTTCTGCATCAACTACGCGGGGGGCTACGAGTGCGCCTGCAAGGAGGGGTTCCAGCTCAGCCCCGACGGCTGCTCCTGCCACGGTGAGCAGGAGCCAGGGATGGGCTGGGCTGGAAGGGGCCTTAAATCCCATCTCATCCCACCCCTGCCATAGGCAGGGACACCTTCCATTATCCCAAGTTGCTCCAAGTCCTGTCCAGCCTGGCCTGGAACACATCCAGGGATGGGGCAGCCACAGCTTCTCTGTGCAGCCAGGGCCTCACCGCCCTCACAGGGAAGAATTCTCTCCTAATATCCAATCTGAACCTACCCTCTGTTAGTCTAAATCCATTCCCACTTGTCCTGCATCATTCCATGCCCTTGTCAAAAGTCCTTTGGTACCAGTGGCTTGGTCTAACTAATCACAGCCCAGGGTAGAAGAAATGCTGTCAAAGCCCTTTGCAGGGACTGCCCTAATGAGAGTCACTGACCCCATGCCAGCTTTGCTGATAAGGTTTTACAGACGTGTAATTTCCACTTTGTGAGGCTGGAATACAGGAATAACTCAGCAACCAGAGTGGGGAAATAGGGGTGTGGGAGATGAGCCAGCAGAGAGAAGCTTCCCCTCTTCTCTCCATGGACACTCTATATTGATGTCTGTTAAACACTCCTTCCACAAAAGAAGAGCCCTCAAAATAACTGAAGGATCAACTGAGCTTAACAGCTTAAAGCTGTTTTCACTCAAGACAAAAACATCAGTGAAATAATCTGCTCCCTGTTGCCCTGAAATATTTTCATACCTCCAATACCAGAGAGAAACAGAGAGCCCCAAAACACATAAGAAAAATTGTGTTTTCTTATGTATAGAACAATTTGTCAGATGCAGCTGGGCACAGCATGGGCTCTCTGAGCAGAAGTACTTGTTCCTAATCACCATTTATATCTGGATTTTCTAGATGTGGATGAATGTCATCTGGATAATGGCAACTGTGACCATTTCTGTGTGAATTCCCTGGGGTCGTACGAGTGTGCCTGCAAGGAGGGCTACAGGCTTGGGGATAGCAGATGGGCCTGCGTGGGTGAGTTCTCCTCAAAACTTGAGGGCCATTAAGCACTTCCCACTGATTTAAAAAGTGATTTTGGAACAGAGATTTTCACAGATCCTGGGATTTTGGGAGCCCAGCTTGAGCCATCTCTGAACATGGCCAGTGTAGGGCTACGTGCACTGCGTGGATTCAAGTTCATCTTCCAGTAATGGGTTTTGCCAAAGATTAATGGCAGATGAACACTTAAATCCCCTGGATATGTTTGAAAACCTAAAGCTACTGGTTTAGAAATAAATACTATTTTGACACTTTTCTTTCACTGTTTGATGAAGTTTAACATCCTGTGGAAAAAAAAAAAAAAAAGAGTAGCCAGATTCTTATTTGATCAACCATGGCAAGTTTTCCATTAGTCAGTGACGTTATTCTGGATTTCTGCCAGTGTAACCAGTCCAGAGTTTAGCAGAGCAACTCAATTTTATAACCAAGTTTAACAACTGCTAAACCTTAAGCTAGAGTTTGATATTCTAACCACACCAAAAAGAAAGCCAACTGATTTCCCGTCATTTTAAGGCTCAAATTTTAATGTTTCTGAAAATAAATTGCCCAGCCAGCCTCACTTTCTATTTGTCATCTCCAAAACGAGCAAGAGTAATGACCTTCATTAACTAAAAATAATCTCAAACTCCAAGTGAGGAAAATGAATCTCCTCATTTAATTTTGATTCTCCAGGAGCAGAGTTTTTTTTCCCAGAAAGAAAGAAAAGGGAAAGATGTGGCGGGGAGGGTGTGTCCACTTTTCTCTCTATTTTTTTTTTAATTTATTTTTTTTTGGATAACAGAAACCCTGTAAGTACAGACAAGAAAATGCCTGGGCTGGGACTGCTGGGCAGGGGCGTGACTGGGACATCTAATGGCACGATAATAGTGAAAAAAGATGTAAATGAGAGGTGGTGGAGGCAGGCTGGGGTGCTGATGGCCGTGTCTGTCCAGCCCTAGGTGTGGAGGAGGCGGATGCAGAGGAGGCAGCCCCGGGGCTGCAGTTCCGAGGGCCCCCCCAGCTGCTCCGGTACACGCTGGGGGCCCTGGCCCAGGATGGAGACCCCCGAGGAGAGCTCACCCTGGTGCACAGGGTTGGTGAGTGACCAGCAGGGCCCTGAGCCAGCACACAGACTGGGGGGATGCTCTCAGGGAGGGGATTTGGGGCTGGGCTGGCGGGGCTCAGCGTCAGGAAGGAGGGATGGGCGTTAATCCTGCATCCCGCCTGTTGCCATGCCGGTAGGGGTGAGGCATTACCACCCAAATCCCAAATGGGATGTGTTTGAGGAGCCAGGAGGCTGCCTGGATGCTCTGGGAGGGAGGAAGGAGTGAGCAGCACAGCAAGCAGTGGCTGGGAGGCTGCTTGGAAAACAGGGTGTCTACACAGAGCCCCAGGGGAGAAAGCTCATCGTGCCTGGGTGAGAGGATGGCTCACTGCAGGGCACTAAATCCCTAGGGAAACCCTCCCCTTCTCCTAGAGCTGGGTGCATGGGTCCCTGTTTACAAACCTTTAATAACAACTGGAGGCTTCTTGTGTAAGATATTTGCATTTTTGTCTGTGTTAAAAACAATCCTCTGAAGATTCAGGTTTCCCTTGACTCTCTGGGAAAAACACCAACCCACCCACGCATTGCTCAGCTCAGGTGGTGGCAAACAGCACAGGAGCACCCACTGTCACAGGAGTGGGTGCAGAGCAGCTTTGCACCCACCTGGGCTTTGCATGATTCACTCTTTCCACCCAAAGGTGGAAACATCACAATTTTAAGAGTATTATGAGGTGAAACCATGTATTTGCTTTGTGCTGAGTGTTGGTGGATCACCACGGAGGATTTCTTTCTTTTTCCTACATGTGTCCTATGATTTTTTATATAAACTCTATAATTGCCCATCTGAGGACTGTGCCCTACAGGCAAAAATCTGAATCTGGTCTTGACTTTAATAAAATATTAACTTATTTTTAAGAACAAAACTGTTAAGGCTCTCCCAAATCACGCAGCATCCAGCCGGACTCAGCAACACCGATAACCAACTGGGAAACTGATAAATGAGATAACCACAGGCAAAATTATCAGGCCTAGAAACCACAATCAAATATTTATTGACCACTTTTTGCATGTTTTATTTACATTTAGCCACAGAAATTTGGGTGTTATCAGTCACAGCTGAGCAGCTGCACTTTTTCTAAGGCTCAGGCTTTGCAGCATGCAGTGGTTTGTATGAAAAGGTGGTGGAGAAAAGGAACTTTAAATGGTTTAGTAAGTTCATTTACCTCCCAAATAGCAATTTGTTCCTTGTATTTTCAGATGTGGTTTTGTGCTGTTATCTATATTATAAAAAAGCCTGCTTTAACAATAAGCTGGTACAATTAAATATTTCCTATAATCTTTGAATGACTTTTCAAGGTGGAAGCATGATGTTTTTAATGATGGTCTGTATTCTTCTCCTGAAGTATGATTTTGTGTCCTGTTCCAAGTGGGAGCACTGGGATTCTGAATGCCCCTGAAAGCTTGGGCATTTGTTCAGCTGCAGAAAAGGGAACAGTTGGGTGCTCAGACCTAGAGGAAATCTGGCCTCACTCAGAAAACTGGTGGTGAAATGCAACCAGCCTGTGGCTTACTGTAGGCTGACATAAGCTGCCAGCTCACCTTCAGGTGCTGTTAAAAATCCCCTTCCAAAAAAGCTTCCAGCTACAGCCATAAAGCCTTGAAGGCTCTAAACTCTGTGGATGAGATCTTCAATGCCACTGAAGTATTTTATCAGTCACTTTATTTTGCATGCCTCTTTTAACAGACCCCACAAAGAGAACATGAGGGTGCAAGGGATAAAAGGAGGGTGGGGAAGGAGAGGGGAAAAATGCATTTTCATATCAGGTTTCCTACATAAAACTCTTCATATCCCTGAAGAGACATGGTAAATGTGTATTTTGCTTTGTTTTCCTAGAACACTCAAACTGTGTGGTTGAACATATCACTGAATTACGTTTAAGTAGCACTACATCCACTTACTGCAGTAAAACAACAGGGATAGCCTAGCAAGGAGAGAAGGAAGGTCCCAATAAATTCTTCTAGCTATATACGACGTTATCAAGCATTAGGTGCACATTCGCTTCTTCTGAAGGCAAAACTCTTGCTTTTAAAAAGCAGCTGAAAGTGCTCTTCACTGGAGAATTAGAGCATTTAGGGGAGCAAATTCCAGCTGAACACTCAGCTTTCCTTTTACTTAGAGTCAAAAATGTGAAGAGGGAAATTCAGGAATGCCCATTTTGCCGTGCCTTTTGTGCCGAACCGGCGCTGTTTGCAACCCAGCTGTAGGTAAGAGCTTGTGGGAGCATTTTTTACCTGGCTGCTCACTCAGCCCTGTGTGTTTTTTTGCTGTCAGTGTGCCTGGGTGACACATTTGGCCAGGACTGCAGCCTGAGGTGTGAGGATTGCCTGCACGGGGGCAGCTGCAACAGCGAGCGCAGCGGCTGCGTCTGCCCGCCCGGCTGGGCTGGTGTCATCTGCAATGAGAGTGAGTACAGGGGGCTGGGAGGGGCAAGGATGCTCCTGCAGGGACCCTGCAGGTGGGGAATGGGACAAACCTCTTGTGCTTGTCACCTGTGAAGCCCCCAAAGGAGCACGGCTGTCTCGTAATCAAATGCGCTGTGAGATAGGAGCTGGGAGCGATGCTGCGGTGCACAGAGGTCCCTGCACTCCAGTGAAGGGCAGGACAGAATCCCAAATATTTGGTTGTTGTTCATTCTCATTTGGTGTGCTGCTAAAAGCTGCCAAAGTTTGCTGGCCATGCTTTGTTCCCCAGCCTGCCTTGGTGACTTCCAGAAGTCTGTCCCAGCAGTTGGTGTGACAGTCTGGGTGGACATGTATGCTAAACTTGAGTTTTTCCATTGTAGCACCCCAAGACATTGCCTTTTGAATTTTTTTCCTTATGTTTTATTTTCTTTTTCTTTATCATTCTTTTTATTATCAGCATCACTTCCTTGGAGCAGTTAATTTTTCATACTGGAAATGGTATTTTTCAGAATTCTGTTGCCAAGTCAGTGCCCTTTATAATAGCTTTTCACCCTCCTTGCTCCTGTTTCCTGGCAGAAGATCTTTCTGATTCAGAAGTATGTGTCAAAACCCATTGGAAAGAGAGTGGTGATTTCTTGATGTGCTGTTCTTCATCTGCAGTTTGGCAAAACTTGTCTGCTGCTTGTCTGAGACATCATACAGCAGATTTCCTGCTTGAGATGGGTCCCTCCATTTCGTGGTGTGTGTGACATGATGGCCCATCATTCTCAGAAAGTCTTTGCTGTCACTGGTGAGACAAAAAGTCAATGAAAATTTATTACTTGACATCAGTAGACAGCACTCTTCAGGTTAATTGCCATCAAGATTGTTTAGGAGATGCCATCACATGGACAGAAATGTAGAAAAAGCAAGCAAGTGATTGAAACCAACAGTCTTCCCGTGGTTATTTTGGGAGACTGGTGGAGGGTTTGGTTTGTAAACACAGGGGCAGCTAAGTGAATAGGAATGGGGAGAATTAAAATGATAATTTCCAGTCTGGCTAAGACAGTTCAAGCTATCAAGTGAGAATATTCTTCATTCTATTCCTGCTGTGCTGCTGATGATAGATTGTAAAAATTTTAAGGGAGTATCTGTAGTTCACTTCATAAATAACAGCATTTATGATGTATGTTTGCACTGGATATCCCTGCATCTAGTCTAATGGAATTCACCTCTGGAATTTAAAGAACTTTAATAGGCCGGTGTTATTGAGCTAAACCTGCTGTCTGGTGAACTCAGCATGGACAATAATAAATACAATATCTAAACTGTAATGATAAATACAATATCTAAACTGTATGAAGTAGTCATATGTGATTGCTTTCACTCTCTTGGATTTTTAATACCCAGCACAATTCATGGGTTTAGGATAAACAGGTTTTAGGGTAAGCTAGGGTGTTGGAGAAAACTGGAACTAAATTTCTCTAATAATGCACCAAAGAAGCCAAATGGAAATTGATGTGAAATGTCAACTTTCTTAATGTACATTGATAAAATGTCAGTGAAGTCAGATGACTCCAGCAACTGTATTCACTCAGCCAGCTCAGGCTGCAAACAGCAGAGCAAAGCTTCATCTCACAGTTTGTTTTTGCTGTTGTGGATCCATTGCTGCCATGATTACCTGGGGAATTTGAGAAACTACATTTGGAAAACAAGGTATTATTTTCATAATAATGTTTGGGAGAGAAATAGTAATAATTAAAATATTTATCTCCAAGTATTCAAAGCTGTGCTCTGATGTTTAAGCTTTGGACTTGAAGGCAATGGTTTTGGAGCCTGTGCTTTGTGGGGAGAGGAGCATGTGCAGGGGAGGGTTGGATACATATCTGTACTTCCCAAGGCTTGGTTAATTCAGTGTCCTTTGAGAAGTCCTAGTAAATATCAAGTGCATGTGCATTGCTTTATATAAGAATATAACTTTGTTCAAAGCCTGCTCAAGTACTCTCTCCTGGCTCAGTTTTCACAGAATCACAGAATCAGTTAGGCTGGAAAAGACCTTTGAGATGGGATCCAACCTCTGACCCAACCCCACCTTCTCACCCACTGAGTGCCACATCCAGTCTTTTCTTAAACTCCTCCAGGGATGGTGACTCCACCACTCCCTAGGGCAGCCCATTCCAGTGCCCAGTCACGCTTTCTATGAGGAAATTCCTCCTGGTGCCCAACCTAAACCTCTTCCCTGGTGCAGCTTGAGGCTGTGTCCTCTTGCCCTGTTGCTGGCTGCCTGGGAGAGGAAATCAACCCCCACCTGGCTACACCCTCCTCTCAGGGAGTTTGAGGAGCAATGAAGTCTCCAATGAATTTTCCAGGCTGAGCACCCCCATCTCCCTCAGTCCCTCCACATAAGACTTGTGTCCCTGACCCTTCATCAGCCTCGCTGCCCTTCTCAGTGACCAAAGCCTTGTTTTGCTCCTTTTGCAGCAGAGGGGAAGCATTCCTTGGTGTGCTGACACTCCCTGCTCTCTCCACAGCCTGTCCCCCCGGGACGTTCGGCAGAGGATGTGCCGGTGCCTGCCAGTGCCGGAACGGAGGCCGGTGTGACCCCGGCACGGGGCAGTGCCACTGCCCACCCGGCGTGCTGGGCAAGCTCTGCGAGGATGGTATGGCTCCAGCTCTGCCTCAGCCTCTCCTCTGCTCCCTCCTTCTTCCTTTATCTTAAATCATGGGCAGAGCAGAGGGTGAGAGAAGCCAGTGGCTGGCGAGAGCCCCGGCTCGGCCACAAACCGCTTTGCCCCCGTAGCCGCTGATGCCTTCCTGTGTTTGTGCACTCCAAAGGTTGCCCAAAAGGTTTCTTTGGGAAGAACTGCAACAAGCCATGCAACTGTGCCAACAAGGGTCACTGCCACAGACTGTATGGAGCCTGCCTGTGTGACCCCGGGCTCTACGGCCGCTTCTGCCACCTCAGTAAGTCCCCGGAGATTTCTGGATCTGTTTAATGCTTGCACAACATTAATTAACAGTCTGGAAAAGATGCCACAAAACTCAAAGGGGGATGGCAGAAAAGGAGAGTGACTTCTTGCACAGTCACACAGTGAGACAAGTAGGAATGGATTTACTAAAACAGCAGAGATTTAGCTTAGATGTTAGGAAAGTGTTCTTTGCTTTGAGGGTGGGCAGGCCCTGGCACAGGGTGCCCAGAGAAGCTGTGGCTGCCCCCGGATCCCTGGCAGTGTCCAAGGCCAGGCTGGATGGTGCTTGGAGTGACCTGGGACAGTGGAAGGTGTCCCTGCCCATGGCAGGGGGTGGAATGAGATGGTCTTTATGGGACCTTCCAACCCAAACCATTTTATGATAAAATGAGCAAGGTTTTGGGTTCTGCAATAGGCTGGAAGTAGCAGGAGGACAGGAATTTTGAGATGTGCCAGGAAGCCCCAGAAACTTCATTAATCTTTTCCTCTAGTGATTAGTCTTTGCCATAAGGTCTGAGATTTACTGATGCTGAAAGGTGAGGACTGTAGGTGGGGTGGACAGGTTATCATTAGGGTTATTGCTGAGGTGGGAATCTGATTTGAGCTGGTTATTAGTGACTGCTGATGAGGGAGTGGGACCTTGGGAGCAGGGCTGGCTGGGACAGGATGAAGATCAGACATTAGATGGAATAAAAAGAATTAAAACACAAGCTTTGTAAAACAGATGATTGAGTTTCTTTGTACTTAAATCTGTGCAAGATCAAAAATCTTTTGTATTTTGTTTTATTATGAAAGCTTTTGTCCTGGAGTGCACCCACATGGTTTTTTTTTTTGTTCAGAAAATCAGCTGAGTTTGCTCTGAAATGTTTCTGGTTCTTGCATTCACCACACATTGCTTGACATGAAATGAATGCCCTAACACAGGAACCATGTAAAAACTCCTTTTACCCACCCACACACAAACAGGTGCTGCTGTAGGAACAGGGACGTACTTGCTGAAAGCGAAACACAGGTTTTGCTTCTTGCAGCAGTTGCATTCTGCAGCAGCGTGCAATTTCAGCCATCTCCTGCATAATTACAGAGCTGATGCTTCCTTTTCTTCTGTCTGCAGCCTGTCCCAGGTGGGCCTTTGGCACGGGGTGCTCGGAGGAGTGTCAGTGTGTGAAGGAGCACACGCTGGAGTGCAGCCCCAGGAACGGCTCCTGCACCTGCCAGCCTGGGTATCACGGCAAAAAGTGTCAGAAAGGTACCCCACACAGCCAGCTTCCCCACATCTGCTCGTTCCTTTGTCCCAGGAACTTCTCCTTCTTCCGCCCCTCTGCTTTGTTTGGATGCTGCTAATCATATATTCAAACCCTGTTAATGATTTTGGAGGGGTTTAACCTGCTAGGGTTGCAGGGACATCAAGGGGATTAGACAATTATAGGAGTTTTTAGCCTGGTCAAATGACAACAGAAATGCAGAACCCAAATCCTGATACAGCCTTAAATAATGAACATCTTGTGAGTTTTCATTTCTGTGCTGTTTTGACACAGTCAGTAAATAAGTGGCAAAATCTGTGTCTTATGGCAGTGGGGTGATTTGTAAACAGGTTCAGTAATGCTGCTTTTCCTTCAGATTTGCAGCTCTTTGAATTCAGCTTACTCTTTGTAGTTTTTGGGGGTAGTTCAAAGAGAATTGCATCCTACATTCATGTTTGCATGTCTCAGTAGCCCTTTCCAGACAGCAGTGGAGTAACACCATAAAGATTTTCCCCTCAGGTTCTTCTCTGGGCAGACAGGATGTGTTGCATTTATGGCAGTAGTTCTGGTGGCTTTGGTGGAGAAAAATAATAACAATATTTAATATTTTTATCATTCTTGGTGATGGGTTCTGACAGGGAGCATGCCAAGGCAGAGAGCAGAGGAACTTGGACATAAAAGGAGAGAATTCTAGAATGTATTTAATTGAATACATCCTCAAGTATTCCAATTGAATAAATCTTTGAGCATTCTGCCACTTTGTTTCTGGGTTATATTTAATCAGTGACCTCTTCAAAATGTAAGCGTTTATTAAGTATTTAATCTTTGTTAACAACACCTCTAAAATGTACAGTATAATATATTCTCTGCAAGTTTCTGCCAAATTATTTTCTCATTTTTGTTCACTTCTCTTAACTTTTCCTTTTCCTTATACATGTTCTGTGTCTGCTTCTATTTCCAGAATGCACCCCAGGCTTTTATGGGGCTGGTTGCAAACTGAGGTGCAGCTGTCCTCCCGATGTTCCATGTGATCCTGAGACAGGAGCCTGCAAACATCTGTGTCCAGCTGGCTTTCATGGAGAAAAATGCCATTTGTGTAGGTACTCACTGCATGTTTCCCTGGGAGATACACTTGGGATGGGAAAGCTTATTCAGGAGCCTTAGGTTCAGATGTAGAAGTTGCAGATAAATGGGTACATTTGTTGTTGATATGAGTTGGCAGTTCCCCACTGAAACCAGACTGATATTTGGAGCCTGGCAAATGCTGTCTTTCTCTCTCTCTCTGCCTGCAAAGGTCAAGGCACAAGGCTGAGGCCAGTTACCCAAACTAACATTTATCCAGGTAACAATAGTTGCCTTTAAAGCTTCAGGCACAGATTTTGCAGGGCTCTGGTGCAGTTAATTTCAGACCACCACTTGCTCAGACACTAATGCTAAGTTGATCTCTTCCACCAGCACAACTCAGTTTAAAATTGATGGCCGTGGTGCCTCCTACTGTCTTCAAAATGCTTCTAACCATGACTTTGGGGTTTTTTGTCCAGCTTGTCAGCCTGGCAGCTTTGGGATGGGCTGCAGGCAGAGGTGCAGCTGTGGAGGAGCCCCGTGTGATCCGAAGACAGGGCAGTGTTTTTGCCCAGCTGGGAAGACTGGTACTGCATGTGAGCAAGGTGTGTGAGGTGCTGGACCAAGGTAGGGAGTGCCTGGCTTTGGAAGACGTGATAGGAAGTAGAATTTTGTTGTTTCCCAAACCAGTAAACAGACAAACTGTGATGGAAATTAGGAGAGAGCTTTTAGTCTCTCTTTAGCTATGTTCTGCGTGCTGCAGTTTAATGGCAGGGCTGACAGGGCTGTAGGTCTGTAAAGATAATACAACAATCCAGCTCAGTTTTACTATTATTTTTAAATTCTTCAAGGTAACAGCAGAAATCTACAACTATCCTGAAACATAAAATGGCACTGGTTACACCCTGTGTGCTTTTTCTCCAGATTGCCCAGATGGCCAGTGGGGACCAGACTGCCAGAACTCCTGCGAGCCCTGTGCCAACGGGGGACAGTGCAACAGGGAAACTGGAGCCTGTGACTGTCCCCCTGGCTACACTGGGCCTTCCTGCTCTGCCAGTAAGTCCTTGCCTCAGCCTCCACCATGAGAAGAAAGTCAGATTGAAAATTCAGGATATGGTTTGATTTCTGCCTTCTTACTCTTTTGTGAAATAAAACACGCTGATCTGAGATTAAGTGCCCTTCATCTCCAGGAATTCCCCAGGTTGGATTTGATGTTATCTGTGGGAGGGAGATTGCAGATAAATGCACGTGATCAGCTAAGCTGCATCCCAAATGGATGTTATCATTAGACCTAATTTATGGCAAGCTGTACCTGGAAATCCAGTGTTTAACAGCCACAACACTGGTGGTGTAATCCTGGCTGTTTGGCAAGAGGAATGACCAGCTGGCCTGCATGGCATCATTCGTGAGTGATGTTGGCAGCAGCACTCCTTGGTGTAGATAATTTAGGATTAAATAATACTGAAGAGGAGAGAGAAGTATTAGTGCTATCCCTGCAGCCAGAGACCATGGGAATATGTTCCAAGAACTGTTCTGTGGTGCTCTTCAGCCTCTGGGTGTTAAAAGGCTGCTTGAGTGTGGCTGCTGAGCTGCACAGAGGCTCTGCTTCGGGCAAGACCTTGGTGGTGGCACATTTTTTATTCTTCTTAGTCACAAAATGGGTTTTGGGGAAGGTTTTCCTCCTCTGAGGAAACTGCCTGATGCACGGGAGTACCCAAAAGTCACTCAGGCTATTCCAAGACTCAGCCCCAGACACCCAGGGTGCAGATCCCAGATATTTCTGTGTTGCCATTGGAATCCCTGGGTTCAGCTAAAGCCTGTTTTAGGGGGTGAGCTGGGAAGAGCAGGGAAGAGCAGGCTGTGGCTGGGTTGTGAGCTGGGTGAAGTCACAGTGTGTCTCTGCTTGCAGCCTGCCCTGCTGGGCACTATGGCCTGAGCTGCCTGTCCCTGTGCAGCTGTGGCAGCAGTGTTCAGTGTCACCACGTCACTGGAGAGTGCTCCTGTCCCCCAGGCTGGACTGGCCACGACTGCAAACACCGTAAGTCAGGGATCTGCCACGTGGAGGAACCAGCTCTGTTTGCTCCTCGTTTATTACAGCTTTTCAATATAGTTTTGCTAATCTTACTGCTTCTGAAGTGGGGTGTTTGTGGGTTTGCACAGCCTGGGTGGTTATAATCCTTAATTATCCAGGTTCAAAGCATTGAAATAGATGGCTGATGAAGTGTAAAGTATTGATATAAGCTCTTATTTCAACACTATGGATCCCTTTGCCCAATACCATCTGTCCCATCAGCGTTTTGACTGACAGACAGTTTTGTTTTTCATTTTCAGTGCAGATTAGTTTTGAGATTAATTCTCCATTTCTCATTTTGTTTGGGGGAGATTTATTCAACAAGTGAGTGGCATGTAGAGTCGTGTGTCTAAAGGTCACTTTTTAACTAGGGAATATAAATGCTGTGAAAAATTCTGTTCACTGGAAGAGCAGAGCATCCTTCTGTTGACTTTAGCATTGCTCTCCATATTGGTGGCTGTGTGAGAGAGTAGATTTGCCCTTTTTGGATGGCACCATATAAATGTGAAGCCATCCTGTTTGATTCCTCCCTTCTCCTGTGACACATCTCTTCTGCTTGATTCATTGTGATGCCTCTTGCAAAAAGCCAACAGAAGACAAACCTCTTTCTAAACTTGGTCTTAAACACATGAAATCATTTAATTGGCAGTGTTGACAGCAGCAAGTTTTGCACCTGACTTCTCAGGGTCTGTACCGAAGAAAATTCTGGGAAAATCTGAAGTTTCCACCCATATGCATATTTTAAAAATCAAACCAGTTGGTAGTGTGTAGAGCCACTGAGATGGCTTTTCACAACTCCCTAGGCTGTCTAGAGAATTGAGAGACCATGACAAAGGAAAGCTTTTCTTTCTATTCAACATAAGATCTGAGAAAAATTGTTTTGCAGTGGTATCTCGGTAAGGCAGCTCTTCCAGCTATTGCAGACTGGGCATTAAACAGATTCCCAGCTCCAAAACCAGGTTTCTGTTGCTCTAATTGGCACTTTCATCTTCATCCTTACTCGAAAGAAAGGAGATGCTGTAGTACATTACCGTTATTGCCTCAGTGCTGTGTGATTTTAGGATGAAAGCAGTAACTTGCTTTAACAAACATTGTGAGATTCCTTTGTGTCCATGCTGCATTTCCCAGTATTTTGGGGAAAGCTTGGGTGGTGCTCCCAAATCTGATGGTTTAACCCATTAACTATTCTGGTTATGCAGATCTTCGTTGAGTGAGTCAATAGCTGATATTTTATTTCCTTGAAATTATAGATTTGTGACTGATGGGTGTGGATTCACAGAATTACAAGGTTGGAAGAGACCTTTAAGTCCAACCCATGCCCTACTGCCACCTCAATTAAACCATGGCACCGAGTGCCACATCCAATCTTTTTTTAAACACATCCAGGGATGGTGACTCCACCACCTCCCCAGGCAGATGATTCCAGTACTTTATCACTCAGTAAAAACCTTTTTCCCACCATCTAACCTGAATTTCCCTTGGCCCAGCTTACAAATGATTATTTTCACGACTCCGACTGATTAGTTTCACGTGGATGGGATGATATCTGCATCCAGCTGAAACAGACCAGCAAAAACCGTCTTTATTTCCACGATCTGCGCCTGTGCTGCAGCTGGGAGTTTATTTTGTGCCCCCTGGGTTCTCCCAGGCAGAAGTGCAGCAGGGTTTGGGGGCGGTGCAGGAGGTGACCCCGTTTTCCCTCGGCAGCCTGCAGCAGCGGCCGCTGGGGCCGGGGCTGCGCCAACTCCTGCGCCTGCGACGACTGCGATCCCACCACGGGCTCCTGCTCCTGCCAGCCGGGATTCACCGGGCAGCACTGCCAACTCAGTAAGTGCCCACCTCCCCTGCATGTGGGAGCTCCCAAACCCCAGCTCTGGAAGTTGTGTTTTCCTGGTAATTCCCTGCAGGAACGCTCCCAGGCTGTTCCGCCCCCGCTCTGCCCAGCGCTGCTCTCTCGCGTTTCGCAAGGGTTAGATGCTTTCCATAATTTCATTTCCAGAAAAAGGTATTTTGAGCCTTGTTTTGGACCCAGCAGCTATTTTTAATGTTAGGATCTCGTGAGAGGGATAGGATTGATGTATATTTGGGTTGTGGCATAAGAGTTTCCATACTGGTTTTATTTGTTCGGTTTTAGGGCAGCACTTACCCTTCATTAATCTCTGTTTCAGGTCAGGCATATAGAAATACTTCACATGTACATAACAGAAAAAAAAAAAACAGGAATTTTTTGAGTCCTGTATTTATTAACAATAAAAATGTGCTATGGTCTTATCAAAGACCCATGACCCTCACCTTAGCATTCAACTCTAACTGAGGTCAGTAGCAGATGTTTCAAGCTTATGAAAAAAGGCTCATAGTAAATTCCTTATGTGTCTCCCCAGGTATCATCAATTTCTCATGCAGGAGCTTCTTGAGACAGAAGCAATATCTCTATATTTAATACAACTTGATTTTTTTTTTCCAATTAATGTGCCTATTTTCTTTTTCATTTCATGCAAGCATTTGGAATCCACTTCATCTCATGGCTGTAAGTTGCATAGTTAAGCTGCTGTTACTATTATTATTGATTATATTGATGTTGTTAAATAAAATAAACATTTTATCTGCTAGTTTAACAATCTTACAGTAGCACAGATGTAGCTACCAGAGTCTCAGCAGCATGGGCAGGATTAACTGCTGGTGCCACACAGAAATGTCAAAACAATTAATCTGAAACCGTGACCTAAGACAAGAAAGCCTGGAAAGTTGATCTTGCAGCCCTCGTTGCTGTTGGCACAGAGGGAATGGAAGGGACAGTGTGTGGGAAGGACCAGCTCCCAGAGAAGGAGCTGCCAGCTCTGCTTCTCTTTTGCTCTTGATCTTTCTCAAAATAGCATCTCTGCAGAGAGAGAGTGGCCAAATAGCTGCTTGTAATCCTTGCTGGGAAGGGAATCAGTGAAGCCATCTCCACTGAAAAAACATCTGGCAGTCCCTAAAGTTCTTTCTGTGAGCTTTCTGTTTCTAGCCTGCTTTTTACCCTTTTTTGTGTGTGTCTGTACATATATATAGATATATGTTTAAAATTGCACATATATGTATGTGTGTGTGTGCACACGAGGTTATGAAAACCAGAGTTCTTCCCATGACTTTATGCTGCCTTGGAGGTGAAATCTTCACTATCCCTGGATATTTCCGCTGCTCCCCAGCCATCCCTACCCTCTCCCTGCAGGTTGGGCTCCTTCCCCTGGCAGGAGCTCAGGTTCTCTGTCGGGGTGGCTGGATCCTGACACGCATCACTGCAGCCTGTGCCTGCTGGAGCAGGGGCAGATTCTCTGTGCTGTGGACTGTGAAATCATTTGTGAAGTGCTCTGACCCTTTGCCATCACCTTGAAAAGCCTCAGCTCTGGGCTAAACACCGTGGGCCTGAAGGGAGCTCTGCTGGGAGCCCTGCACCTCTTGCTGCACTGCAGCTCCATTTCCCTTGCACAGATTCTCTGACTGAAATTTCAGCTGAACAGGAAATGTGGAGAAGGATCAAACTTTTAAAGCACAAGTGCACCTATATGTATTTATTTGTTAAAATAGTGATGTGCAGCTTTGGGGAGAGGAAGGGGTTTCACCTCCAAGTGCAAAAAAACAGATTCTAAAATACATTTAAATAACATTTCATTTTTTGAAAGCAAAAAAATTTACTTAAGGTAGCTCACTCTTCTCCCACCTCCCATCCCTGCTCCTCTGTGAGACACACAGTTGGCAGAGTCACTGAGCTGCAGGAGCACCTGCATTCATGCCAGCTCCAATCACTGCCCACCCATGACACAAACAAACAACACCAAACCCACCCCCCTCTTCCAGACATGGAGCTGTCTTTGAGGACTCTCCTTTTCTGTTCTCTCTGATTCCTTCCAGATTGCCTGAAAATCACTTTGTTGTTGTAAATGCTAAAATCATAGGCTTCTAGAAGAGATCTGGCAATAATCTCCATAACTCATTTAGAGGGATGTTCACAAGACCTTCAAACATGCATAGAGGCCCTGTAATATTGTATTTAGCCAAGTCTATCTCTGTGTTTCAGCCTGTCCAAAGAATCCAATGTGAATTAGGCAACTGGCCCTGTTCTTAATTGATTTTCCTATAATCCTGGAAGAAATTATTTTCATTCTCAAATGTTTTCTTTCTTCTGATGGCGAGTACCATGCAAATCTTCTAAACTGCCTCACATTAACTGCTGTGGAAATGTAATTGTTAATCTGTCCCCCAGATGTAATGTTTTCACTTGAATTTTTCAAAGCAGAGCATGAAAGTGAAGTGTGCAGCGTTCAATTTGGAGCTTTGTGAAGGCAACCAACACATTTCATATTTTCTTCAGCTTTCTGGGGAATGAGGATTTGCAGGAAAACAGAGGAGCTTTTCCCCTCCCCGCTGATGAAGTCCCAGAGGAGATGGGCACATAAGCAACTCCTGACCAGTGGGAAAAGAACCCATGCAGAACCTCTGAAGTCTCAGGCTTTGCAATAGAAGATGCTCGTTTTCTGTGCAGAATTTAGTAGAATTTTTCTGAAATAGATCTTAAATGTAGCCCAACTCACCTGAACCTCAAGGGGAACACTCAAATCTTAGTTTTAAGCCGTAAAGTTACTTTTGCACCTTGCTTATTTTGTAAATAGTCAGATTTCCTGTGTGTGTAAAAGTTCCCCATTGATCCCTGAGCTGCTCTGGCATTAACCCATGCTCTGGTTGTGATTCCTGTGCTGCAGGGTGCCCTGAGGGGAGCTTTGGCCCGGGCTGTGGGTCCAGCTGTCAGTGCCAGAACGGAGCTGCCTGCGACCACGTCAGTGGAGCCTGCACCTGCACGGCGGGCTGGACAGGAACCTTTTGTGAAAGAGGTACTGCTGCTGCCCCTGCTCCCTTCAAGAGTCATGGAGAATTTGGGTTGGTTTTTATTCAGAGAGCATGTTTTACAATTGACAGCACTGGGTCTAAATGAACCATTGAGCTTCGTTGGAAGCTGATACCGAAATGTGAAGTCCCCTCCTAACTCAGCAGAGCATCATGCTGGGTGCCAAATGTTGGGCACGTGTTTTCACGTGGTTAAAATTAGATATATGCTTAAGGCTTCTGCCCTGTCATGTCTTTATGAAGACTCAGAGTCCCACTATCTGAGCACTGAGCAGGGAGATGCTTGTTCAGCCCCACACTTGCTTGTTTCTAGTGCCTTCCTGAAGCGATTTCGAGAAAAACACGGATGTGTGCATCATCCCCATGGAACTCTTTGAGAACAGATTCACTTCTAACTTAAATCCAGTTCTGTTCTATCTAATCTTCTATTACCTGGACATTTGGTAAAGTGTTGGAAAGGTTGGATTGGATTCTTCAGCTCCATTACGGTGAGTCAGACTGTGCATTATCACAGGAGGTTGCTGTCGTGCTGCATCATTTCGCAGATTTTCTGTATAAAAAATGCAAGAAAAACAACACAGGGCCATTCAGGCACTGTGAAAGTTTAGTGTAAATGATTTAAGATTCTGCAAATTGTGGTACTTGAACCAAAGTCATAACTATTTTGCATGGAAAGCAACTTTATCAGCCAGTTTCAGCAGCGAGGATGGAGGGAAGTGGCAGCACTCACAGGCAGCTGCTGCCCTCTCATGGGAAGGAAGATGCTCCACAGCCTGACCAGGAATGTGGCAAGGCACTCACCAGTTAGATATTCCTTCTTGTTCTTTCCCTCTCATTCTCACCAGGGACTATTATACAAAATAAATGTTCTTTCCAAGCTTCTCCTGCAAACTGCACCTCGTAATTCATGGTGTCTCTATGATGTCCCTTTTTAATATAATTTAGCTGAAATCTGTTTTCCTAAATCTACTATTTTTTAAATTATTGTATCTTTACTGGGAGAGAACCCCACGAGGCAGTTATCTGTGTTGTTGTGTAAATCCCTTCATTCCAGCAGGAATTATAATGGGAAGAAAGAGGCTAAACATCCTTTGTGGGGAATATGGAGAAGACCGGGCGATTCTATTGGTGGAAGAAAAAAGAACAAAATCTCAGCTTCCAAATCAGTCATGTTGGACATTTTTATCTCTTTTTAGTTCCTGAAAGAACATTGTGGAGGGGAGAATGAGATTTAGCACTTTGTAAAACACCGTTTTCCGCGTGTTTTCCCTCGAGAAGGCAGAGTGTTTACTCTCAGCTGACCTGAGTTGCCTCTTAACTTAGGAAGTTTTAACCAGAACAGTTTGGCAGCTTCCAAAAGACGCCGAGGGAGGAAAACATGTGGGTGGTTTGCCCTTGGTAGCACCTTCTTGGCACCTTCTCTGGGAGGAGCTGTAGCGCTTCTGTTTCGAGTGACTGGGAGACTGGCAGGGTTTCCTTCTGGCAGGGATGTGCTTTTTGCTGTCCTCTTGGCAATCCACCCACGTTGGCCAGGCTCTGTGCCTTGCAGGCAGAAATTCACATCCAGCCCTGGCGCTGCAGAGTTGCCTTGGACTTCAGACATGCTGCTGATGCCTCAGCCCTTGGCTGGGAAGGGCTTCTCCATCATCACGGAAAGGCTGAAGCTGAGGGCTTTTGCAGCCTTCTAAGTTCAGAGTCCTAGCAGAAGACAGTCCCTTATAAAATCTGGTTTTGATTGATATTAGTAATTAATATCACCCCTGCAGACTGAGGGTGTTTGAACCTGCAGTCGTTGTTTTTGGTGTTTTGCATTGTGGTAGCACAGGGTCTGGAGTCAAGCTGAGAATGCAGAAATACCAAAATTTGCCTTTGGATTTTTGGCTTTCATTTGGGAAAAGTTTCTTCCCATTTTGGTGGGAAGCTGCTGTCTCTTTTCATTAATTTGCTGCCCTCAGTATGAATTAAGGCTTGCTAGTTTTAGGTACTAGCCCTTGTTGCAAGACACCACTTCAGTGACCATTTCCTCAGTATGAATTAAGGCTTGCTAGTTTTAGGTACTATCTCTTGTTGCAAGATGCCACTTCAGTGACCATTTCCAAGCTTATTTGCCACAAATTTAATAATCTCTTATTAATATTTATTAGAATTGTTAATGTATTCTTAGTCCTTGCTGAGTCTCAATCTATATATGTCATCTGTCAGTAAAACAGATAATAGCCAAAGCCACACCACATCATCATCATCACCCCCCAGCATGGAACAGTTTCCAAGCTCACCCATAGCAGGAGAAACTTTTGCTCCAGGGCTGCTGTTTCATGAGACCTTGCTGTGAATTATTCAGGAGCTGACTGAACTTCTGTGCTCTGAGCCACGGGATGCTGACAAAAGACCTCACACTCTTCAAAGTACTTTGGTCTGTCCATCAGCATCTCAGTTCTGCTCTGCCCTGAGTCACCTTTGATCAGCTGCTTTTCATCTGGTACCACTCAGTGGTACTGCTGCCTCTGCAGTTGTGCTGTGGTCACATCTAATAATGATGGGGAAGAATAAAGCTATCAAGACACTCTCTGAAAGAAAATTAGACATTTCTGAAGGTGGTACATGCCTGCTCCGTCTTTCAGCCCTGCTCAGTGCTTTGTGAAAATGAACCTTGTGAATCTTGTGACTCTTTCAAAGGAGTTTCAAAAGCAGCAAAACTGTTTCAGTTGCAGAGTAGGTAACGATTACAGATCAGGCTGAAAACAAAATAATCTACAAAGAAATTATTTCAGTCTGTAACAGCAATTTAGGAAAGGCTTCCTTTGAATTTTCTTGAAAGCAGCAAGTGATACAAGCAGAACACTGATGAATTAATGTATGTTTCTTCACAAGGTCTCACATTACCAAAGGAAAATGAATCAATTTTGGTGGGTGCTGCTAGCAGTGTCACCAGCCAGCTTCCATATCTGAGTGGAGAATGTTGTGTGCTTGGGCAGAAGGTGCCAGGGAGTTCTGGCTATTCCTGAACTGAAGCAGCAGTCAATGCCTCTGCATTCCTGGGCTCTGCAAGGGCAGGGATCACAGCAAAGGTGGCTTTTTAAGTCCTTTCTGACCTGTTTGAGCACAGCAACCTAAGTATCATCTCCAGAGAAGATGTTTCTGTGTTCACCCACTGCTGCAGGGCTGGGGTTATAATGCAATTCCAGCTAAACAGGCAGGGTAAAAAATCCCAACCAAAAAAAAAAAAAAATCCCAACCCCAAAACCAGTTGTTATTGTGATAAATAGCTAAATATATCAATGCTTACTCTTAACTAAATGTAAGAATCTGCCATGCAGGAAGCTGAGCCATGGGTTCCTGACAAACCCAGAGGAATCTAGGTGGGCCTGATTCCCCAGCCACACTCACAGCTCTGTTACAAGTGAGTTGGGACACCCTGCCCTGAACCAGGGCTGCTCCACTCCTGTTTGGGAAGGCAATTGTTATAATTGATTCAATTCTGTCAAGTGCTGAGCATCTGCTGCTCCCACTTTGAAGGCTGCAGTTGCCTTCCCTGCACTGTAATTTTGTTTCATTCCCTTCCCCACTGCTCTCTGGAATGTGCTGTATGACCCAAGGCTTGTGCCCAGTTTTGGGATCAGGCCAACAGAAGAATTTTCCAGTTCATTGATTCATCTGTCCGAATATCCCAAAATGCCAGACAATTAGTGCACTGACTGGAGTCTCAGAGCATTGCTACAATATCTTTATTAATTGACCCGTTAATAACAACAACATATCCCCCTTGTGGAGCACAGAACTTGGCTTTTGCATCTGAACTGCTGTGGGGTCAGCACTGCCAGAGGGTGGACAGGCTGGAGCCTTCCCTTGGGATTTCAGCAGTTAATCATTACCATAAGAGAGCCCAGCAAGATTGCTGTTTTGCTGAGATAAAAGGGGAAAATGAGCACAGTGCATGTGGAGGAATAGCTGACAAGGCTGTGCAGCCCCTGTGTTAAAGAAGAACTTTGTCAGCCTTTGAAGCCACCTTTGAGGGTTCAGCAGGAGGAGCCCATCCTTGTGCTGTGCCATGCCTGCTCCCGAAGCAGATAAATGGGGAATAACAGAGTAAACCTCACCCTGCTGGCTCTTCCTTGCACGTTGGTATCAGCTCTCTCCTGAGGAGCACTGAGGAGAGGCTGAGGGATGCTCCAATGTCATGAAGCCCTTTCCCTGTTCTCCTGAGGCAGCACAAACATGGGAAGGGCAGCAAACCTCTTGTATCCCAGGGAAGAAGCTGCAGCCTGGACAGGACAAAGGGAAGAGTGGCCTTCTGATTTTGAGTGGATAAAACAAACCATGTGTAGTCAGAAGCTGAGCAGCAGAGCAGCCAAAGCAGATGTTCAGTGATTTCCACTGTCTCTGGATGATGGTTTTCTTAAAGCTATGGATACAGAATTCCCTCCATGTGTAGCCAGCAGTGCACATGGCTGGAGAACTGGATTTTCACCTGTGGAAGAGGCAGTATGATAGACTGGGACAAAAAACCTGGGCATGAAGATGTCCCAGGGGAAAAAAAAAAAAGGGACAGAAGAGTCCAATAGTGGAAGATGCACATGGAGAACTCACTGGAAGTGTTCAAGGCCAGGTTGGATGGAGCTTGGAGCAGCCTGGTCTAGTGCAAGGTGTCCTGCCCATGGCAGGGGCATTGATGGCAGATGGTCTTTAAGGTCCCTTTCTACCTAAACCATTCTTTGATGACACCAGTGTTACTCTGACCTGGCAGAGAGCTGTGAATTAGTGTGGAGGGTTGTTGGTCAGTTTGGATGATGAAAATCATTGTGAGAGTCTCTTGGGAATCCAGTCATTCTGATTTCATGATAGAAGGGTGAGGATTGGATTTTAAGTACAAGTTTATATTGAACAAGGAGGACAAAGAGATAAGTTTTACTGAACTACTGCTTATTTCATGAGCACTGTCACTCCTGAGGTTGATTCAGGGATTCTGTGAAAAGAATGATGGACAGTTGTGTATCTACAGGTTTGTTATTACTCAGTGTGACATAATACTCTGTACTGTGTGACATAATATATGCACTTACATAATCTAAACACACATAAAGGGTTAAATTAAGGCTACATAGAGAATGTATTTTTAAACTCTGCATAGCAGCCTTAGTGTTCCTGTAATGTAGCATTTGGGGTATGATGTGGCCCACTGACAAGCACTGATCCCTATTTTCACTGCTCTCAGCACTGGTACAGATAGAAACTGAATCCATGGGGCTGCTCCTCCTTAGTCCAGGTTCAGTTCCAGATAGAGGTGCAGAACTCCTTTGGCTCCCTGGGGTTGTTTTGCTGTGTTTAATTTGTCTTGTTTTTCTCTACTCATTCACTTGGCCAGTTTTTCATTTCAGCACTGAACTTGCACCACTGTGGCTTCGGTTCACTGTTAAAGAACCTTTAGAAAAGTGTCAGGACAGTAAATGGGAGCAGAGGTTTTGCATTTCCAAAAGGAGGGAGGTCAGCAGGAGTCTTGTATTATGTTGAATTATTTCCTCTGTCCATTACAGAGGCACAAGGAAAAGCTTGTGTGAACCCAGCTCCATTCTGTCACTTGTTTTATGGATTTTCAATATTCTCAGCCCTGTTTTCCTGTGCAGAAACCTTTTGCTTGTATAAAAGAGTCACATTTTTCCAAGATGCACATAGCAGAACTGGGCAGGCTTAACCCTTGATGCGACTTTGGTTCTTAAGCATCTGTGAAAAGACGAGATGGAGTTAATGCAGAAAAAAAAAAGGAGCAGGAACTGTGCTAAAAAAATGAATGTTTTGCATTTCCAGCTTGTCCAGATGGATTCTTTGGGATTGACTGCCACCAGGTGTGCAAGTGCAAGAATGCTGCTGGCTGTGACCATGTGCTGGGCTCGTGTCACTGCCTCCCGGGCTGGCTGGGGGAGAGCTGTGAGCAGGGTAAGTACACCCCTGCTCCCAAACCCCAAACCTTCACATCAGTCACCTTCCTTCCCAAAGATGCCAAAAAAAGGGAACAATTTTTGGTGTAAAATCATCAGTTCTCTTTATTTTTTTTTTTTTTAATTTATTTTTTAACTCGTCAAGCGTGATAAGCATCAGGTTTTAAATAGCAGAGCTGTCTCCTGCCATATGACAGCTCCCTGCTTTTTATTTTTGTGTGACATTAAGAGATTAAATGTTGTGTATCTGTTTCTGGTGTATCTCATCTAATTATCAATTATAAAGTGTCAGGTTACAGATGCACAAAGTGGAAAAATCAGAGCTGGGCTTATCTTGTCATTTGAGAGTGAAAAAATAGTTTTTAAAATAGTTATTAGAAAATTTATTTGTTTTAAAATAAATGTCATCTTCCTAGATGTTCACAAGTATGGATTATCCCTCAATTTTTAAGCTAACAAAGTGCTTGTGTGTATAGGTACATAAAATTGGCAATTCTGAGAATTTTTTCACTGCATTTCGTGGGAAATTAGGTTATTTTCTTTAGCTGCATGGAATTACACGTGGAGATCACTGAGCCTGTTTGCAGAGTTTAGCAAATAAGTGGGTTTTTTTTAAGATCTTCAGGTTTTAGCTTCTCAACTTTTTTGTTTTCCTTTAGGATGATGTCATGTCTAAGCTTCCTTTTGAAAATATGAGTGCTGTCTGCAGGAGTGGGATGTAGAGCTGGGCTCCAGGGCAGCTTCACAAGGAGCCAGCTTTTTTAGGGAACACTTCTTTAATCCATAGGTTGTGTCTTTCTGCAGTAGAAAAGTGGTTTTGTTTAGAAAATTGAGAGAAATGTGGCTTGTATTGAGGCAATGGTGTTCTCCAGCCATACAGTATTTTATCTTCAGCCCTGTTTGAGGGCAATGCTTTCTCTTCATATTTTTCCCCCACCACTCAACACAGTCCATCTTCTGAGAAGGCTTCTCCTGCAAAATCCCCTGCTCTTTTGTTTACAGGTGGGTCAGTTCTGCTGAATCTTCCCAATTTTAGACACTTTTCCTAACATCCCACCACTGCAGGGTTTTTGCCTCCTCATGCCCTCCCACAGAACACTTGGCTCTCCATGTCCCAGCACCTGGAGATGCTGGTGGTAACCCAGCTTTTGGGTGTAGATTAATGGAGTGAGCACAGAGCAAGAGCAGACCAGAGTCACTTACCCATCCCACAGATCAGATGGGATGCTGCTGAACAGGTACAATATTTGCTTCTTGGTCACAGCCTGTTTTTCCTGTTGAGTCACAGCATTGGCAATGTGTCACCCTGCCCCTTCCCCAATCCTTAGCACTAGAAATGGAAAGCTTTGCTAGGTATTTCATTAAATTCAATTATTGAATTGAATTTCTCCATGGCCTCTGGTGCCCTGCCCTACTCACATTAGGGAAAAAAACCTATTTATTATCTTGTGCCAGAGCCATTAGAGCTTTGTGCTGGGCTGATTTATTCCTCCTGTTGGTGAAGGTACCAAAACCTCCCAGGCCTCTGTGAGGGAGAGACAGAGCTCAGTTAACAGTGCAGGGTTTCTCCTCCTTTTCTCTTGGCTAAGTGAGGGATCTTCATTTTGATTTCACAACTGGGGCTCATCCAGGCTGCTCCAGAGCTGCTCAGAGCAGGGAAGCTTAGGGTGGGAGACAGCTCAGCACTCCCCATCCTCCCAGGGTGTTTAATATTCACCTTGCCTGTTCCTGGGACCCGCCAGCTCCAGCAGCTGGAAGGACAGCACTCGTGTGGAAGTAATCAGATTGCAGGCAATGTGCTGGAGGATATTGAGGAATAATTTTGGCATCATGGGATTTGAATTGATCCTAAGCCAGCAATGAAGTGAGTTTTATACTCTGCTATCTAATTACAGGCAATACGGACAGTGATGCCTTTTGTTGAAGCTGCCTAATGCTTTCCATTACCAGACCGTGGGTTTCAGTTGTTTGAAAATGAATTATGTTAATCTGGGGTGAAATCTGCCAAGCAAGCTCTGCCTCAGCTTCAGTCTGTGCTCAGGGATTTTATTTGGGGATTTTTTTTGAGTGTCCACCTGAGGTATTTTAGGTTTCCAAGAAAGAGGCTTAAGAAAAGTATGTTGCCTATTCTCTCTCTCTCTTTTTTNNNNTTTTTTTTTTTTTTTTTTTGGACTGTTTCATTGAGATCTGTGATACCTCAGTGATACAGGAGCTAGGACCTGACATTTGGCATTTCTTTGTGACAGAGATGTAACCTTCCCATCTGAGTACTCTGTCCCTGGAAGTGTTCAAGGCCAGGTTGGGTGGAAGGAGCAACCTGATCTAGTAATGGCATCCCTGTTCATGAGAGAGAGGTTGGAAACTGATGATCTTTAGGGCCCCTTCCGACCCAAACCATTCTGATTCACTGAAAATTCATCCAAAGTTTGAAAGCTTAAAAAAAACTGACCAAACCCTCCAAAAATCTCGTGTTGCATATGGTCTGTAGCAGATGTACACAATTCAGCATCTGAATTTTGCCTTAATTCTATCAGTACTAAACACGCCTCTTTCTGGAGCTGTTGGAGCTCAGCAGAATCTTCACTGAAGTGGCTCTTTGTGGTAAAAAAGAGACCACATTGGTTTGAAAAATACATGACTACAGAACAATTTGCTCAGCCAGAGGGCACTGATAACAGGGGTTTGACATTTCATGGTGTGCGAGCACTTGAATTTGCAAATTTCCTGTTCTTCTAAAGCTAAAGCTTCGTTTTGTGGAGATAATGCACAGAAGTCACTTGACAAGAAAGCTACTGGACACCCTATAGAACATTAGACCCCATCATTTTTCTGTGCTCCTGAGCACTTTTGATGGCTTTTGTCTTCTAGTCTGGAAGAAGAGTCTCCAGTTTCATGTGTTCCTTACTCTGCATGCACAAAGGGATTTTAAAGACTGCAACCAAATAAACGCTCCCCTTGCAGAGGAAAGATACCAAGAGGAAAATTTTGAACCAGGAAGAAACCTATTAATTTAAACCTTTGGATTAAATTATCCCTTTTCTCTCATCGTGAAGAAAGAAAAGGCCCAGGGATATTTGTACGGTGAATTGTGGAACTCCACAAAATAGCTTCAGAAATATCACTTTTTTCCTTAATCTTCAGAAAAGTACTTTGAAAATCAAGATTGTCCCACCAGGAAGCAAAAGAACCCAGTGTCTACCCAGTAGAATAGTTAAAAGTTTCTTCTCCAGAAATTTCTGCTTTCTTACCAGAATTTTCACTGAAACACCCTATTGTCTTTTTGGTAAGTGTAACAAGAGCTTTGCACACATAACTCCAAAAACCTCACACAAACCACTGGTAACCAGTCAGGGGATCTGGTGATGAGCTGGTTTTTCCTTTGGCTTGGTTGTGCTATAGTTCTGGTCTGTATTGTGGAAATATTTAGTTCTGCTCCCAAAAACTGAGCCAGAGCTCTGTAGATGTGCTGAACTTTTTCACTTGGCAACCAAGCTTCATTTGCAGAACAAACTTTTAGCTGTGATGGGGCTGAGCTCCTGCTCTTTCTTGTGGTTTCAACGTGGATGGGGTCCAAGCGATGACAAGAACGAGCAGTGTGGAAAAGAAGTCCTGGGAGAAACGGTGTCTGAGAACCAGGCTGGGAAGCTGGAAGCCCTAATACGGGGAGAATAGGTCTGAGAATGGGTCAGAGACTGTCAACCAACTTCACCTCCAAGATCAAGGTGGTCTCACACCTCCCTCCTGTCCCCAGGGACTTGCTATCCCACAGTACTGCATCATGTTCATTGACACCCTGAAAGGCAGGGAAGTTTGTGAGAATTCACTGTTTGGCTGTGAAACGTGGAAGATGTCACATCCAGTGAGTGCAGGACACTCCCTTGGATCAGGGACCCAGGCTTTTTTTGCCTCTCCAGTGCATGCCAGAAGTGCTGCAGAGATGAGGGGCTGAGACAGGAGCCCCAGAAACGCAGAACAAAAACCGTGCAAGGCGGCGATCCAGCTCCATCAGCCCCCTTTGCATTATTTTGGATGCTATGTGAAGAAAACAGGGTAGCAGAACTGTTTGTTTTCCAGCATTCAAAGCTATCCAAATCTCCAGTGCAATGGAGACTGCAGGAATTTTGTCACTGCCATTTTTCACGGGCAGCAGCACTGAAAGCGGAGCGTTTGCTCACGAGATGACTGCGCTAAGTTTTCACCTGGGAGCCAGCTGCTTAACCAAACTCTTTGAAAATATCACCCCTCTCTGACCAAAGAATGAGAGTCTGGGTGAGCAGAGGAACCCAGCTGTGAAAAATGAAGACTGAAAACAATGAAGTTGTCAGTTCTCTTACCAGGATGCAAATAAATACCGGGGCTGTCAGGCTGGCGGTTCTGCTGGACCATTAGTTTAGCACAAAGACGTTGTGCAGAGCAGGGGATGACAGCTGATCCATCACCCCCAGTGATCCGGCCCCTCCACAGAAACCTCGTCAGAATGGGCTGTGATACATATTTTTAACCCACATTATTATGTTAGGCTTTCATAAGACACATTATCTTTACACTGCGACTGTTGCAGAGCAGTTTCAGTTTCAGTGATCTTAATTTGCAGAACATTTTTTTTTTCAAATCCCTTTTGCAGTTTATGTATTGGCTGCTATTTTTGACTTAGCAGTGCTGAGTTAACAGTTGAACTTGATGATCTTAAAGGTCTGTTCAAACTTCAGTGATTCTGTTATTGTTTATAGAGTCAGACATGGTTAATACATGGGGTTTTATATATATGTATGTATTTCCAGAGATAGTGAAGTCACCACTCCTTGGAGTGTTCCAAAAACAAGTAGACACAGCCCTTTGTGAGTTGGTTTAAGGATGATGATGGTATTTGGCCAAAGGTTAGACTGATGATCTTGAAGATCTTTTCCAACTTCAATGAGATTCTATATGGACTTTGGCAGCCTTTCACTTTGTGAGAAGTGTCACTGGAGCACAGCTCCTATGTGATTTCCCTGGCACTGCAAGGTGTCTCACGCTTGCTCTGTGCTTCCTTGGATGCTTCCTGATGGGGTTTTATGGAATTCTGTCGTTGCAGCCTGCCAGGGGAACAGCTATGGGCCAGGCTGCAGGAACACTTGTCATTGTCACAACGGAGCTCTCTGTCACCACGTAACCGGGACGTGCCTTTGTAGCCCTGGCTGGAAAGGAGCCACCTGCCAAGAAGGTACAGTTGGAAATTCAAACCTCTGCCTGTGGATTATAGGAGGGAAAAATAAAACCTGTGTTTAGGGAAAGCTCACTGGTATTTTAGCTCTCAGCTCGTTGCCCTGTGTTGTCATTGGGTTTGGATCTGCAGTGACGTGAATGGGTCCATTAAATTAATCCGTGACACTGTGTTGTTGGATCTCACTGTGCACAGGGCAGGGGGCTGAATCAGCTATAAACTGGAAAGAGAGCTGATTTTGAAGGCTGATGAAGGGAGAAAAGGTCCATAAAACTCCCAATTATGATGCTGAAATGAAGCTCTGTTTCTTTTCTAAGGGTTGCTTTAGTGTCCCATGCACCAGACTGATCCTCGGCATTACCTTGTGCTGTTCCAGACAGAGCCTAAATCCAGAACATGTGAAAGACATTGAGCCTTCCAGTCTTGGCAACCAGACCCATATGTGAGGCTCAAACACAAGCCCAGCTCCACAGAGCCTTAAGAAGAGCTAGCAGAGAAAGACTGCACTGGTGCTTGCATTGCACATCCTAATCCATGCATCCCAGGCAGTAGGAGAAGTCTGTCCATCCCTGTTGCAGAAGCTCCTTGTTCTGTGCCTTCCCCACGAGGTCCCTGGGGTGGCAGCAGTACCATGGAGCTGGGAATGCTGCTGTGGGTGCTCCTGGGTGAGCAGGGATTTGGAGTCAGCACTTCCACTCAGACTCTGCCCTTCAGCATCCTGAGAGGATTGTTAGGAAAAGGGAATGAAAGCTGGTAGGGGTAGAGTGATATTTAAATTTAGCACATTCCTCTTTTAAAATTTGACATGAAGAGGCCTTTCCATGAAGGATTTAAAAACTGGGAAGGCACTGATTGTGATGACGTGAATTTTAACATCCATATTGTCTCACCCTTCCCATGAAACTGAAAATGGAATAAAAGTATTTGAAATGCCTCTCAGTTGCCCCATCTCTGGGCCAGAAAAAGGGTCAGAAAAGTACAACCCAACAGGCTGTAAGGTGGGAGAGGTGGTGCTGAACCTGTGTCCTGCTCCTGCACTTCTTAATGGAAGATTTTCCCTGCTTCCCTTCACAGCCTGTCCCCCGGGGTGGTACGGAGCAAACTGCCTGCAGCGCTGCCTCTGCCACGGCCAGGCCACCTGTGACCCTGTGAGTGGCCAGTGCCAGTGTCCCCAGGGCTGGACAGGGACAGCCTGCGAGCTGGGTGAGTCTCACCACCCCCTCCACCCCTCCAGCACCTCACCTCAGCCTCTCTGAAAACAGGTTCACTTGTGCTGGGGTCTGGTTTGAGACAACCTGGAGGAATGAGGAGACAGAAGGATGGGAAACACCAGGTGGGGAGAAATTTTTAAAAACTGGGGTTGTTTAGTTAGAAATGAGAGGGCTGAGGGGGGAGACGTGATACTGGTTCTTGAATTTATCCATGGTGCTGGAAACTTGCTGGGCAGAGGAGAGGAATGAGCTCTTCTTTGTCCCCTGGGAACAAGGAAGATAGGTAGTGAAGTCCATTTAAGGAGCAAGAAAGAAATCCTTAAAGAAGAAAATGGTGTATATTCTAGAGAATTTTGCCAAAGGAGGCTTCAAAATTTCCTTCACTGCAGTTTTTTAGGCCCAATTCAGGTGGCTCATCATGTTGCAGAGGAATGAGGGAGTTCCTGCTGGGGTTGCTCCAGCCTGGCCCCCCATCAGCCTCCCCCATCCCGTTTCAGAGTGTGGGGATGGGCAGTTTGGAGCGGGCTGTGAGCAGAACTGCAGCTGCCAGCACGGCGTGTGTGAGCAGCCCTCAGGGAAGTGCCTCTGCCGCGCCGGCTGGACCGGGGACCGCTGTGATGTTGGTAAGGGCAGCTCCTCCTGCAAATCCTTCCTTTTAACCATCAGACATTTCTACCAGATTTCTATTTTCTGTCTTGAACTTCCAGTATTCTGCAGGCCAGTCAGGATTTATGCCCTCTCGACCCATCTCAGACCCACAGGCATGCCCAACCATGCCTTTGTCCAAATCATTTTATCTCCTCCTACCTCTGTTCTCTGCCTGCTAAGAAAATGAAGGTGTTTCTCTACCTTACACACACAAGGAAGAGCACATGAAAGTAAAGGAGTTTTAAGGGGAATTTGCCAGATCAGCCACCTGCTGCTGAGTCTCTGTGGGTCATTGAGTGCAGTTCAGCAAACTGGACTGTAATGGTTTAGATAGTTCAGATCTGGCACATGACCCAGATTTAACACAGCTGTTTGGAATGCTTAGAGCCATCTGAATCCCTGAAGTAGGGGTTAAGTCTCATACACAGGTGACTTAAAACATGCTTTCAGCTCAGCCACTGAGGTGCTGTGCTTTTAGCAAGCCACAAGCAGCTTTCTGAGGTGCTGAGGACTCACAAAGCCTCAGCCACCATTGCAACCCTGTAAAGCCTTCTCAGAGCCCACCTCCCTTTCTCTTTGGTCACTTTGCAGGGACCTGGGAGGTGGGAGCAGTTTGTGGGCACAGTTCCCACTGCTCAAACAGCTGTCCCTGTGTGCATGGTTGTGTCAAAGCAAACAGCATCACCCTGTCTGTGGACCCCATCTGGATTTGCACTCCAGACTGTCCCTCAGTCTTTGCAAACTTTCCTGTGCAGGCTCATTAGCAGCCAGCATTAAATACTTCCAAAATTTTTAGCATCTTTCCCTCCACTGACATTTTCTGGCCACACAGTCTGCTAAATATACTCCAGAGCAGGAGCTGAGGCAAGGAGGGCGCTGCAGGCTGCTGGCCAGTGAGGCTGCTCCCCAGGCAGCAGGTAGAACCTTGCTCTCTCTGCTTGCCCCCAGCCTGTCCCCCGGGATTTTTCGGCAAGCGCTGCGAGGAGCGGTGTGACTGCGCCCACGGCTGGTCCTGCCACCCCCAGACCGGAGCGTGTCACTGCGAGAGGGGCTGGCGAGGGAGGCACTGTGACAAACGTGAGTGAGTGAGTGAGTGGTGGCAGCTCGGGTTGGGGTGCACCCCAAACCCAGAGCTCTCGGCCATGGCCGGATATTTTCACGCCCTCGCTCCGCAGGGTCAGGATGGAAGTTGGAGGCCCGGGGGTCTGCCACCAGGGTGGTTGTGCCTCAGGCAAATGGGGAGAGATGCCCCTCTAGGCTGGGGTGAGAGAGGCCCCATCTCCCATGAGCCTTGGCAGCCCCATGTTAATAGCTTCTGTTATGTTAATAGGTTCTGTTATTTAATTGGTTTATCCCTTTATGTCACCCCTGTTCAGCCCTGTTTACCATATATGTATTGACTCCAGAATGTTCTCCCTTCCTTTGATCCCCATTGGCTCAGTTTTGCCGCCATGCTCCACCCCTGTTTCCCTATTGGTTCTCCCAGCCTTTAGCCACTCCCCCTGCACCAGTTTCCTTTATCCCTATTGGCCCTTGACCCTCAGCTCCGCCCCTTTTTCCCCCTATTTAACCCTGTGCCCTCAGGTCACTTCTCATTCTTGTCCCTGAGCCCATTTGAGGCTGTCCTCATCCCCAGACCCCTCAGACCCTGCTCTTGCTCCTGCAATAAAGCAGTCATGGGATACTCCGAGGAGATCCCATCCCTCTGCTGTGTCGTCGGCGGCCTCACAGCAGTGTGCTCCGGGCTGAGGTGGCACGGAGGTGCTGGCAGGGAGGGAGGGGGTGGCTTTGTCCCGTGCTGCTGGCCCTGACAGGGTTGGTGTCCCCCTGCAGCCTGCCTGCCGGGCCGCTACGGCACGGGATGTGCCCGGCGGTGCCGCTGCCCCGCGGGAAGGCCCTGCCACCACCTGACGGGCGCCTGTGGATGTCCCCCGGGATTCACCGGCCACGGCTGCGACAAGAGTGAGTTTGTGACCGCAGAGCAAACGCTTCTCCTGTGGGTTAATTCATAGATGGGATTCTTGAGTCAGAACGTGGTGGCGTGATGCCTGAGGAGGGAGGGGACAACAACCTGACAGGAGGGAAGAGGGCAAAGGGCTGCTTGTCCCTCGCCCGAGTGGTTTGGCCAGCTCTGAGCTCTGTGCCAGCGCAGTTTGGGCTGCTGGGGTTTGCATTCCCTGTGTTTGCAGCTGTTGGACCGGCAGGGAGCAGCCAGGGGCTGAACTGGACCCGAACAGGCTGAGGATGTGCCAGTGGAGCCCAGCCCTGCCCACAGCTCGTGCTGTGCCATCAGTAAAGCGGCAGCTCAGCTTTTGTTGGCCTTGTCCCTGTGTGAGGCTACCTATCCCTGCTCTCAGAGCTCATGGAATAGATATTTTCTGGCTTTTCTTAGCATGGAGTTTGGTCCCCCAGAGCAGAGCTGTCCTTGGAAGCAGGCTCCTGTTCTGATCCCAGCTGCAACACCATGATTTTGTTCCTCCCTACCAAACTTTGCCTGAGCCCTGTTCTAGCCAAAGGAGAGCCAGCAATAAATAAGAATTGGAAGGACTGACATCAGTGTCCCGTATCCTCCACCAGAGGACTCTAAATGCTGACCCACATCTAGGGCAGCTTAATGGAAATGAGACGTAAGAATTAAATGTGGAAGGTCCAAAACCTGTAGGCAATGTGGCTGTCAGCAGGCAGAATGAAATCTGTGGAGATGTTGATGTCACAGCAGCTTTGCAAGTTTAAACTCCCTGCAAAAGGTAGAATGTCTTTATCCATACGCCTGGTCCCTTGGGAATTATACTGTTATTTTAGTCAATTTTACCTGACATTTCCCTATGATTTTTTTTCTAGTGACAAGAAAATTGTATCTGGCCCTTGACAGTTGGGCACAAATTGACTGAACAAAACAAAATCAAGCAGTCAAGTAACCCCCAAGTAAATGTAATAAATCCAAAGTCCCAGAGGAGAGCGTCATTCCGTAGGCAGGGATTTTATTTAATAAATTTCAGCCCTCTCTTCGTTTGAGTGCTATGTTTACCAAGACAAATTTAATTTATTGCTTTGCATTTCTTCTTCCCAAAGCTTGTCCACCGGGCACGTATGGGCAGGACTGCCACGGAGTGTGCCAGTGCTCTGCTGAGAATCAGGAATGTCACCCTGTCACCGGCCACTGCTCCTGCAGCCCGGGCTACCACGGGGCCCACTGCCACCTCAGTGAGTATTTTTGGGGGTTGCTGCCTTTCTGACAGAGAAATGAGTCTTGCAGGAGCATCTGCTGGTGCTTTGGGTTCGTCTGTGTCAGTACAGCAGTGACTGAGAGAAGTGGAGGTTAATTAGGGTATAAAAGTTGTAGTATTGCAAATAAGTTATAATATGGGAAGTGAGCATAAGGTGGGTTAATTTACACTAAAAAAAGTTGTTGTGTTGTTGCAAGGAATTAATTTAAAAAACATTTTCTAAAAAAAAATCATTAGCAATGCCAGTTCAAAGATGTAATTAATTCAATCCTTCAAATTAATTTTTTTAACTCGCCAAATTTACCAGCTATATTCTTTCCAATCTCATGCCATGCTAAAGCATGTAAAGATCATTCTCTGCATTGCATCTCTCAGCTACACCTGGATATTGCACAGCTCTCTCATTTCCAAATACCAAGTTCACAATACTTCCCGAAATCTCTGCGTGCTCAAGTAAGGACAAATGGTTATGAGAAAACAACAAGCTGAAATTGGCAATAAATCCAAGTGATTCATAAAGTCCTTTCAGTTGCAGAGCCTTCTGAGGAGCAATCAAATTAAACCAACTGTTACTCTGGATTGAAAAATGGTGACTAGTGTAGAGGACAAAATGCCAACTGGCCCAATGCTCCATCATAAAAAATATTCCCAGATCCACACGGCTCATGCCGGTATTTTAGGACATCTGTAAAGTTGTTTCTGGTGGAATGTGGCAACTGATAAGAAACATATACCAAAGCAGCCAATAAAGGAGACAGTTAATTACCTTTTTATTTACAACTTTAATTTTGGTTTCACTCCATGGCTTGTAATAGTCTCATTTAGAGGAGAAAAAAGAGGAAAAAAAAAAAAAGGCAAAAAAAGCAAAACAAACAAAAAAAGCTGTTGTCTTTCTTGCTCAGTTTTTCTCTCTTTGGTGAGTGCTGATTTCCCTTTCTTGGGAATCCAGTACAGCTCTGTTTGGCTTAATTGCTTTTTGGGGTGACAATTTGGATACAAAAGCCAGCTGTGACACGTGCAGCTCTAGTAAGGGTTAAACCACTGTTTTATGCCTCAAGCAGAAATAGGAGAAAGACTCACTTTAGAGATGGGCCTTTGTATTGCCATCACATCATCACAAGTTATTCTTTAAAATATAAATTATAAATAAAATACAAAGGATTGATTCTGTCCTCCTCTGTGCATCAGTTTTTGCTGTAAGTGAAATCGAAATCTGGCCTTCAATATTGGGGCTGGAGCCATCTGGATCCATTATACATTAGATTATAATAAATGTTATAGTAGAGCAGTAGTGGAGATCAACTATTTAACAGGATCATTTTAAAAGACTTAATCATGGTCAGCCTATTACCTTTATGTAGCAATTTCTCAGTAGTCATTACCTCGGTGTGTAGCACTAAATCTCTCATTACAGTAAATGTCCTCAAACTTACTCAGATACTACAGGCTTTATTTCAGAATTTTAAAATTTAATGCATTAACAATTACACTGAAGTTCTGATAGAAAATATATAAAAAGATTCATTGTAAAATAAAATCTCTGTTATGCTGCATTCAGGGGGGGATTTTTGCCATGAATTTCTGTGTAGCTGGGATTAAACCTTAAAGAGTAGGAGATCTGAGATTTCATCGTATTTTGAACTCTGAGATTCCAATAATATATGGCAAATTCTTAAACACAGGTTTGTTAAATATTTATTGGAGAAATAATGAAACTATGGAAGTTCACAGAAAAATACTCATCTCTTTATTGTCCCCTGTGCCACTCGTAGACAGACACAAAAAAATATAAGAACAGTTAATTGTGAGTTATTTTAAGTTTAAATCAGTGGAGGGAGAGATTGTGGGCCTGATTCTGAAGTGACTGAGTGAAAACCAAGGATGGCTCGCGTGACTTTGGTGGGAATACTCCAAGTTCCTGCTGTCCTCACTGCAAGGAAAGCTGGGGCTGCTCCAGGGTGAAGAAGCTCTCCATAGAATATTAAAACCAGCCCAGGGAGCCGCTCCCAAATGGGCTCTGGTCCAGTCAACATGTGGTTGGATGCTGCTGGAAACAGTTTCTGGCAACTGTTGCTGTATTTATAGTACAGTGAAAAAAGGTTCAAGAAAGTATCTATAAAAGGTGTAGTTGGCTGGGAAATCAAATTTCCAGGAGCCAAGAGCAACGGGGCTTTCATGTTCTCAAATTTTGGAGTGAGGAGCTGAAAAAGTCTCTTGGCAGGGTCCAGAGGAAGCAGACAAAGCAGCAATAGGGTTCCCATCACTTGTCCATAACTTGGTGGATGGGCAGATCTGTTTGTTGTAAAAGGAGTTGTTGTAAAAGGAGTAAAAAGCAATAAGTGGTGGTGAAATGATTAAAAAAAAAAGAAAAAAGTATGGTATGTTTCTGTGACATTGACTGGGCTGAGAGCACCCAGAGCCAGAAGGGTCTCAGCAGCTTCACCCTCAAGCTGTAGGTGACAGGATGTGTCAAAGGGGATTATTTGACAATTCAATTAATAGCATTGGTCAGAAAAGCCTCAGTGTGTGCAATTGCTGTGGAAAGATTTAGGAGCTCTTGGTCACGACAAACCCACTCAAAGCAGAAGGAAAATCAGGAAATGGGGTGGAAATCTGTCTGCCACTCTTTTGTTCACAGAAAAAACAGAAGTCAGAATCACAGGAAACTGTTAAATTAGAAAATGTCTTTATGAGATAACTGTTGGTGCAGGAATAGCCCTCTTTGCAAAGGCAGAGCCTACTTGAAGTGGTGGGACATGGTGCAAATTGCCCTCGTTATCTGCATCAAAATTCTTTTGCAAAGTACTAACAGATGAGGTGGCCTTGTTACTGACCATGTGCATGTTGCAGCAGCTGAACATGCCCTGCCTGTGCTGCTCCTTCTCCAGCCAAAATACAGGAAATACTGCAAAGACAAAGAATTTGGTAAGAAGGGAATTACTGCATCCTGTTCAGTAATGAAGTTAAGATAGTCCTGCTAGCCTTGGGCTTTGCCAGGGAGAGGCAGCATCTTTTGGAGTCTGGGAGACAGAATTCAAAATAATAAAAAAATAATAAAAAAAAGAGAAAATCCAAAAGGAAAAGAAGGAGGAGAAGAGAAACTCACATAGAATAATTAAATCATTGGATCTGGATGAGTCCTTAACTTCAGGTCTTGGTGGGAATGCAGGGCTCACTCCTTGATGCCAGGGCTTGCATGTGGAACAGATTTTGTGTCCTGGCAGATGGAAGCACTGATGACAGAGCATTCATTGACAAGAATCTGTGTTTGAGAAGGGCTGAGGAGAGTATCTGCTTGTTATAAAAGTGTGTATCTGTTTAGTCCTGATGATCTGCTATCCTGGTTTGAGCAGAAGCCAACACTCAGTTTTATTTTAAAAGGCACCCCTTCAAAGCTTCCCCATAAGCTCTCCCTCGCTATTGAATAGTTCAGAAAAGCCAGAGATTTCTCCAGCCACTCTCTCTCAGGCCATGTTTTCATGCCTTTAGGAAAGACAAAATACATGAAGTTATTTATGCACAGATTGCAAGGGATCTGTTGCTTGGAGACGTGAGAAAATATATTTTCAACCAGGTTTCTAAAGTAGCCACAGACTTTCCTTCTGCCAGGGAAGAGAAGGAAGGGGTGAGCAAAGAAATGACATTTAGAGGTAGTAGCACAAGTTGAATGATGATTGTGCTGCTCAAGCACCAGCTACTCCTTCTTTCAGTACACTGGAAAATTAGGAGAATAACCTGCATCTCCAGAGCTCAGAGGTGGCACACTGGAGGTTCACTGGTGCCCGTGCCCAGCAGATCTGCTCAGCTCTTCCCCTCAGTTCCAACCTCCATCACTCTAAAGATCATCCCAAAGCATGGCACCAAGCATGGAAAATGCATTTACATCTTCCTGATCTTCTGTTTGATTCTCCTTGAATGTTAGGTGTCCAAAAAGGAACCAGAAATCCTCACTACCACCTGGAAAACCTCTCCATAGACAGTTTGTTGCAATGTAACTCTGGCTCAGCGATCCATCCAGGTGTAATGATTCTTGTCATTCTTACAAAATACAGGCACTTTTTTCTTTTTTCTCAGAGAATTTTCTGAATTTGCATTTAAATAATGTTCCACCCATTTCTATCTTCTGAGCAGGTGTCTTCTGAAATTCTGTGTTGCTGTCATGTGCACATTTTCATGGTCTTCCATCCACAGAGTTGGAAAGGAACTTAAAGCCCATCCAGTTCCAGCCCCTGCCAAGGGCAGGAATACCTTCCACTGTCCCAGGTCACTCCAAGCACCATCCAGCCTGGCCTTGGACACTGCCAGGGATGGGGAACCCACAGCCCCTCAGTGCAACCACTAACAATGCCAGCTCCAGTTTGCAGGAAAGGAAGAGATCATAGAGGAAACAAACTTTCTCCAACTTATATATTTTTAGGAGAGTGGCCTATCCCATAATCCATAAAGCTGCTAAAAGAGGCAGAAATGGCTCACAGCTTCTCACTCATGTGGGCAAACCAGGTGGCTGCTGCCCAACAGAAGAGGGGTAATGACCCCATCTCTCCTTCTGTCTAGGAGGGAAAGAGGAAATACGTTCATTTGGAACAGAAATCCCAAGAGGGAAACCTCTGCAGAACAGAGCTTGCTTTTCATGCTACTGTCACATAAGGGGAATGGGAGAGCACAGAGCCAGGAGCAGCAGCACTCAGTCCTGCTCTCCAGGATTTGACATTTACAGTCAGTGCTGTCCCAGGGGCACGTTGTCCAAAGCAGCCAATTCCTCCTCAGTGCCCACTACTGGCCCTCTGGAAGTGATTAACATTAGAAAATTAAAATCAAACTTTGTTTGAAAGCAACAAAGTGCTTAAGACATGAAATGCAACTGGCCCAGTAGCAACCTAACCTAATTGCTGGGTATATTTTCTTTTAAAACAGGGTGTCCAGAAGGTACTTATGGTTCAAACTGCCAAAATCCCTGTAAGTGCATGAACGGAGGCCACTGTGACCCTGTGTCAGGAACGTGTGATTGCGCTCCCGGTTTCATCGGAGCCAACTGCAGCAAAAGTAAGCCAACATTCATGTTCTGCTTCTGTCAAAACACAGCAAAGAGAAGAATTTGCATAAGAGCTTGTCAGAAAAAAAAAAAACAACCCAGACAGATCCCAGCTACCTCTTCCTTGAATTGTAAATCAGGATTCCAGCTTTGTAAAAAAATCTCTTGCAAAATATTTTCCCTCGCTCCTGCATGCATGGAAGCAAGGACACTTACCCCAGGATTACAACTTGCGTGCCCAAAGTTATTTCTAGAGCCAGCTCAGCATGAATTGCTCAAGTTCCTCCTTCCTGTCCAAAATTTCGAGGTTGAGAAATTATCTCAATATTTTTCTTCACACTATGGAGCCATTAGTTTCAATAAATGGGAAAAAGATCAAGTTTTGTCATGGCAAAGCTGGTAAAGACTCCATGGCAACCCCACTGTTACTTCTCTGTTTCAGAGCTGAATGGTGTGGCTGAATTTCTGTGCTGCTTCCAAAGCTCTGCTCTCTGTGAAGTTCTCTTCAGCTTATTCACAGAAAGGCAATGTTTGGTTGCCCATAGCTTTGCTCTTCAGTGTTGGAAAGCATCAATATTAAGGAAGGAAAGATGTTTTAAGCTGGAAGGATGAGCAGCTGATATTTCAGTTGTACATTTACTCTTCTGACAGGAAAGACAGTAAATACTCCATGTGAAATCATAGATTATATTTATAATCACAAGTAGTCTCAGAAGGTGAAGCAGTCATGTCTTTGGGAGGGTTTTGGCTTCACAGTTGATGCTTTGAAGTGCATTAGGTGGAATAAAAACAAAGCCAGCTCCTCCCCAAAGACGGTGGCTATGTTAAAAATGAAAACTGCCATTGGATCCTGTGGCTGTTTAACAAATCCTGTGTTGCCTTCAGCTTGCCCTGGGAGCCGGTATGGGAAGGACTGTGCCCAGTTCTGTGCCTGTGGCAAAGGCCAGTGTGACCCACGGACTGGCCAGTGCACCTGTGCCCCCGGCCACACGGGACCTGCCTGTCAGCAAGGTAACAAACAGGACCCAGGTCAGCTCACCAGAGGGTGACACACCTGAAATACCCAGCAAATAAACCCAGTGCCAGGCATTGTTCACAGCCACAAAGTTTGCAGATAACGCTGCAGTTTGGGGTGCTCAGCCTCTGTCCCTCCCCATTCTGTCACCCAGCCTAATCCTGCCCACACCTTCCTGCCACCTTGGCACTGGATTCTGCAGGAAGGTGAGGGGCTATGTCAGGACAGAGTGTTTGGGTGAAACTGATAATAATTGTGGAGTAGTGTCCCACCACCCTAGGGAGACACTAATCACTTGGGATACATGTGGGGAGCATGTGTTTGTATTTATTCCCTGTCACTTTCATCCTTTTCTTGGGGTGCTAATTTTTGGGTTTTTTCAAACTTTGTTAATTCTCTGTAGTGTGTCCCCAGGGACAATATGGCCCCAACTGCCACCTGGCATGTACCTGTCAGAACGGTGGCATCTGTGACCACGTGGATGGCAACTGCACCTGCGGGCTCGGCTGGACTGGGAGATCCTGTGAGGAAGGTGATTTCCTGCTCCAATGGCAGTGGATATGTGCACTCAATGCAGCATCCCCAGACACCCACAGACAAAGACAGTTTCAGAACTGCCCCTAGTTAGAGCTTCAGGTCTTCTTTTCAAAGACGGTTTCCTCCTAAGTGCTGCTCACAAATTCCCTTGCACACTCCAAATTTAATCTTCACTCCGTTATTTCTTCTCCTGTCCAACTTTTGTGTTCTTTTGTTCATAGGAATGTTGGGTTTTGTCTTCTTCCATGTGATCCTCAGAGCAGCAGAAACCTGTGTCTTCCTCCTCACTAGTAATGTTCTTCTCTTTCATTGACTCTGGACTGGAGTTGAACTTCCCATGTATTGACTGTCCAGATGTTCTGACAACATCTGTCCAAAGCAATTGAGATTGAGTCCTGCTCTCTCACCCTTCTCCGTGACAGCTGTCCCTTGTGCAAGACAAAGCACATTAACAGAATAAGCCCATATCCTACCCCAGAATCTCTCCTGTCAGCCCGGTCTTCCCACAACTGTCCTGTCCATCTCCCAAAAACTATTCGGCATTTCTGTGTCTCTATTTTTCTCTGTAAGTAAGAAATAGCTGTATAGGTATGGACTTAAATGTTCAGGAAACTACAAGTTTACTGGTATGAAATATAAGTAAATATTTCTGAATACACATTCAAGACAAATATAATTAAATCGTAACTGCCATGTTCAAGCTCCCCAACACCCTTCCAGGCTCTCATTTACAGCACCTCTGTCCCTGACACCTGTGGAATATTCACCTCAAACTCCATATGTATCTATACCAAGAGCTGATTGTTACAGGGGAGTGTCCCCATATAAAAGTGTCATATAGAAACGACACTTTTTGGCAGCATTCTGAGATACAGTTGTTCCACTCTGTATCTGAGGAGACTCAGAGCCCCACTGTGCATCTGTGTGCAGAGGAGGAGCAGGGTGGAAAGGAAAGATGCAGCTACTCACAGTGTGAATTCTGTGAGGATTCAGTGGGACACTAATGCTCTCTGTGGACATATGGAATGCTCTCTGAAATATTTGCAATGAACCAATATCTGTGTGACCTAGCAAAGGCCACCTGTGTTCATCTCCATTTGTTTTTTCCTGGAGATCTCTGTGGTCACCCACAGGCTGTGTTGGGGCTGCCAAGCCTCATCAGGGTGGTGCAGGTGTCCTCCACATGGAGTGGTGGACTGTGGGTGTATCTCCTAGATAAAACATCTCTGGAGTGGAGCGTGGCAGGCAGACATGCACACGTTGTACAAGGGACTGTGAGTTGTGTCACTAGAGAGAGCTTCACTCTTTATCTTTTGACAGAGGGAGTGAAATTATTGGAAAATTGAGTCTTGATCTCCACAGCAGTGTGGGTATGAGCTTGTTGTGACTGGAAATCAAAGACAGCTAATCAGGCATCCTTTTAATAGAGATCAGATACGATGTTCCTGGAAGATCCTGTCTGGCATTGGCAGAGTTCTCAGTCTGATTATTTGGACGGCCACGCTCGTTTAAGTTCATCTGCCCAGATTCAAATTATCCCAGCAGTGGGAAGTTAACTTATTCAGAGATGATGCTGGGGTTAATTATATTGGCACAGTCCCTTCTGCATGACTTGGCTTTCAGTAATTTGAGACGTGTTTGGTTCTGTAAAAGCAGATAACTCATTATACATGGACAGACTGTTGCTATGTGTGAAAAAGATCCTCCCGGTTTTATTAGGAATTCATATAGTGTGAACTCCAATGATAACACAGAGGAGGAAAAGCTTCATGTTTTCTTTCACACTTTTTAAGTGCCTAAAAGAAAATATTGCTGTAGATAAAGAAAAAAGAAAATGTAGTTTATGCCATTCACTACAAGGCTTTACAACTCACGGTGAGGGTTCAGCATTGAGTCTGTGAAGAGACAAATCGAAAAAGGCAGATTGTTAAAAGGATCAGGAAATTGCTGTTCAAACATCTACATGACATAAAAGATTTCTCTCCAAAGTATGTGAATGCATCATAGTTGTGCAGAAATGCTATCTTCATAACAAATATTCTTGGGTCTGCAAATCATTCTCCGGGCATCACGTCTTGGCAATGCAATCTCTCACATATCTGGGTGAGGGCAGTGATTGTTTGTTTGTTTTTCTGTCCATGTGCTTCCAGCAGAGTGCCTCCCAGGGAAGTATGGGGCTGGCTGCTCCTTGGACTGCCTGTGCCAGCACAATGGCACCTGTGACAGGTTCACAGGGTGCTGCAGGTGCCCTGAGGGTTTCTACGGCCACTCCTGTGAGCACAGTAAGTGGAGTCACTCGAGGTAATTGTCACAGGTTTGGGGCTTCAGAGTAATCAAGAAACACCTCTCTGGTTTGGTTAAAATTTTGGGATGCCCCAGATCATCCAGCTCCTTCCAGATCTTGCATGTTTCTGATGCTAGGTGGTACAAGTTTAAAAGCCCGTGGCATAATTAAAGTTAAGGATAAATACCATTTTTTGTTGGCTGCCAGGGAAAGTCACAGAGAAGACAGAGGGTTTTAATGGTGTGTATGATTTTCTCCATGAACCTCCTTTGTTTTAATTTTTCAGGGTGCCCCTTTGGATTTTATGGGCTGGGCTGCCTTCAGGCCTGTGCCTGTAGAAATGGAGCGAGCTGTGATGCAGTGACAGGACAGTGCCTTTGTCCTGTGGGTTATCACGGTGTCCATTGTGAAAAAGGTACTGGTACACCTCTGATGGGAAAGAATAAGAACCAAAACAAAAATAAGTAAAAAAAAACCAAAAAAAACAAAACAAAACAAAAAAAAAACCAAAACAAAACAAAAAAGCAGAACTCAAAAAACCTCATATCCCAACTCAAATATTTGTTGGGAGACACTTCTTCCATATTTTGAGCTTATTGAATATCCTGAAACACTGAATTTGGGACATATTTCCTGTTATACAGCTGGGTGTTCCCATTCCCTTATAAATTAACTAATCTGGTTCTGATTAATACAGTGAAAGTCCTGGTCTCCATGATGTCTTGCAGCAATGAGTTCCACATGCCATTTATTAAAAATAAGTCCCTTTTACTGATTCTAAATTTGCTTCTAAAACTCTAAATAAGATTATTAAATAGGTGCATGTCAGACCTGTTGAGTGCTATGGAGAGGTCTTCTAGAGAGTTCTAATTAAAAATAAAAATAAGTGCCAGCTACATTTCTGGGACAGATTTACAGATACCTTTGAGAAGTTCAATTAGACAACCCCAACAGAAGGAGAGCTCATATAAATATTGTGCCCGTTCCACTATGTTTGATTCTTCATTAAATTTGGCATTTACACTGACTTCAGCAGAGAGTTTATGAGCTTTCCCGTGAGATATCCTGGGAAAACTGGGTTTAATGTAGATCTTGCCACTCAAATGTGCATCTGAAGGGTTCTCTTGCTGTCAGGCTGTGACAGGGGCTGGTTTGGTGAGAGGTGCCAGCATCAGTGTGACTGTGGAGATGCTCCTTGTGATCCAGAGACTGGGAAGTGCCTTTGCCCACCTGGGAAGACTGGAGACAAGTGTGACATTGGTAAGGGCAACATTTTTAAGGTCTGGTCTGTGGATAGTTAAACCACTCTGACCTGTTGGTTTCAGAGTAACTGTAAAAGGACATCTGTTGGTGTTCAAGAACACATTGTTTGTAGAAAATTGCTCTTTGGGGTTATCGACACCTTTATCAGCAGGCTTGTACCTCTTGATTTAATCAATATTTAAATTGATATACTGATAGGAAAACTGTTCATGGGTCAGCTGTAAAATGTCATTTGCCTTGAGTTTTGGAGAACACAGGCTGGGGAAGAACAAACCAAGAAGTTTTGCAAATGTAGTGGGAAAGACTCCAGAGGGTGCAGTTGGGCTCCAAGGGCTCCTGTTGCTGGGTGTTCTATCACACTGACATTTGTGACCCTTTTCAGACCAATGCAAAAGTATGTCCAGCTCTGGATTTACTTCCCCTGGGAGCAGGATGGAATCCCCACAGAGGAGGGTAGTGGAGCTGCAGCAGCTGTGCTTGCCCCTGACCTTCAGCAGCAGCCCAGGAACTTTTAACCCAAATGTAATTCCCTCCTTTGCAGCACAGGCACTTGGGCTGTGTGTTGGCCCACGGGAGCAGAATTCCTCTGTAACAAGGATATAAAAAGAGGTGGGACATTTTTCCTGTAGGGAGAACCAGCCCCAGTGCTGTATCCTGATGGGGTTGGGTGCAGGGCTGACTCCAGTCATAGTTCAGGGCCAGGTTGGATGGAGCTTGGAGAAACTTGGTCCAGTGAAAATTGTCCCATGCCCATGGTGTGGAACAGATGACTTTAAAGGTCCCTTCTAACCCAGGCTGTTCTAGGATTCTGTGATTATGATGGAGCAGTTTTAGGGTGGTCACTGGAGTAAAAGGAATTTCATTGGTTTAACTGAGTGTCAGTAGAAATTTGTGATCCCAATGCTGTGGCAAACAAGATAAAAGGAGTGAACATCCATGTGCTACTGTGGAGCTTCACCAGGAACCAAAATCCTCCTGAGCCCCTGGAACAGAGGGGCAGTATTATTCCTCCTTTTGTTCTAGGATGGGGCAGAAATAGATTAAAGCAGGCTGTTATTAATACAAATTGCTGTGAGCTTAAGCATTAGTGAACTTGCAAAACTAAAATGGAAAAGCATTTGATTCCCTCTGTGCAGTGTCCTGTGGTCAGGAAATGAAGGCCCCAATCTACAGCACTGTTCCAGTGGGATTGTGAGCCACCCTCACTGCCCACACAGCCCTGGGTGTCCCTGGGCCTTTCCAGTAAAATTTTAGGCACAAGTGGAACGCAAGGGGGAAGCTCAGCACCAAAAATGGGAATCGAGGTTCTCCTCCTTGCAAACTCTGTGAGTCATTTTTATTTTTCTTAAATCAGCTAGGGTAGCCCCCATCCATGAAAAGCTGTTATGGGGTAGGTTTTATTTGCATTTTTATTTTCAATTAGGCTCAGTTCATCTGTGATATAACTGTGAGCAGCTGTGACTGTGCAGCAGCCATAAAGATAAAAGGCCTGATTTTAATTTGAACTCTGGTAAAGCACCCATTAAACAGGCAAAATGTTAATTAAAAAAAAAAAAAAGAGAGAGAGAGAAAGAATATAACAGACTTTTATGGGCTTTCTTTTTTCTGTAGTAAATTAACATAGCAGACTTTCAAACAGATGTCTTAAATACACATTGTTATTAACATGAAAATGTGGTATTACATAAATTAAAATCAGGTCCAGAGGTGTTTGGGGAGACCTTTTCTCATAACATTTCCTAATTGAAAAGGCCAAGCTCGGAGCTCACGGGGCAAGTTCTCCCACGTGCTGGGGCTGCAGCTGATGCAGGGCTCAGCAGGACTTTATTTACCCAAGGGTGCCTGTGGGAGAAGGCAAATTCCCTGGTTACAGGGCTTTTCAGCGAGGTGAGGGGGAGAGGGCCATTGTTTGCTGTGTGTTTCACACCCTGCCTTGTGACCCTGCTGCTCACTTTCCTTCCCTGCCTGTCCTCTGATGAATAAAAAATTGCAATGAGGATTTACCAACCTAGGTATGAAATGTATTTGCATTTGGAAGTGGTTTTTTTTTTTTTGTGAGTTTAATTTGCCAGGAGGCAGCAGAATTTCACAATCAGAGCAAGACATGAATATCTATAAAATGCATTAATTCTCAGTGTCACATTCCACGAGGGAAGGCTGTTGGCCAGCACACACTGACAGCCCAGCCATGCAGGAGGGACAGGGGCAGGAGATAGTGTGGATCCAGGATGCTGACAGCAACTTTCCTGAGCAGATCCCAAGATGTTCTCTGTTGGGCTGTCAACCCCTGTTTTTACAGCAGTAATGATTTCCATTCTGGAAACCTCTTCAGGACAGCTGGGCTGCAGCTTGGGCAGAGCATGTGGCAGACAAAACTTGACGACTGCCACGCTTTCCCAAATGTCATGTTTTAATGTGAACAAATGTAGGTGTCTGAGCAGCTTCCTGATCCCACAGAAGGGGGGAGACTACCAGGAGTGCTCACCCTCTCCCAAACCCTCCTGTCCTTGCAGGCTGCAGGCCAGACAGGTACGGCCCCGGCTGCTCCCTGCGGTGCCAGTGTGCCGGCAGATCCCGCTGCAATCCCCACACCGGGAACTGCGCCTGCCCGAGCTCCTGGATGGGGCCAACCTGCAGAGAAGGTAACCAGGCTGGGGGGTGCAGCCTTTCCTGGTGGGATAAAACACGTGTGGCCCGTGCTGCTGGTTGGTTTGGGTGGGAGTGTCAACCCATTGGATCCTTTGGGTAATTTCTCTTCTTAATGAAATGGAGTACGGAGGGAAAGTTTCCTCTCACTTGTAGTCTAATCACAATTCCTCCTCTAGGTCAGGAAAAGCTTTGAGAACCTTCTGATTTGGAGGTGTTTTACAGTTTTGCCCACTCTCTGCCTCTGTCAGGAGGCTGCTGTAACTCCCTTCTCTACCTTCTTTTCAAGGCTACCATTTATTGAATTATTTAAGTGTAAATTGTATAATCTATATAGTATTTCAGTATTAGGTTAAATGGACCTGAAACTGTTTCTACTTAATTCTCTAGGTGGCCCTCCAAAGCTTCCTTTTTATGAAGAACAAGCTCAAGAAAGAGGGAGTATTTTTCCAAGAGCTCTACAACAGTAACATTTGGACTAATAAATGAACTGTTTTATATGCACAGACGGTATTTGAATTTGGATATGAAAACAGTTATTCAATTCAGCTTGAATTGTACTGAAGTATTCACACTTCTTATGGAAGACTACAGAGGCCATTTAGTAGCTGGATCCTTTTAAAAGGTTGAATCTGTTTCATGTGCTCATTCCTAGCCTCTTGCCCCTCCATTAATCTACTCTGGACATTCTTTCTGGTATTAATATAATTCATTGCTTGAAAGCCTGGACATGTTTTTAATCAGACCAGCTCCAAAGAGTATCAGGATAAGCAGCATGTAACACATCACCATGGAATGAGCCACGCTCCGTATCAGCGACTTTCTAAACCCACTTGACAACCAGCACCAAGTTTGAAGAGTGTTCCACAGATTATTTCTCTACAGATGCACTGCAAAATCACATTGTACAGAAACTAGAGGGATTCATCAAGTTAATTCCTCTTTGAATAACATTGTGTGTTCTGGAGAGGCATGCAGTCTAAATTTGAACTTGCAGCTGAAGAAGAATCTGCCACAATCCAACAAGAGTCCTCAATACATTGTAAATTTATTTAAGAGCATCTTCTGCATTTCTGATGTGGTCTGACTGATTGGAAGGTCTCTGTCTGAATTTCTCTTCCAAAGAGCGTGGTGTCATCTGCCAGAGTCTCCTGGCATTCTGTGTTCTCACATCTTACCAGATGAATTTCTCAGTGGTTTGTCAAGCCAAACTGCAGCACTTCTCATCAAACAGTATCTGCTAATGCAGAAAAGGTTTTGTCTTGAATGGAGAAAGTAGATAGTAACAAGGAGAGATGCTTAAAGATAATATTTTGGGGTTTTGTGCCTTAATTGAGCCTTTTTTTAATCATCTTAAAACTGTCCTGATCCCATTCAACAGCTACTGGTGGCCACTTCATAGAACAGAGATATTTTGGTGCTATTTTGTCTGTTTAGACATGTTTTCCTTTGAAATAGAAATACATCATTATAAAGAAATTTGTTCTGTATTTTAATATTCTGAGTTAACCAGGCTAAAAGATTTCAGAGTGCCTCTTTATACCTCTCTTTAGGTTAGGAGTTATAAAATCTGTGTAGTAACCACTTGATTCTAACTGTATCCAAAGTGCACTTCAGAAGGGTCATCAGGACCGTGGTAGATACAGAGTATGGGCAGTTCCAACTCTTGTGCTGACACTCCATTCACCACCAGAACAAACTGCAGCTCTGCAAGAGCAGGTTTTTGTTTTGCAAGAGACAAAATGACAACAATTAATGGTAACTTTGGATTTTTGAAGAAGTTTGTTGTTGTGTTCAAGTAAGTGATGAGTTGGTGAAGCAGGATCCAGGAGGTTGGATGGGAAGGTGAGGTAACAATTTTCCCCCATGGTTCACCCCAGGTCTTAAACACATCTGCAGTCAATGACTGTCCAGGCCAAAGCAAGTAGCACTTGCTCCCCTGAGAGTTTATTTCAAATTGTGATCTATGGGAGGCAATACTGTTTTAGGAGGTGTTTTCCAAGCTTCATGGAAGTCTTGTTGTTATTCATCACTTTGTAGGTATTGAAAGTAAAGGTACTTGTGAATGTGTCAAAATTAATTAAAAGTCTGTGCTTTCAGCCAGAAAATCACTGGGGCTGATGCTGATCCCTTTTAATTTCTTCTGTAGAGCTCAATGAATGTCACTGGAAAGTTCATTCAATGTAAATGTGGCAAAATTATGGTCCCAGAAGCGTGTGACTTTCAGCAAGGCAGTGATATTTTAAATGTTCTTTTGAGGTGTGATGGCCTGGGTCTGATCCTACAGTTATGTGAATTTGGGGCAATTTCACTGAACAGGAGCCTCTGAGACCTCACCTCCTGTGAGACCATGAGATACAATCAGCAGCTGCTGGAGAAGAACAATTCAAGTTGAGCAGCTGACATATTTTGATCTTAGCTCTGTATTTACTGCAGAGCCAAACTACAACAGTAGTGCAAGTGTCACACTGCACTCAAGATGTTTTATAGAACTGTTGAGTGAGTAAAGCTGTAGAAAACCTCTGAAGGTCTGAGCTTCCCTTTATAAAGCCAGGTCAGCTTCAGAGTCAGATGGGTCAGAGATTCATCATTCAAGTCAAATTTCAGAAAGTTATCCCACCTAGTTTTGAATATCTCCAAGGAAGGAGATCCCACCACCTCTTTGAACCTGTCCTAGCGGAGATTTCATCTTCTTAATTTTTATTCCTGGTTTCCAATCAGAATTTCTTAAGTTTCAGCTTTGGTCCACTGCTTCTCATCCTTTTAGTGTGGATCTCTGGGGAGCCTTTGGCTTCCTCTCCCCCACAGCCCCCATGGGGTAGTTCCATGGCTGCAACCTTGGTCCTCTTGTGAAGACACCCCATTACCTCAGTGACCCTCCTCTGGCCACATTCCAGTGCATCACATATTCCATTTCATGCCAGAGACTGGTGTGGTTACTCAGCAGCATAAAACCCTTTACAGTGCTGTCAGATGGCACAATGTATCAAATGTACTGTGATTCTCTTATTTTTGCAGACTGATGTGTGATTTGAGCAGCTAATCAAAGGGGGAAACCTTTCTCAAGCCATATTATTTACACCTGTGTATACTTGTTTACATTTTCCATAGTACCTTGACAATAGAATTGTAAATATGTAGTATAAGGAAATAAAAGATTTTTGTATTAAGTGTTTTTAAAGGATGTCAACAATTTTAGGTACATGATGAAACACGTATTTTAAGTGACTGATACTGAGCCTGTGCCAATGAATTAAGAGGCCCAAGTAGATCTGCTTTGGGAAATATTTCAGCAAACTTTTTTTTTAATCAAAAAATGCCAATTCATACAAACCACTCCATATGCAATAGACTTTTTTATTCAGAATGCTTCTTGGCTTCTCTATGTTATTACCTTGGGAAAAGAAGTTCACTTCGGTGCCATCAAACAGACATTCTGATTTGTGGTTCTGCATGACTTTTTGTTCCAAAACAAAGTACAGTCATATACAGGTAAAAATCAGAATTAAAGATTTCAAAAGCATTAAAAGGGGAATTTTGATTGGGCTAGTTGGAATGTCTTATCTTGCTTCTTTTTTTTTTTTCATAAGGCAGAGAAAATGTTTACAGGATTTTGTTTTCTAGAAGGGCCACACTTTACATTATTAACTATTAATGAAGGAAGTTTGCTTGCTTCTGGTATTATTGTTATGATTCTGCTCCTTATACATTTGCCTAATTCTTTGCCTACAAACTAGTTTTAACTAGACAGGATGGAGTTCTTTAATGGAAAACTGACTAAATCAGCTTTTCCAGAGATTAATTCTGTGGCAAGTGAGTGTAGTTGCTACTAAATTAACACAGCTCTGCTTATTTGCTTCATCATATTTCAGTGCAAGAGTGTCAGGCTGATACAGTCCTGACCACAGCACTGAGGCTTGCTGAAAATCAAAGTGAAAAACCCAGAGAAAATGGGGTTTTTATAGTTAAATTGATGTCCATCTTCCTCTTGGTGAAGGCCTTTGCTGGCTGCCCATTTCCCAGGAGGCTGAAGTTAATTCCAGCTCCTTGAAGAGAGCGCTCTGTGTATTCCTCTGCAGAAAACTTGCACGTGCAGATAACTCCTTTCAGAAAGACATGGAATTATTTCAGCCATGCAGCTCCTGTGCCAAATCCCCCTCTCTTACCTTGTGTGCTCCAGATAAGTTCAGTTTGAGTGGGAAGGAGCTGAGTGTAACTCAGTGGGCCCAGCAGAACCTCGCTCACTGCGAATTCATGAAACCCGAACGTGTTTTAAGTTAGACCTCACTAACACTATCCTCATAGGAAAACAATCAGAATTTTAAAAATTCCCCGCTTCCCCTGCCAAAAATTATTATTCTGCTTTTATCCTTTTTATGTTGAAGAACCATAGCTATTAAAGTTTGCCCAGATTCCTTGCCAACCATATTATTTTGATTGGCTGCAGGTTTCTGTTTGTGTAAGTAATAACCAGCATAGTGTCAGGAGTTGCCAACGGGACAAACATGGAAATAATACCTTCATGTCCTTCCCAGAAGAGGCAAAGACACATTTGGGAGCCATCGTGGCTTCAGTGTGCAGATCAAACAGTGACTCTTAGAATTTAACTTCTTATCAGGGCAAAGTAAAGCTTAGGAACAATCTTTGAGAGTGCTGGTGGACCAAGAAACCTCCATCCTCCCATCCTTGTGTTAATATTTTAATACCTAGGCTAGAAACCTTCTCAGTCCCCAGTTTCTGAAGGACTTTTCCTTCAGGTAGACCTGTGGCTGACGAAGCAGCTCCATGCATGGGCTGCAACTGTGCCCAGTAATTCTTTTGCCAGGTCACAGCTTTAAATTCTGATGCTGTGTAAAGCAATTTCCAGCAGTAAACACGAAATTTCAGCCTTGTAGAGCATAAATTGTTTGTTCTGTTCTTTTTGTTGCTTTTAATAAGCACTTGCATAGCAATATTATGTCTCTGTGAATTTGTAACCCATCTTCAAGGCATGTGTGGGATGTATCTCAGATCTGTACTGTGCTTTCTGTTGTAGACATGTTGTAGTGAAAGGATGCTGATTTTTTTTAATATAAACATGTCATTAAAACTTGGTCTCGTTTTTCCCTTATTGCTAGTCTTGAAGCAACAGGTTTATGTTGTGGATGAGACTTTATTCTACTGAACTAATTCACTTTCAGAGCAAACAGGCTGAAATCACACCTGCTTTTAGTACTTTGTATAGAATAAATAATGGCCTGTGCCCAAATAGGTTTGTATATGATCCCTGACCAGGGCAACCTGGCCAGTGAGTGAGCCTGACAAATACAGCTTTCTGGCACTCAGGCTCCAGAGTATTAGAAATATTCAAAACACAGCATAAATCTTGCTGGAAGAGGATGGTTATGAAGTGTAACATTTTGGGAAGACTTGGGCACGGAGCACTTTGAAGGCATTTGAAACCACACACCTGCAGCCTCCCATCAGCCTGCTTGGGCACTTCCCAGAGTCCAGTTCTGCCAACAAATTGCCTGGTTCAGCTTCAGGGTATTGTCTTCTCACATTGGCAGGAGCTGAAGGAATGTGTGCCTGCTTAATGCCAAATAATGCAGTAAGAGAGTGCTGGTTAATTGGAAGTAGCAGGCTAAATTGAATTCAAAATGTGTAACAAAGGGGGAACGGTAGATCAAGCTGTCAGAGAAAAAGTGGACAGCTCTGACTTGCTGGGAGAGCAGGCTTGGATTCCTTTTGAAATTTCAGGGCAAACGTTTTGAATCGAGCAGTGTAATACTGCAGGGTTCTGTCTTGAGTGATTTTCTTCACTCTTCCTGCAGTTTTCAGCAAGGAACAGAATAATTAAGTTCATTTGGTTTGTCATCTTTTTGACATATGTTCTAAAAATAATTCTATAATCTTTGCAACTTATCCAGTAATTTCTTTATTAGAAGCCATATTTGAGCTATTTGAAGAAGCTGCTGCTGTTATTTCTATTAACCTCTCAGATTGCTGTTAAAAGCTGATCAAAAAACTAGACATGGAATGTTAAACCAGAATATTCTTAACCTCTGCAGAGTTAACATTGATCTGTGTTTTAAACCTTTAAAAGCCATGCCTCTGCAGCACTTGAAATGTTCATAAATCATGGAGTGGTTTGGGTTGGAAGGGACCTTTAAGACCATCTATTTCCAACTGGATGTGGGGCAGCCACAACTTCTCTGGGCACCCTTTGCCAGTGCCTCACCACCCTCACAGTAAAGACTTTTTTCCTGATATCTGAGATATGTGGGACCAGAGGGCCCTTGTGACTGTATCCAGGGAGCACTGTTCCATGGGATAGTCCATCAGCATCTTCAGAAATCGTTACCCCAGTCTGCAGCCAGCCCTGCTTATCTCTTATTTCAAGCAGCACCAGAAGTTCACAGGGTGCTCATAGAATATTCTGCATGCATGCAATAAAAACAACCATCCAAACCCTGTGAAGGGTTTAAAAATGACTTAAAAGTGCTGTATGATAAGGCACTGCTTTGTTGATTCCTTCAAGCATGGTAGTTAAAAAAAAACACAACTCAGTTGTGTTGTTTTATATATGAATAAAGATGTCAGCAAGTAGTCATCTAACTGTCCGTGCCATTTGGCAGTTTCTAGCTTCCTTTTCAGTAATAGCCCAATAAATCTTTTATCTTTTACTAAGCTGATGACAGCAAAACATCTTGAGAAACTGCATGTGGTGTAGATATTATTGTTAATGCTTAAATGCTTCATGCCATCGTCTACTGGGTGTTTTTTCCCGTCCAGATGTAACATCCTGGTTTAAGGCATGTGCTCACTTCTCCCTCTAGTGATTCCAAGAGCCTAATGATAATTAGTTCATTAATTAAGGTCTGTTGTCCAAGACCACCATGTTGGTCCACAGTAACTGTGATCCACCTGCTCAGGTGACCTCTCACCAAGAGCAGTACAGAGGTGGGAGCTTTGCCATTTGGAGCAGGTTCTGTACTTTGTGTTTTCTTTCTGCCTACAAGTCCTTGGTTCATCCAGCAGTCCAGGGCTTGTCTCAGCTCTGTCCCCTGCTTTGGAGGTGGCCATGGAGGCTTCCCAGTGGGAGCAGCACTGTGAACTGGGATCATGCTGGCTGGGTAAGTAGAGCCACGTTTGGGGTAGAGATGCTCCATGTCCCACTGATTGTGCCCTGCTCCCATTAAAACCAGCCTGTCATTTCTTTGTTACTTGGTAAGTCTTAAAGTGCCATAAATTACTTTCTAAGTAATGAGAATTCTCTTAATTTTTGCAGCTGGAGGAAGCTTTTTTTCAACCAGAAATCCAGTTTTTAAGAGATTTATTTGTCCTCTAAGAACCACATTAAGATTTCTTGCTGTACATCATCATCAAAGAGCAAGATTGCAGCAAGTAGAGACTGTGGGGTAATTCCTGCCTGTCCATTTGCTTTTTTCCTCTTCTCCCTGGCATTTCAGCTGTGGTAGCTGATGTGCATCTTGGCCTTGCACTACCAGGCACAGGGCAAGGCTGCTCTTAATTATTACTTCACGTTAAGGGTATGTATGAAATACAGAGCAGCAAATAGCATTACATTAAATATGAGCTGTATCCCTGGGTAATGAGGGGTGGGAATGCTGCAGGAACAGCAGCCACGGATGGCATCACTCTGCTTGAGCCTTTTGTAGAGCCCTTCACCCTCTCAAAATTAAGAGGTTTGAACAGGCAGCTTGAAGGACCATTAGGACTGCTCACGGTCATAGTTAGCGTGTTAAAATATTTTACAAGACCCAGTGAATTTGATCAGAAAATAGTTATTTTTGGCTGCCAACGTGGCAAAACCACTTAAAATACAAACTCAAGAATGTGTTGAAAGGAGTCAGTTTGCCAGCACAGCTATTGTTGTAGCAAAGTCTCTCCTCTGATCCAACGGGAATCGTCTCCTCAAGTTTTATTACTTAAAAAGTTAACGTGGATGTTAAGCACCTGGAAATCTTTATGTCTTTGAAAAGGGCATTGGTAAGGGCTGGGTGGGTTTGGTTTCTCGTTGCAAACTCTATTGCTGTGGGATATTAGCTGGGGTTTCCTTTCTCTTGGGAAGCTTTGAGGATTGATTTGGTAGTTCAGTGTCACTGCTCTGATAATGTGCTCTCTGCAAGGGATAACAAGATTTGTGATTTGGTGAATAAGGATTTGAATTTGCAGTAGATTTTTGCTTGTTTTTGATTTCTAGCTTAAAAAAAAAAGGCAGCAGCCTTGGCTTTTTTTTTTTCCTTTTAAAAAATACATAAAGAACCCCAAGCACCGCACAAGGGTCCTCTAGAGAGACAGGCCCCCTCTTTTGAGAAAAATCCAAGGCACAGAATGATTTCAGCAGTAGAAATTCATTTTAATGCATGTTTCAGTGAGGGCTTGTGCAAGCAGAAAGCCCCTGGACCCCTCAGGAGCTGGAGAAGGGATGCATCTGCAGCCCTTCTTTATCTTGAGTACATAAATGGTGCTTCAGCCCCTGCACTGCAGCATCATGTGCCAGGCAGGGGAGATGTGAAAAGCATCATGACCAATAAATTAATCTTTTACTTTGAGTGGGAATGAAGGAGGATGTCGAAAACTGGGTTTCTTCCTGCCTCTGCTGCCAGCAAAACAAAGCCCCACACAAGAGGGTTTGAAGGTCTCTCTGGGAAAAAATGCCATTGCCAACTCTGCCAGAGTGCCTTGTCCAAGTTGCCCTGGAGGAATCTCTGCCAGAAATACCTGTTAACAATAAGGACCTGTTCATGTCTCACAATTATTTTCCCAAGTATTTAATTGCTGCACCAGTCCCCAACACAAGAAACTGGCAGATATTAAACACACAATAACTGTGGAAACCTCTATTCTGTCTGCCTGTGCCAAGACCAAGACAGAGCTGCACATCTGCAGGTCTGGTGAGGGCTCTGTGTGCAATCAAGAAGAATAAAATGCTGGGGCTCTGTCATTCATAACTACAACTTTTCCAAAGAAAATCAACGTGATTTTCATCTTTTGTGGAAGGAAGCTAAGCCACAAATTACTCATGGCAGGCACATCCCAGGTTTTCTGCACAGAGGCTGCTCTGGGGAAGGAGAGAAGTGTTGGTGGCCAGCCAGGAGAGATTGTTTGTAATTCCCCATCCCCATGAAGGTGTTGCTTTGTCACTGGCTTCTGACTAGATAAAAACTCATGATTTACAAGAGGTCTGAGCTTCCTGCCTCAAGGTGTATTTGCAGAGCTCTTGCTTTGCTTCCCTTGTGAATGTCAAAGCTGACCATGCTGACCTTTACAACTGACAAAACCCCACAAATTACACCTTCTCTGCCTGATATCAAGGCAACACTGAAGCTTATTTTGATAGTTTATCTTCCCCAAGTGAGGAAACTGCAGCACTGGCACAACACCTTCAATATTTCTGCCTCACTCTGCAGGATCTTAAAGACAAAGCTGTGCCTTGATGGATGTCAGAAAGGGACGCTGGTTTTTGAAATGGTACTGAGAGCCTGCCTTCATTCTTGAGCCTTGATACACCTTTCCAACTTGTAAATTTAGATATCTGCCTAAATTTCGTCTGCCTGATAGAGTTTATGATCTACTTGACAGCAGAACTTCCCAGTTCCTGACTGGTTGATCATTGATGCAGGACCCACGGAGCAGTTCCTGTTGGGGGCAACCCTGCTGGATTCTCATGTGCTGTGACATCCATTTCTTGCAAAAGATATTCATGGACTGCCACGGCACAGACTGATTAATTTTGCTTGGGTTTTCCAGAGGAATAGGTGGATTCAAACCTGCTGGGAGTCAAGGGGGAGCTGGACTGGAGTCTCCTACACCCTGGTAAGAGCTCCAGTCACTGAGTGATTTGATAACCAGAACACTCCCTATGGCTGTCTTCCCACAGGCTTACAAATATAGCTTGAAGGTTTGTTTATTTTTGACTGGAAAGAGCATATTGGTAATTTGCATGATTTTTTTTTTTGCCTCCAAAAATGTTTGAGCAACTCAGTAGGTGGCACCCTTTCTATTCCTTTATTTTCCACCAAATGTCAAAAATAAGTTGGAGCTGGAGCTTGTGAGTGTGTGTGTGAAACAAGTTCAGTAAAAATGTAAATGCATATTTGTCTCCTTAATTGAATATAGTATATTGTGAAATCATTACTGTCAGGGCACACTTGGGTTTATACAAACGCTTAAGTAAAGAAAATATATAAACCTAGATTGACTTGAACAATTTGAATGTGATAGCAGACATCTGTGTTCAATAACATCACTTTGGTAAGCGGTGTTTAATATTTCATGTCAAAGAAAGGAGAGTAATAGAACGGGGTATTTTCAGAATTCTTAGATTGCTGAAGTTTATGGCATGGCATAATATATAATCTGTCCTTTGTCAAGCTCACCAGAAAGAGCCCTACTGCAGCTGAAGACGTAAAGTGCTCTAATATATATGTTTCTAGACCTCTCCCTGCTTGAGGAATTAATCTTGGAAGGTGCTGAGTGCCCTGAAGTGCCAGTGAAGTCAGTGGGATTTGAAGTTTCTCACAGCTCGGAGAACAGGGATCCTTACAGGGGCTAATCACTCTCCTCCAGTCCTGGCCAGGAAAGCCCTTCAGAGCTCCTTAACCTTTAGTGTGTGAGGAGTCCTCTTAAAACTGGCATCAGGAATGCTGCTGGGATAGTGTCCAGAGGTCCAGCTCGTTCCTCCATCATCTGATGAAATGAGAGCTGCTCCCTGGCCTCGGGAATTTCAAATTTGGTGGCCAAGAGGTGAAAATGAGAAGGTTCCTTGCCCAGGGGCAGATCTGCCACTGAGGGCTGAGCCCAGAGTGCCCCAAAGCAGGTCAGAGCCTTATCTGCTGGGTTTTGGGGGATGGAGGGGGAGCTCAGGGGCACCCCTCATTCCAAGTGAAGTCCATGCACAAGTACATGGCCAGTTCAGGGACTCTGTTTGACTGCAGGAAGTTCAAAGGAAGACAAACATTTTTAAGTATCTTCCAACTCTCTTATTAATGAGCAATTACACTGATGTTCTTGGATGAATTTCCACAGAGTAATTCATCTACAAACAAATCTTTCCT
>WEIU01006514.1:0-67655 GCA_013389925.1 Aegithalos caudatus | reverse complement strand
AGAGAGAGAGAGAGAGAGAGAGAGAGGAAGAAAAAAAACACAAGAGAAATGAAAAGAAAAACATGCCATAGCCAATAAGTTGTGAAAAACTCTGGAGACTGGCACTTTCAAATGCTTGGCAGGTTTTTAAGCCAATTTTTATTTAGTCCACTATAACTGTTGGAGGGTCTGTGATTCCCAACTGTTTCACATCAGAGAATGAAAACAACTATAGCCCAGCCAAGACCACATTGGTGACTGCCAGCCCCTTTATGTGCCAAACATGAAAGCAACAAGTCCAGATGCTTTGATCCCAGCATTTTTGGATTTAGCCCAGAATGTTTTTAACTCATGTTAGGACAACATACATTATAACTGGAAATCAATCAATAGCACTGTGACCTTCAAACACAGTAAATGTTTGGAGTTACTTTCTGAGCGTGTAATCTAAATTGGGGATTGGAAGTTGGAAGCAATCCTAACCTAACAGAAAAAAAAAAAATGTGTATAGTTTTAAAATCTGGAGTTGCAAGGAAGCAACAAATGAAGGTTTAATTGTCTAGGGAAAGATTATCAGGCACTGGAGATGCATCTGATGAGGAGGGAGGGCTGGAAAAGCCCAAGGAGCAAAGCAATGCCATCCACCAAGCACGGTGGAGAAACAATAAATGGGATAATGTGGGAGAAATAAATATAGATAAATAAATAAATATAGCCCTTGCCCACTCTGGACATGGTTGGTCTTCACTCCACACTGAGGGTCTGCAGGACAGGGTGGCACAAAAGGGCCAGGAGATGCCCATGGAGAACAGGCATGGAACACCCATCCATGTATCCCAGGAAAACCTATGCCCAATATCTGCATGCTGGACATTGCACATGAATCCTGAGTGACAGCCCCATGCTGAGGGACTCCTTTGACAAAGTTTGTAGCAAGGGTAAAAAAAGAAGAGACTTATTGCAAATATAGCTGTGGTACAGGCCAGGCTTTAGCCTGTGTTATAGACAAACACATGATCCCTTTAACCTTCACATTGCTGCTACATCAGTGGACCAACACCTGACATGCACAGATTTAAATCAAGGTCTGACCTCTGCAGGGAAGAAGTGGCTTCAAAAGGTAATTAAAATAATTTAATCTCTTTTTCTTTTTTTTTCCTTCTGCAATATGATTTAATTGTGTTTTCACTAAATACCAGTCTAGACAAGGTCTTGTTAAAAGCTTTAAAAATCCCTGAGTAGTTTTACCTATTAGTGATGGTAAGTAGCTGTTGGTATGTGGACCAAGCTCACACAAAGCTCTCTTATAGTAGTGCTCCCAAACCCTACTACAAAGAATAAAAAACATCCAAAAAGACAAAATTAGGGGAAAAAAAATCTCTTTCTAGAAAAGCAAGGTATTTTTAGCAAATATGAAATCTGTAATAATGCAAATCACAAATTGTCAAACAGCTGTGTCAATAAAACACCAACCCCACACCCAGCCTGGTTGTCACCTGCAGTTGGGGGACACAGGGACAGTGGTGATGGCAGGAAGGTGTCCATCCTTGTAGCATAATGCAGGGAAAGCAGAGAGCCAGGTCAGTGGGCACATTGAAACCACTGGGAGAGGACACACTGGAGTGTCACCTGCTGGTGGGAAAAGCTTTATTCCAGGGAGCAGGGCGTGCAGGAGCAGGGCTGGGGAGGGAAGGAGATCCTGAGAAGTGATTCTGGGGGCAGGCAGAGGCAGCACCACCCCTGGGCTGAACCTGGGAGTGGTTGTGTGAGCTCCAAACTGCTGCAGAGTGACTGCAGGGTTCTGCTCTTACTTCTCACACCTGGGCTTCTCACACCTGTGTTCCTCACACCTCTACTCCCCTTGCCCTCTTTCCTTTTCCAGTACACCACATTCTCAGTGGCCCCTTTTTTAAAAAAAGGGAAGATGCCCCAAGTGTCATAGGAGATGCAAAAGTGTTTTCATGAGCCTCCAGCCCTTCACTGCCAGAAAAAAAAATGTTTTTTGTCAATACTAGGAGAAAATAACATGGTGGTAGATAATTGCCCTCATTTGTCAGTCTGATCTGTTGACTTTCCCATTTCATTTCCTCCTGTGTAATGTTACAGGGGACATATATGAGATATTCAGCAAGGACTGAAGCAGGGAAGTCTGCAGGAGTGTTTAGTGGGAGGTCAGGAATTTTTAAGAGGTATTATTACAAGGCGGTGTGGTTTGGGTCATGTTTCTTGTAGACATCTTGTCAGGAAACTTTTTGAATAATAAATTGTAATCTTTTTATATATTGTACAAGGTTATTAAACCTAATCTTCAAACATAAAAATGAATTTTGAAAATATCGTCAGACAAGCTCAGAAACTAAACAAACAACATAGAATCATAAAAAAGAAGAGAAATAAAACATATGCTGGCCAGAGTTTTAGAGACAGTAGCCACAGCACAGCAGATTTTAATTAGCAGCTACCTGCAGTGGCAATGGCCTGGGATGAAATGTTTTGATGTGTGTAAATGTTTCTATAAAACAGTTGAAGCTTTCTTAGATCCTGTATCACTTTTTCCCTGAGCATTGTGGTTTTCCAATATGGACATTTCACAGACTGGGATTTCAGGAAGATCTAAAGTCTTTGCTTTCTGTCTTTGTTTCTCCAATCATAAATTGAGGATAGTTATATTTATTTACTATGAAAGGCTCTTAGTCCTTCCAAAAACCCAGTATTAATGTCTGGGTAGGACCAGCAGTTGTGGTAGCAATAGTTGAAGGCACAATCTTGCCATAAATCCTACTTACACTCAGACTTGAAAAATAGCTCCATATTTAGCTATACAGAATTCCTGGTTGAAATATTTCTGCTGTGCCATCTTTTGTTAAAAATATTCTTGAGTTTAACCATCACAGACCTTTTCAGAAATGAAATTTCTGCTCATTCTGCCAAATGTCTCCTGCAAGTGTCAGGGCGCTGCTGAGTCTGACTCACCCAAGGCACTTCTCAAACTGAATCCTTGAAGTTGGCTTGGTGACCAAAGCTCCAGCTCTGCAGGGATTTCTTCATGGCAGGAGCTCAGCTCTGGTTTGCACACAGAGAAATTTGCTTTATCATCACCTCTTCACTTCCAGATGGGTCAGGACCACCCAAAATCATGGCAAAAAGCAGCGATGGAACCAGTGACATCACTTTGTGTCCCAAAAAGACATGGGATGATGAGGTGGGTCTTGAAGAGCTTTTGGAGAAGGAGGAGATGCCTAGCACCATGCTCATCCCATGTTCATCCCAAGGGACTGACTTCATGGCATAGAAAGAGATGGAAAAGCAGGACCAGTGCAGTCTGAGTCAGGAGCTCATTGTAAGGGATAATGTTTAATAAAGTCAGGGGAAAGTCCATCTCCCAAAGCACAGCCTGATTATAATTTACAAAGGCTGAGTGTGTTTGGAATCCTCTACATAAATGCTGCCTCAAGTCAGGCAGGTGGCTGCTGATTGTGCTTAAAGGAATGCCTTCAGATTACTGGGATATTCTTTAATCCATGTGCACTGTGGATCTAAATGGGAGAGACAATCTATTTAAGTGTGTATGCCTCACCTTCTGTGCCCGTGATGGTCATTTCTGGGTTTGTATTTCTGCCCTGAATTCCCTGGAGGCCAAAATGAGGGATTTTGTCTTGCAGTCCACACCTCCACCCACATCCCCAGGGAGGTCACCCCATCCCATCCTATGGAGTCATCAGATGCAGAGGATGCTGCATGTCCTATCCTGAATTATACCCTGCACAGCCCAGCCCTGCCCCCAGCTGGCACCTGGTCAGCAGATAATATTTATAAAGATATAAATCAGGGAGCCCCTTTCCAATGTAAATAGTACCAAAAGGATTTGACCCTAGGTGCTAATTTCCTGTCTTAATCCGTAGTCTAATAGAGTGTTCTTGTAAAATTCAACTTTTCTTCAAAGGTGCCTTTTTCAAACTCTTGATGGAGGTGGGTGAAGTGATGGATTGTGAATCACCAGCCTCAGAGCAACAGTGAATGTGATCAGGTAATTATGTTCTAGGCACTGTTACATGTTAGAGATAACCATAGATTTGTCTTATCTGCTGTGTCACATTTAATTGGTGGCTCTTGGTGTCATGTCAGAACTGAAGACACATAAAGCTTTTTAATGGGAAACCTGATCTCACCTGGGGGCATCTTCTGTCTGTAGTTATTCTCCTCTGTCCCAGGAAATACTTCTGTTCATCAGTACCACAGCAACTATTGATGAAAAAACCCAATCTGCAAGTGGTCATGAGGAGGTGCTAGAAGGCCTGGGATGAGTGGGTACATGGACAGGACAGTCTGGGGAATATCAAGGAACCAAGAGTTTATTCTCTTGCAGTGCTAATTATCTGTGTTTGAATTTCTGTCCATTTCTGCCTATTTCTGTAAGTTTTCCAAGATAAGAAGAATTACACTATAATGGTACAGAGATGACCACATTGGCTCTCGTCTTATTTTTGGATCTGTTGGTCTTTCTCTAACACAAATAACTATGGAATACTACCAGACACTGGGGATGCTTTAAAAATTTTATTTCAAAGTGAGATCCAGATCCAGGCTTAGAACAAGAATTTCTGGCACAGGCACAGAACAGGAAAGGGAATTGTATGATCCTTTAATTAACCACGGACCAGGCAAGATACGTTGGCAAATCCCACGGAGAAGCTGCTGATCCCAGCAGTGCGCTACAAGGGCACCTTGCATTCTCCTGGAGGAAACACCCTTACAGCTGAACCACACAGCTCATCAGCCCCACTATACTGGCTGGGTTTATCCTCTGCAGATCCTCATCCCCACGTGCAGAGTCAGTCCAGTGTTGTTAAGCCTGTGAAATTTGATGGGCTCACAGCACGAGGCAGTTCAGCTGCTGCTATGCGAGATCCCCGTCTGCGTTCAGGTTTATTGAAAACCTCGTGTCCCATCTGTTTCTAGATGCTCCTTTCACGTTCCTCATCTCTTTAGGCTGTCTTTTCCAAAGAGCTTGCTGGATCCATGTGGACTTAATAAGAGGTTTTGGTGTGTGTGTTTAAGCCCAAGGACCAAGATGTCTTATTTCATAAAAGTCTGTCACTGATTTATTCCTCCTTCTGCTGCCCTGCTTCCTGTTCGTTTCTCCTCGCACTTCCAGAGTGAGGGACACTGTTTACATTAAGGATGTTTCTTGTGTTTACAGATGAGGCAGCATTTGTAAATGATTCCAAAGAGTTGTTGTTTCCAAGGAGCCTCTTCAGGCTTTCAAGAAGGTCTCACACCGTGTTCTCTTCACTTCACTGTTTTTTTAAAAATTGTTTAATATATCCTAAAAATGTCCCATGGGACCAGCCAACTCCTGATGCTGTTATAACCTCCCTCCCCACCATTTGATGGTGGCTGGACAGCCAGGAATCCATGTGGATCCAGCAGCATTTGTCTTCTCCTTGCGTGGATTCGAGTGTGACACTCAGTCAGTGGGGTTTATTTCAGAAAAGCACAATTCTACCTCCTCTCTGTCCCACATGAGTGTTCAGTCTCTACATCATAACTGGGAGCACTGGAGTTTTATAAAAGCACTGCCTTTCCTTTCAGGAAAAGGAGCAAAACCACACTAGGTCTGTGTTTCATTGCTTTGTGTTCTTTGTCATTTGAGTTCTGCTTGAAAGACACATTTGTTGTTTTGGACATTTTCAAGTTAATTAAAAATACAGTCCAGGAATAGATCAGCCAGAGGCATGGATCCTCCTGGAAGTCCTTCTGCCACTCACAGTGGAGTTTTTTGTTCTCCTGACATCTGAACCTTAGAGGGACACTGGAAATAAACACATTTATCAGCTAGATGTGCATGCACTTGTCATGGAAGAGTGGATACAAATTTGAATTGACTGCCATTCTTTTTTATCCTGGGATGCAGGAGGATATATTTTCCCTACCATCTTGACATAGTTTTGCATAGCCTAAAATAAAAAGCACATGTTTGCATGAAGGCGAAGTACACCGATATCTAAACTGTCAAAGAGGAACAGCGACCAAGCCAAATATCTTTGGCTAAATGAGGCAGGAACTCAAAGCTGAGCACTGATGATGAAGAAAATGCCAAATTCATTGTCACTGCTTGTAGTTTTTTATAAAAGAGGGGTGTTGTTGGCTGATCTCAGCAGGCAAATCTAACCTGGGGGGTTGCTGAGCCAGTGAGACCTGCAAATGCTTGGAGCAGCTGGCAGAAAGCAGCTGATGGCTTTTGGAAAACCTCCCCTGAGCAGGAGCATTTCTATGTCTTCTAACTCAAGAATTCAGCTCCTGCTTGTTGAACAACTTTATTTAAAATACACTAGACCCAGTTTCTTGGATGAGATGGAAAACTGGGGTCTTAACCTCTTGTTTTACGTATTTTTTTAATTCGATCCAATGTCCCAACGTTCTTACTAAATTGCTGACATTTATACTCAGTCAAATCCTGGGAGAATTTTTAACTATTTCTTCTCCAAAGTAAATTCTCCTGGGAGGAAATGAAATCAGCAGAAATATTTGGATTAACAAGTACAGTGGGAGAGGTTTTAAGACTCTGCACTTGCTGGAGCTTCTTATGCTTGTGAGAACTGCAGAAAGTAACTAAAGTCACTAAATAGATACTTAAAACCTCAGTTTTGGCAAAAACCATCTCCATCTGGAGATATGTACAGAGAAATGGTTGCAACCTGAAGCATACAGAGAAGTTACAAAGTTTGTTTAGAGAAGAATTTTGAATTAAACACAGAAACCTGCCTAGGTATGGGTTTAATACACACAATTTCAGTTTTAAACATAATCCATGAGCCAAATTTTAGCTAGAGCTGCTGGTTCTGAAATGTTATCCAGGAAAAGGTCTGAAAGGAGCTGATACTTCTGTGATAATGCAGCTTTGGGTACTTGATTATTCTTTCCATTTCTGTTTTTACTATGCTCCATTAGCAGTAAAGTATGCAATGTCAGTCCAGCTCTACCAGTTTTGAAGTGCTGCTTGAGAATTGTAGGAATCCTTTGGCAGGAAAAATGTATCTTTCATATGAAATTCTATAACTATCAAGATAAGTTTTAAAAATATTTTCTTTCTCAAAGAACTGCAGATCAAGCACCGCTCTGCAAGCTGACACTCCTGATGAAGCAATGAGCCCGAGATGCCTGAAAGCAAAGTGAAGAGGCTACAAGTCCATAAATTTGCTGTTATCTGAGTGCCTTTCCAAAAGGTACTTGAATTGATTTGTATTCTTGGAAATACCATTTTCTGTGTCAACACTGTGCCAAAAAGCCCCTCATCCTTCTGGGGAAAGTGGCAGCTCAGATGTGGATGTGCCTGACTGACATGAGCTGTTATCACTGCTCTTGTCTGGCTGCAGCTCCCTAGGAGTTTCCAGCCTTTGGGATTCAGTTCTTGCTGTAATGGATTTTAGCACAGGGTCCTTAGAGAGTCAGTTTTCAAGTCCCTTGACCATCCACGCCTTGAGTTTTATTATTCCTACAAGCCCCTCTGACATGAAGCACCTTTGATGTAAAGAGAAAATCGGGTTCCCTCTCAGCTGTTATGGGAAATATTATCTCTCTAAAGAAGGGCAGCATTTATATCTTTTAAAAAAAATCAATTCAAGATCAGAAGAAATGACTTCCAATGCTATTTTTCTTTCATATTTTCAGTACTCTGAACCATCTGAGCCCACCCAATAACAGTGATCACTTCAGCTGATCAGTTCCTAGGTAGCCTCCATCAAGATGTATTTGGGTAAGGTACCATGCTGTGCCAATTTTGTTTTGGGATGGACAATTTTCTGATGTTTGATTGCCCTGGGCAAGACATTTTTGGTGAATCATTATACCAAAATGCAAAGAAGGTAACTTGAGAAAGATGCTTATGTTTCTGTAGCACTTTGCAGCAGATGTCTCCTATTTACTGCTTTATTTTACTGCTTAATGACTGGATCTCGAGTAATTGAGAGATTTGACAGATATTTATTTGTAAAACGTGATTCATTTAGTCAGACATTGTGAAACAGTTTCATGCCAGTTCTAGATATTTTAGTAGAACTTTCTAAAGATGCAAGCATTCAAGTAAATTGCTCATGTCAGTAGCACATCCACTTTTTACTGTTCTTTACTGCACACAAATATTTGAGTTGACAAAAAAGCGCTGGTGAACAGACTACAGGGACTTCTGAACTTTAATCAACCACAAGCACTGGCAGGGTTCAGAAGTAATTTCCTAACTATGAATCACCTGCAGACAATGAATCACATTCTGGAGAAGACTGCCAAATAAAACAAGCCATCATGTATAGCTCGCATTGACTGGACTATGGAAAGGCCTTTGATTCACCTAGCTGAAAGAGAAGATGTGATGAAAGCACTGAAATAAAGGCATAAAAGAATGTAGGAATCCCAAACCACATCTGCTAGCAGTGAATGGCGACACTTAACTTCGACAAGGAAGATAAAAGAAAGCGAGACTAAGCAAAAAAGCAGGCAAGGAGACACTATCTTACTGGAAAAGACTTGCCTGGAGAAGAACTTCACAAAGCATTTCTGGGAAGAAGACCTTAGCTTAACTTCAACCATATGTGCGAGCTCAGATTTCGGCTGTGATGGAGCAGTTGTCTTTGCTGAACTGGCCAATGATCTCCAGGCGATTTTTAGGGGAATTGAAGTGAAGGGAGAGCAGGGAAGAGAAATAGCAGGGGAAGGCTGTGGGGAGAAGACGCTCTCCCGGTGGGTCTGCTGCTTGCTGAGGTGAACAGAAAGATCCTCCAGGGATTCCACTGGCCAAAGTCCTGCTGCTGGAGAAGACATGTTATGTTTCCACCTTAAACAGAAAGGGGCCAAGATTCTGGGTGCTAACAATACTAAAAGGACAGGATCTTGTATAATGTTTTTCAGAGACAGCTCTGAATAAAGGGATAGTGAAATAGGAGAAGAAACCGAAAACTTCTTGGAGACTGTAAAGAATCATATATAAGAGTAAGTCCTACCACAAGGAAAAGAAATAGTAGAAGGGATAAAATTGACTTTTTTTTACTATTTTATTTCTTTTGAGAGGTCTTTGGCCATGCTCTCCCGAGCAGTGAGACAATAGCTGGTAAAGCAATGACAGCGGAAGCAACGAGAGCCCTGCAATTATCTCCACTTTGATGATTCCCCTCTGGTTGTGCCAGCATTCAATAAACCCTCAAATTGCATGCTGTAGCAGGAGAGTGAATTTACTGCAGCCAAAATCATATGAGTGCAATGAATCAAGACAGCCTTTCCGCACTGCTCAGGTCTGGCTCGTGCGTTCTGCTCTGCAGACTAACATACATTAAAAAAAAAAAAAGGTATAGCTGAATTCCAAAATCCTGACAGTACCTACCAGCTAGCAGAGCGACACTGCCAGCATAAGGAGGTCAAATTTGGTACCTCTGCCTTGGTTTATCTCCTGGATGTTTCTCGGTTTCTCCGGCAAAAATTAGGTGAAAAACTGGATTTGCTTCACAGAAAGGAGATGCGGTAGCCCGGGGCTGAGATGCTGGGATGTAAAAAGTCCTCTTAGAGGGGACTTTGCAGACATCCAGCCTGATTTCCAGCTGGCTAAGGGCCCTTAGCTCGGATTTGCTGTGGAGAAGCGCGGTGCGAGCGCAGGGACCGTGAGCACTTCCCCGCGCAGCCACGAGAGAGCAGCCGGCAATTAGGGCTGGAGGGCTCCGGCTGCTCCGGGCGGGACATAAATCACCCGCAGCGCTCCCAGACAGAGCCCTGAGCGCTCTTCCCTCCTCGCCTTGCGCTCTTTAAACAAAACTGGGAGCCAGCAATGCAAGCCGGGGTTAACTAAACCCACGCTCCTTGTTTTGAGTCGCTGCGAGGCTTGGCCGTGGGTTGGTGGTGCATGGATGCGGTGGCGGCTGTGGATGCTGTCCCGGAGCAGGGGATGGGGGGGGGTTTGTCCCCTGGCTTGGGATATTCTTCTTCAAAGCCAAAGGCTGCCTAATGACTGCTGGCAACTTCCACAGCCCCTTTTCACGGAGGCGGCTCTGTACCTAAAAGTCTAAAAGTTAAGTTGTCCATTTTCCTGTGTGCTGAATAATACACTCAGGCACTGGCTGATCAAAGCGCCTGCCCCGTGAAACGCAGCTGAAATAAGTTTTCCTCACTTTATTTCTCACATGTTAGATACATTGATAGAGGCAAGAAATGTTGTGTGGACAAGCAGGCACGGGGGGGGGCGGTTTGTGGGGATCTCTTGCCTGCTGCTGTCCCAGCCAGGGCACATTCTATTAAGCCATAGAATCATTTAGGTTTGAAAAGCCCTCTGAAATCATCGAGTCCATCCATTCCTGATGCTACTGTGAACAATTGCAACATTCCCAGAATATATTAAACTCTTGGTTATAAACTCAAGCTTTTATTTTCTCCAAAGAGTTTATGCCAGTTTTTACCCTGAGATTCTGAGTGAGCTATCAAGAAAGGAACACAAATATTATAAACAATAGGAAATCACTTATGTTCCTGGACAATACTTTTACACACAGATAGTATTTAAAAAACACAGAAATCCCCTGAAACCTCAGATCCCATATGAATCATGTAGCTCACGAGGCACATATTTACTTGTGTGGTTACTGGGGTACATATTTTCACAGGCATGTAAGAGCTGCTCCTGGGCACGAGTCTGGGGCAACGTGCCCGGCCCAGAGCTGGGATGTCCGAGGCTCAATCCCACTGCCAGAGCCTTGCTCACCTCCAGGAATGGCCTGGCTGTGCTGGAGCAAGGCTGGGGTCAGTGTCCTCCCTAGGGCAAGGAGAGTGGCACAGTGAGGACCCTCAGCAAAGGGGCTTGGGCTCTTTGGTTTCAGCTCTGGAGTGTCCCTGAGCTGGGGGTCCATCACTTGGGGGAGATACTTTGCTCCCAGGACTTTCTCTTGGGAGAAGGAGGAAGAGGAGGAGGAGGGACAGTGGGCTGAAGAGTCTGCAAAGGGATTTTAGAGCTTTGCCCCACATCCTCAAAGGCAATGAGCTCCCAGTGAGGAGCCTGTGCAGCACCAGCTCACTCCCAGGTACTGTCAAGTTGGAACTTTACAACAGAAATAAAAAAAAAACCTTAACAATAAGCAAAAAAGTAAAGTTAAAGAACAACAAAGTAATTAACCACCAGTACAGCCCTGTGTGTTTTCTTCTCTTTGGCAGCCCCTCTCAGAGACGCTCTGGCTCCAGCCATTCAAGCAGTTTCCTATCACTTGGCTTCAAAACCAAGCACCACCAGCAATAACCAGCAGCTCTGCCATCACTGACCTTCACCAGCCCTGGGGCAGGACACACACAGCCCACACAGGACAGGTGGGTGAAACCCCTCACCTTTCAGCCAGGGGAGTTTGAAGTCACCTCCTCATTCCCAGCCTTTCTCACAGTCATTGCAGCTGTCTCTGTCCCTTAGGTGAGCACTTTCTCCAAATTAATATAAATGCAACTAAATGCAATACTTGCATGTGAGTACCTATTATTATATGCAATACACGAGTATTTTAAGTACATAAAATCAGGAAGGAGTGAAAAGCAGCAAAATCAGTTTCAAGCCACTTTAATTACAGGGATATTTCCAGCCCTGCCTTAGGGAGAGTCAGCCCCTAGTTCAGCTGAGGCTTCATTCAAGTTACCCTGTGGAGGAATTCCACTTATTAGGTCTACACTTAAATATTAGAGAAATGGTAAGAAAACAAAATATTGCTTGATACTTAATAAACACTTAATATCTGGTACTTAATAAAAGGGTTTATGTCAATATACTCAACAGAGAGAGATCAGATGGTTGATGCAATAATCAGGTGCTATGAAATGTAGTAGAAGGTGCTTCGAAGGGCACCCATAGTGTTTTCTGGGGGAGTGAAAAAATCCTCCAAGTGAAGTACATAATGTATCTATTCCTCTAAATAAATTTGGGGTTACTGACAGGCAGTAACAGCCACCGTGTGGCTGTACCACAGGAAAAGCAGAGTCAAGCACCCAGTGCTCAAATTAAAATTTCCACCAAGTTTTCTCATTCCCTTCATTTGATCATCCTAAAATGTTTTCAGAAATTGAACCTTTTCCTCCTGGCATATGTTGTACCCAGTAAATGTTGTTTATATCGATGGCAAACAACTCTTAACTGAATCTCTACAACTGATGTCCAAGTTCAGTGAACAAAAATAATCATTGCAAAGAGTGTTTAAGGTCAAATCAAGCTAGGGTTGCAAAAGGTTGGTGGAAAACATATTGGATGGCATGGGCTGAGAGTCAGGCTGCTTAAGACACCTTCTGGATCAGTTTTAGGAATTGCTTATTAACCACTTAAATAATAAACAGAGAGACTAAGGGCATGCAATAAAAGAAAATCCAGTGGATGTTTCACTCAATATCCTCAAGCACGACACATTTATTTCATTCAAAAATTCTTCACTGTTGACTCTGTAATGTGATTCAATGTTTACTTCAGCTAATTATTTTTAGGGATCTTTCATTGGCCTTTTGGGGCTACAAATGCCGTGAAGATCTGTGGGACATGTAAGGGTTCAGTTTGGTTTTGAAATGTAAATTATATCAAAGGAATTTAAATTATTATTTAATCTTCACCAACAAATTTCTGGAAGACTATACACCCTGAAAGTGTTGTACAGTGACACAGTGATGAAACATAGCAATGGGTTCGATGTTGCAATGCAAAAGAAGGGTTTTACTCCCATATCTGTCTTCATTTGTGTGCTTTGGGGTCAGCAGGAATGGCCCCAAAGGTGAGTACTTCTCTTGGAAGATGCTGAGGAATTAATTACTTTCAGGGCTCTTCTGTAGTAGACCCTGACTCCTAAAGGGTTTCTGGTTCATCCCCTAAGGTGTGGGTTTAGAAGTAAATATCCAATTTCCAGTTTCTTTCTGAGGAAATATTAAAATGTATTTAAGGTTCAATTTAGCTGCATTTCTGAAAGTCTCATTATGCTGAGGATGGGCTGCTGGGGAAAGACAGATCAAGAAGTTGGTCCTTAAAGGGGGTTCTCATTTCTTCTCTGAGCTAAAATTTACTTCTCATGGCAGTTTGAAGCAAGTAAATAAAATGCAAGCAGAGTTAGTTCTTTTGTCAGGCTTATGAAAATAAGTCAGAGTGGGTCCTTGCAGTTTGCTGGTCCAGGATTGTTTTATAAGATACAATTGTTAGGCATGTTTTAAAAAGAAAAAAAGATCTTTCAAGAGCTCATTTCCCAGAACATTACCAGCCAACAGCTCTAATGGGCTCACGCCACACAACAATTGTTGACTAATACTATGTGCTTTGCAAAGAAAAAAAAAAAAAAAGAAGAAACAAACTGTTATATGTTTTTTGTTGAGATATATTTAGAGAGCTTTCTTATTGTTAAGAGCTTTAGGAACAATAATCAGTGGTATGTCATTCTGGTATTGTTAGCAAAGTCCTTTCTATTGAATTTTCAAGATGTTGTAAAGTGAGATTATGTGAGTAGCACCTCTGGACACTTTTTCCCATCATTGTGTTGGTATCAATCGCTGACTTCCACTGTTTCTCCTGGTATTAAATGAAAATGTTGTTTCCCACTACGCTGATTGGAGGCTGTATAATGCATGACATAACTGATAACCCTACTGAGATTACACATTGTAAGATTCCAACTGCACGAGAAATTTGGACAACAAAGTAGGTGGCCACTTGGACTGGGAGACAAAGTTTAAAAGAAAATGTACCAGGATCATTGTTTCAGCTGAAATGAAGAAACATTACAAATGTATAATTTATGAGGCTGGTTCCTCAGGTTTTGGGAAAATGCTTCTTTTTGGATTTTTCCCTTGTTGTTCTGTGGGGACAGTAGCTAGAATGTATTTTCCAAGGGCAAAATGTTGCCCTAAGGCACCTCAGCCTTGCTCACCCCTGGCAGAGCTGTATTAGAGCAGAAACCCACACCCTGCTGAGACTCCTGACATTTTCCAAAGAGGAAATATTAAAATTTCAGTGGCAGAGTGGAGGAGGAATAAGATATACTTTGGAATAGCGGCGAGCTGAGAAAGCCGGATTTTTCAACTCTGTAATAAAACCCCCTGAAAATAATGAAAGGTTTTGAGCTGACTTCTGTGTTACACCCCACCAGTATCTGGGCAGCATCAAGAGCAACACAGGGACTTCCCTCATAGCAGGTTCTGGCTGGTGCCATTTCCCTTACACCATGTCAGGTTGTTTTGGTCTTGCACTTGTGCTTCAGAAGGATTTTTTTGGAGAGATGAGTGAGCTGCTCAATGCCTCTGTGCCATTCTGCTGGTTACCCACACCTGTTTCTTTTCCCCCAGCACCATGACAAGATTAGGGTGGTTCAAGATTTTTGTTGGTTTGTTTTTTGTTTTTGTTTTTGTTTTTTTTAGGGTGGGATTTACCCCAGTCCCTGTTCCTGCTCTGCTTTGTTCTCCACACAGTGGCTTTCTGTCCAACTTTGCTGTTTCCTAAGCTAACAGAGGGTGGCATGTTCAGAGCTTGGCTTGTGGCCGACTCGAGGGGAAGGAGAGGTCACTGGCATCCCACTCCCTGTCCTTCCTTACAGCAAAGAAAAGCATGGGAAAAAACTCAGCTACAAGCCATGCTCCTACCCTCCAGCACCCCTCAGCCTGGGCAGGGACAAATTCAGGCCTGACTCTGGCACTCCTCAGCTGATGGGGTGTTAGGTCCAAAAAGTAGTTCTTGATCTCCCAAAGTTTTTATGGATGAGTGTAAAGCTGGAGCGAGTTCCTCGATGCAGTGGTTAAGGTTTTAATAGCTCTTAAGTAATATAAACAGCAGAACTGCTTCCAGGGAGTACCAGGGAATCAAGGCTAAATGTAATAAAGGTCTCTCCTTCGTTATGGTGGATTGCAAAGTGTTTTGTGGCTTGTGGTTGCACAGAGCAGAGGGGTTGTGGATGCTTCTGAACCAAAATTTATTACAGGAGTGTGATTGCACCTGACTGGACTTCACAGCTCCTGGAGTGCCTCCTGAGGATGGGTAAATGTGTCAATGTACTAGGACTTCTCATTAGTCTGAGAGTGGCAAAGATTTTCCTCCCTTAAGTCCTGAGCCTGAGGCTGGGTGATAGGAAATATTCCTGGCCATGCTCAGATGGGAGATGAATTCAAGAGAAGACCCACCAGAGTTGTGCCCAACAGGCCCTGCAGACACAGGGGGCTGCTCTGATGGGGCTTGTTCAACTGGACAAGGAGTGATGGTTTTAAACTAAAAGAAGATTAATTTAGACTAGACATAAAGGAGAATTTTTTTTTTACAGTGTGGGTGGTGAGGCCCTCTGGTTGTCCAGAAAAGCTGAGTCTGCCCTGGCCCTGGAAATGCCCAAAGCCAGGTTGTGGAAGGTGTCCCAGCCCATGGCAGAGGGGACCTGAATGGCCTTTTAAGGTCCCCTCTAATACAAACTATTGTGTGACTCTATGAAACAGTTGGGTACAGTAAAACACTTGGTTCCTTAATTAAGAAGATGAAAATCCTTAAAATATTTGTAGGAATCAATTCTGAATTAGACCATGAGGTTTTGTCCCCCGAAGTTTTACTTTCATTTGGATTATGGATGACCTGATACTGAGTCTGCTGGGATTTTCACATAAATCCCTCTGAAATTCAGGGGAGGTTGAATGTTTAAATTACTTTCAACATCTCAGCTCCTGCCTTAATTTTTTTTTTTTTTTTTTTTTTTTTTTCCCTAGTATATCAGCAATTCAGACATCAAAAAGCTCTTTTTATTTTGGGAGCAGAGACAGACGAGACGAGGGAGGATCCTTGGAGGATGCTGATGTCAAGTTTGCATTTTGTGTGTGGAGAAGGCAGCTCACCACCTTCCTCTCTTTTGATGGCAACTTTAATGCAGGAGACCCCACAGCGAGCTGCTGCTGAGCGCCCGAGCTCCCTTATCCACGCTGAAATCTCTCACTCCGCTTGTGAACTTTTCCAGGAGGTTTTCTAGCAGGAGTTCCTCCACTGGCCACCCTTGGGAAGGCAGACAGGCTGGTGTGGGCTGGACAAAGGGGCTGCTTTGCTGCAGGACCACCTTACACCCCTGCATTCCTCACCCCAATTAGCGCCAACCCGCCTGGACTTTAATTGGGCCTGACACGCGCCCGCTGGAAGAGATTCCCCAGGAATTAAAGCGCTGCTTCTCCAGTTTGGGTTGGCTGCTGATGTGAAACATGACATGATCCTGGAGGATTTTCTGTGCTTACCATGAAGCAAGCCTGCCACAGGTATATCAAGCGGGCTTTGTGTTGGGGCTGTAATCATATTACAAATTGAACGCTTCCACATGTGCGTGCTGGCACATCCACCCTCGCCTATCTCACATGTATCTGCCCCAAGGTACAGATGCTGGGGTCTTGACATAGCATAATATGGATCTAAATATATTTTCCAGATTGCCTTAGCACATGCTAATGAAAATGAGGAGTAAAAGGCCCGAAAGAAGCAGCTGTTTAAAATTTTCCTCAATCCCCGAAAATCAATTTCTTAATTACTGATAATTTAAGCATCAAAATCACCACTAACCTTCTTTTCCCACTAGACCCTCCCAAGCTGGGAGGCCTGCTTGAAGACTCCTGGGCAAAACCTTTTCTTAGAAGTGTAGCATTTCATCAAAATTCTTTAGCTTTTTCTGGAATTAATTAGTATTAAAATAAAGCAGGGAAAAGGCAAGTGTCTTCTGGAGGTGCCTTCTTTCAGACCCCCCTCAGACTGCTAAAGCTCATTGTACCACAATACTTTTGTATTTTCACAGCACCTTTCATAATAAAAGGTTCCCCAACTGGATTGATAGATATAACTAGCTTCAATTGCTTTTAAAATGTGCACCCTCTTGGATCAAAATAGGCAGGCTTTGCTTCCACCATGCAAAAGGATCTGTGTTCAGTCTGGTTTATGATCATACCTAAGGGGGCAACCAATTTCAAGCAAAGTTTAGGCAGCAGTTTTGGGATAAAGGCTTTCAAGATGAGTTCCTGGATCACTGTGTGGCACTGGGGCCTCTTTTCGGGGATTATCTAAATGTTATTCTTATTAAAATCTGAATTCTGGGATAGTTTTGCTGAAATTTGTTTTCCTCTAGCAGCCATGAATCTGAATCAGGGGAAGAAAAATAATGGAAAAGAAGAGGGACACTGTACTCATTTTTTACTTTTTATTTGATGTTCACCATCTCCGCAGACTTCCCCTAATGACTCTGAACTTGAGTTGAGCCTTTCCTAAAGCTGGCACCATTTTCTGTACAGAAACAGAAGCTGAAATAATTTGGCTCTTGCCAGCCCCAGACTAGGTGTGCTCACAGACCTACAAAGCCAGTCAATGGATGGGAGAAAGGTTTTGGCCAGGCTGCAGAAAGTATTTTCCTGCTAACTGGAGTCCTGGCAAGGAATGTGGGCTTTGACATGGAAAAAGGGGTTTCTGTTTGCTGTTGGATACCTTTGCTTTGTTTAAATCATTACTGGAAGCATCTTTAAAACTGACTTTTCCACAGCACTCTACGAGTGAGCAACAAAACCACAACTGGGACTAAATATAGCTGGGAGGCAGAGAAGGCAGCAGAGCCATCCAGGAGCTCACAGGCAGCCTCTGCATGTGAGAGACCTGACAGAGAGTTTTAAAGTTCAAGACACTCATGGAGCAACGGGCCAAACTGAATAGCTGAGCAAAAAGCAGGCCTGCAAATGCTTTTATAATAACTTCCCCTCCCATTACTCCACAAATGTACCCATTGGAAACAGCAGCTGACACGGGAACGGTGGCTGAGACCCACAGGGGTATTGAGGAGCTGGGCCAGGGTGAAATATTGATTAATCATCTTGTCATGCTGGGGCTTTGTTCAGTCCTGTAGATAGGAACTGAGAGGGTAATGGGCAGCTCCTCCATCTAGGAAGGCTGCTGGATCACATGGGAATGATTTGTTGACTTACAGAAAAATGCTGCAGTGGGGTGAACAGTAGGATGATGCTGAAATGAGCTGAAGGGATTTGTGAAAAGGATTGACTTCTTTTTTTTTTTTTTTTTTAAAAAAAAAAAAATCACTGTAGCAGAAAGCCAGAAACATCAATCCTCACTCAGCATCTGTTTGCATCTGGACAATTGCACCTGTGTGGTCCATTGGGGAAGGCATGATACAAAAATTACCAGTTTTCTCTGTTTATTGGGGGATGAGATGAGTAATCAAATCTGGGTTTGCTTTTCAGCTATTCCTCTGGATGAACAACTCTGGCACTGAGACAAGGCAATGAAAATCAAGGTCATGGTAAGGGATCTACATGGAGTTGAAGGACTCATTCTGATATTAAAGAAATATTCTTTGTCCTCCTGCTCATCAAACCCCACAGGTACTGCTGCTGTGTGGGATACCGTGGCAAGAAAATAAATACCAGGTTCCACACAACCAATGGGAAAATCAGCCCAGGGATTGGCAGCAGTCGCTCCCTAATGGTCACCAGACCTGGTTATGGGCAGGTTGAACTAACCCTGAGCTCAGCTCAAGGAGTACAGGTCTGTGATCCGTGTGCTACTGTAACCCAGAACATTAAACCCAGGGGACACTGCCCCACCACTTCTCCACCTCCCAAAACCTCTTTCATCTAGGGCAGGTGAGGGCAGAGCTGATAAGAACTGTCATTGGATCAAATTAAAGGGGAAAACGATCTGGAAAGTTGTTTGCAGATAAAACTTGACTTGATTAATCTATTTGTTCTCTGTATCTGGCAGAAACCTAAAACCAAGTTTCACAGTGACTTTAACTGCACAAAAAATAATAGCCTATTTATGCAATTATCTGCATGTACCTGGCCACCACCTCAGGCCAGTGCAGTACAAGAATATGCACATGGGATTTTTTTTTTTTTTTCATCTGTTTATGTTTGGTATGTTTTTTTTTCCAGGTGGGGTTTAGGCTTCCTGCATGAAAACCATTGGGGGGTGTAGCTCTCAGCTTGCCACTAACTTGTGCAGAAGGCTCTCAAGCTGAAGAAGCAAACCAAACAAGCCCACACCTGGGCTGAAGACAAGAAATACACATACAGGTTATTCTGAAATATAACTTAAATATCTTATGAGCTACGAGAGGTCTTCATGTACTGACACAGGCTGAGAGAGGAGTATCTCAGCCCTTCCACCTCTGCTGAGGAGAAGTGCAGCAAGATGGCATTCCCTGAGAAAATGCTGGCTTTTCCTGACACCCCTCCTCCACAGGTTGACCAGAAGCAGGGTTTGGATCTGATTTCAAAGGGAACAGAAATTAAAATGCTCTTTTTTCCCCCTTTTAGGCTCTAAAAAGTTCATTTTATGCAGTTGGAGGCTCATTTAGCTTCTCAACCATGGATTTTGATCACTCTGGTGATCAAATATGAATGAATATTTCACTGTGCACCAGCACTATGCACAAGCCACTGCTTCCCAATGTTGTCCCCAAAAGCAGCATGCAGGCACAACTCAAACTCAGACTCCACACGCGCCTTTGAAGGTGACACTGCACCAACCTCTTCTGTGAAATGACCCAAATATCCCTCTTTTCCAAGGTAGTGTTTTGAAACTTAAAGGACTTAACTAAACCCCTCCAACAGTTGGTCTATTGAGAGGCTCTGGCTCGTGTCCCAGATTTCATGGCCAAGTCCAAGACACCTCTCAGTGCCCCATTCTCTGGCTGCCCTCAAGACCCCACAGATCCATCTTTGCTGCAGAGGAAATGCTCCTTTTTTTCTTTTTTTTTTTTTTTTTTTTTTTTTCCCAACTCAGACAAAACCAAGACAAAAAGGAAATAGATCCCTTCAGTTTTGTAGTCCTTTATTATTTTTTTTTAAGTTGATCCTCCCATAGTAATGTACTGAAATGCGTAACAGTTACATTGTACAAAGCATTTAAAGAAAGTACCTCAACTTGCCGATTATTTCAAAATGAGATTATAAACAAAAGGAAAAATAAATCTGGTCCCTCACTAAAGGCCAAAAAAAACCCCAAAAATAACTGAATACCTTCCGTTATTTATTTATTTTTTTAAAACATAAATTTGGAACACTTCATCTTACAAATAGGATTAACATGAACATAACATCACACAAGCTCGCAGACAACCAGCATAAAATATTGGGTACAGTTTTTTTAATCAGAAGAATCATGCTTTCATGAAGAAATTATAACTGTTTATACAATCGAATCAATTTACTGNAACAAAACAATTTACTGTAATAAAAAAAAAAAAACAAAACAAAAACAACAGAACAAAACTAAGTCGCATCTATTAGTTATTTAGTTCATTAAAAGGCAAAAAAAAAATAAAATAAAAGAGGAATGTAAGAAAATTTCAAACACTGTTTTGCACTCCCATATACACAGATCAGTTCACCTCACTTTTTTGGAAGTACATGGGTGCCTTACATCGTAACGCAGTGGGGGACTGGAGCAGTGCTGTTTGTTACAGGAACAGTGCTATTGTAATCAACAAACAATCGTTTGCCAACAAATAAATACACGGTACACACAACACAAAGGAGAAATTAGAAGGGTAGGGGGAAAGGAAACAATACAACAAAATAGTGACATGATTGTCGAAAATTAAAAATCTCCTTACAATGATTCGAACTAGTGGTGTTGTCGATGAACGCGGTGCTTTCACGGAATTATCTGGATGATTTCACTTCTTGGAGTAGTGAACATTCATAGTTTACAATATACACAAGCCTCTTATGTATTGTTTCTCAGAGTTCTTTCTTTTTCTGTCATTTTTTTTTCTCCTTGGTTTTCCTTTTTTTTTTTAAACAATGCAGTTGAGAAGGCAAAAGAATTACGGAGAGAACAAAATATTCCCTGTTACTCCTTTCTACATTTACGATGGATAGTGTGCATTTGATAGAACTATTTTCTTTCTTTGAAGGGCTAAAATGCATAAAGCTTTAATGAAGAGATTTGTACATAAAAGCAACTGTTCCCAATCCTGTGTCAAACTATCTTATACAAAAAGAAAATCAATTCAGTTCCTACTTTAAAGGAGTGCCCATGTGTGTATCAATGCAGTCTTAACCCTTCTGCCCCTGCCCCTCAAAGCCGGGTGAACTGGAAGACACTTTTTCCCGGCCCAGTTTACATAATCCACTGAAACCTTTTTTTTTTTTTTTTAAATTTTTTTTTCTTTTAAGTCGCATTGATCCTCCAGAAGTCAGCAGCTGCCTTTGCTGTGCAAAACAAAATATTGAGAATAAATAGTTTCTTTCTTTCTTTTTAAAATTATTCAGTTTAAGGTCACCGGACTTTAAATGAGTGACCCTGCAGATTTATAAGGCATTCTGCTCAGCAGTCTTTTAAATAGTCATATATGAAAGAGCCATGCTACTGGTTTGGACTTGGTCCCATCCTGGGTAAGACTCCGCACTGTCATACGTGGCTGATGGACTGGATGGCGCTGGATTCCGCGGCGGCTCTCGCCATACTGTGCCACATGTTGGGAGAACTGTGGGATGCAGAATGAAGGGAGTCCTTGTCGGAGAGAGAGAGCATCATGGCATAGGCCTGGATGGGGACAGAAGAAGGACAAGGAGGTCACACTCCCGTGGAGGGGATCTGAGCTTGGACCCGCGCCACCCCTGCGCGGTCAGGGCAGCAGTCGGGCTACAGCCACGGGGCTCAACTTGGTTCAAAATAAAAAAAAAACAAAAAAAAACCCAACAAAATGCTTTAGGTAAAAACCACTGTCAACCCTTTCACTGACACTTTTGACTCACTAATAGCAATAATAATTTCTGCTTTCATCTGGTTTCACAAAGCTCAGAGAAACCTTTGACTGTCGACAAGGTCCCAAAGTCTCGTTTCCCTTCAGATTCTTGGCACAGGAGACTCTTTTCAAGAGGCTAAGGACTCACATTATCCCTTGTCTCGTCCTGTATTTCACCAAATATAACAGTCTCCTTTGCTGACCTTGCCTACATGCATATTCTGCAGTTTTTGAAACAGGAATCTTTCAAAGGGGCTAAAAACACCCGTTTTAATTAATTAATGTTTAAAAAATGGCAAGAAATAGCACAAGGATACCATTTCAGTTATTGCTATTTGTAAAATATGCTGAGGACCTAGAAGTGGTACCATCCAACAGGCTATAAAAAAATACCAAAAAGCCAAGCCAGCCAGAAGATCAAGTCACATCGCTGAGAGGCTGCAGCTAAACCCCACAGCATCAATGTCAGCAGACTGGGACTAGTTCTTACCATACCATTTCTGTGGGCAGAACAAAAAAAGTAAAAAAAGTAAGAAAAAAGTATGGAAGTCCTCTGTTCTCATGAAGCAGAGGACCCTGCCATGTCTCTGGGGTGCAGTGGGATGTTGGGTGAGCCTGAGGTTTGTGGACATGGAGCACAGCCCTATCTGAAAAAGCTGGAACAACCCTGCCTGCCACATACTAACAGCTTAATCCTGTGGGTATCTGGTGACAATAACATTTTAACTGAGTTAAGCTTTTACCTGGGATTTGGATTTCCTGTACAACGGTTGCTTGAGGTCCTCTGGCAGCTGGGAAGCATTGAAAGCTGCCAATTCAGCTTCACTGTATTGATTTTCTTCCATTTTCCTCATTTTGAGGCTATCTGTGAAGTGCCTTATGTGGTCCAAAGCCGAAAGTCCAGTCTTATTATACTCCTCTTCTTTATACCTACAAAAAGACCATGGAGGTTTTAAATGTCAATTAAATGATCCTCTCTGTGTTCCCTCATCTTCTCAGATTTACACATCTGAGCAATTTCCACCCTTTCACATTCATAGACCACCTTGCCTTGTGAAATGGCGATCCTGAAATAAAAGGAATTCCCGTTTCTGTTGTGAAGAAAGGGCAGTTTAGTGGGGGAGGGAAGAGTTTGCCTCTCTCACGGTGTCTCCACAGCCTTTTGCAAGGCCATTATGAGAGATCCAGGACAGTCCGCGGAGCAGATAACGTCTCTCCCATGGAACTGTCTCACCCTGCTTCCTGTCTCACCCAGAACCTCACAATAGCTCTCCAAGCACAGTCAGTTTTCCTAACAAGGGCTCCAGACTGCACGAAGAGGCTGAAAGCAGGGCTGGTGTTGACCCAAACACGGAGCCAGGTTGCTATTGTGAGTGGGAAGCGGCTGCTCCGCGCCGGTTCCCACGGCAGCCGGTTTGGTGCTGGCACCCTTGTATGGTTCATTGTTTTTATTCCGTCTATCGGGCACACCAATACTCGGAAGGAACCAACCTGCCAGGGGAAGCTTTGCAGTTCATGTCCAAAGTAGTCGTTTCCTCATAATCCTCCTCGGGAGTGCCCTCGTGCATGTCACTCGTCACGGGCTCTTTGACTGCTTTCCCTGCCACTTCGCTCTCTTCGTCCTCTTCATCCATCATTACTTCATCTTCTGCCTCCTCGTCATCCAACAGATCCGAGTTCTGGCTGGCTATCATGGCTTTTTCATCCTTAAAGTGGCTGCCATTCATTCTGAAAGTACCAAAATAAAGGCAAGCTATAAACACAGATCAGATATGAAAGCTCCTCATGGGCAGAGTCTTGGAGGCAGATCTGAAAAGCATCTGTCCCAACAGAATAAAGTATTTTGTATCTTGCTTAGCTTCAGACATTCAGGCAGCACTGGAGAAAATTCCACTCAGAAATCAGTGGGACGTTGCAGCACCATCAGCATGGGATTTTCCTGTTATCCTGTTAAAACTACTGTTCTAACAAAGGCATGTTCAGATAACCATTCCAAATTTTCTCATGCATTATTTCATCTCAAGTTTCCAATCATACATGTAGTCTGGGCAAAACAACCCACTGACTTTTAACAGAAGCTGTAGGGGCCAAGAAACTCTGAAAATTGGATCTGGCATTTTAAACAAAAAATGACATCCAATATTGCATTCACAGTTTTAAAGGCAAAATTACATGCATAATTAATTTTGCATACTACCACCCCTTTGGAAGCCATTTTACTTCACTGAATGTATGGATTTCATATATGGGAACCTAAGGGACTTCAGCTGGCGACCTGAACAGTGGTCTGCAATATTGCCTCCATGCTGAACTAGGTTATTGACTGATTTGAAGGGTAAAAAGCAATGAAAAGAAAGGTCATATGGCAATTTAAGTGCATTTATTCTTATTAAACGAGTAATTACAGCAATACACACATGGAAAACCATTTGGTCTACACGCTGTTATTACGCTGCCCTTTGCTCTCAGACAATGACTTCTCTTAACTACTTCCTACAGGATTTTTATCAAGGACATAATACCCAGGTTGAAGTAAGTGTTCGTTTGGTAATGGTCTCAGCTGTGTAGGATTCAGAGCATCCAGCGCTGCATTGTGTCCATCACATCAAATGAGAGCCAAAGGAATTCGGCACCGCGGCCTCAACAAACGCCCAACCAGAGGCACAGCCATGTGAATGAGCTGCACCCAAATAAAAAAAAAACAAATTCATGCCACCGCTGTATCTGCTCCCACCACGTCATGCAGAACAGAGGCCTTGATTCATCTATTGTTCCCATTGTGCAAAAGGTCCTTAACTCTTCCAGGAATACAGTTATAAAAATGGAAACCTTATTGTCCGCACGCGGTTTGCTTTAGACTCCGCGTGCTTCAAACTGTGCGGGACAATATGGGATAGACCCAAAGCTGGAGCAAGATAAGATGGACCCTCATAGCCTTGTTGGTGTTTGACTTTCTGCTGTAACTGATGAACTTTCTGAGGAGCAAAGCTGGTTTCTGCCACAATAATAACATCATTTTCCTGAACATTTTAGCGTTTCATCTATTTTCCGAGCAAATTCCAGATGACTGCCATGAGTTTAGTATTGCATTGAAAAAATGCTCTAGGGAACAGTCTGTCTTTAGAACAGTATCAAAAAAATCTGAGGTTGTGCAGAACAGGGAGAGCTGAAGCAGCCACCTCCCTCTAAGATCATCAGAGAAATATCTCTTTATCATCTTTTATTTAAATAGGCAGAAATAAGAAATTGTTGAGCGCAGTTTGGGCTGCCAACTTGCTTGTTATGCTCAATTGAGGCTGCTAGAAATGAAAGGGAGATGGACTACAACCAAAGTAACAAAAGCCATGTGATTAAGAAAACAGATTCTCTAATTATGCTTTCAAATGCAGCAATTTGCCAGGGATAAAATATCCGTCAAGAGCAGTCTGAAGTGCCAAATTTAGAAAGGAAACGCTGCACAACCCAGCAACCTTTCCACTTTGCTGACTTCCTGTCGGAGGACATGTTGAGACCAGATGTGCAAGGAAAAAATCCCAAGCCCTCATTGCCAATCAAGATGGAATGAAATTTGAATATGCATGTAATCACTTAATCCAATACTTTTGTGGAAATTGTGTTGTGTCCACCCTTTTGATCCCTTCACAAGGGCATCTAGAAATTGAGGAGACAGCAAAGTTTGTCACCAACAGAAAGAATTTTTTGATGTTGATAATGTAATGCCAATTCAAAAGGGAAAATAATGCATAATGCAACACCAATCCCAAAGAAATATGTGGGGCTCTGTCCCACAGCCTTTTCTGCTTAGCTGTACTTTTATTAACTGAAAATATTTAGAAGTGGTCTCTCTTCTGTTAGTTCAGAAGAATTCAAACACCCATATAGTTAATAAATCTTAGTAGAAAAAGCTCTCTCACATGCTGGAGCACTCTGGACTCCCAACACCCGCCCGCAGCCTCACGGGCTTTTGGCTACTCAGCATCTTTTTTGGGATTGAATTACTTACGGGAAAGGACTTTCAGCTACAATCTTTCATTTGATCCAAGAATTTAGCTTGGTCTATTTTATTAATTACACATTTAAATTGCACTTAAATCCTAAGGCTCCATACATTTAGCCACAGGATGTAGAATTCACCTGTTCTGCCGTGAATGTAAAGAGAAGGAATTTTTAAGCAGACTTAAACCAGCAGTGGGAGCCTGAAACTGAGAGCTTCAGATACAAGGAGAAATGTGTTCACATGTTGAATCTCTTGACCATCATCTGCCACTTGGAACATCTTCATATGCAGTGGGGAGGGAATCAACACATTTCTTTTCCTAAGACACCAAGGTGGCCACTGAAGCAACCAAATTCTAAAATAACTCTGGCTCCAGACATCATCAAAAGTGAACAGTCAGGTCTGCAGACCTGGAAAAGGAGCAGTGGGCACCTTCTGAAGGCAGATCAGACACAACTCACCTCTCCTCTGAGTTTCGGGGGGATTGATTGTTGTGGTTGCTGTTTCCAATAAAATTCCTAATTTCTGTGAAGTAAGAGTCTTCCTTGTCATCTAGGATTGCCCCTGTGCTTTCCAGTTCTGAATGAGGTGAAGATGTTGCAGTACCTTAAAGCAAAACATGCGACATCTGTTGCTGCTCCTTTACATTTTCTATATTTAACCATTTAAATCAAAATGAAATTGAAACTCTGGTTAAAATGGGTGAAAGCCAAACGTTGGTCTGTGTAAACTATCAGCTTTTGGCCATAAAACCAGTAATTAGTAGTTATTCATAGGCAAAGGTGATTACCCCAAAATGACCTGGTTGAATGCTGGGTACCATTTCCATGATTTATCATCACTTTTGCCATGTCTCTATTTCAACATCTCCCTCCTTCTCCTTATGATTCCAAGACTGCCCATTGATAACTGTCCTCCTTAGACCAATGGCTCAGCTGAGCAAATGGAACTTCATTTTTAGCTATCAATTTTTCAGATTTGTTCAAAATACGGAGCAGCCATTGACACAATCCCCCAGGTTTGTTAGCTCTGAGAGGTCAGTCAGACACCTTTCTCTGAGCACTGAGGAAGGGACAGCTCTGCATTCACTGCATCCCCCTGGTAATCTCCAGGGGGAGATTGAGGCAAAATGCAGACTGAATGGACTGCAGAGAGGGTTTTCACTAAACCCTGCAGACACCCAAACCAGCCCAATTACATCCCCTCCTGCCACTGCCAGTGCTGCTGCTGTGCAGTGACCAATTTGCTTTGGGGCTTGAGAGACACCATTAGCTCCATAATAGCCAGTGCTTTTCAGCTCCTGACAGTGAGAATATTTCAGAGGGTGCCAGGAAAATCTTTTAGAGTGTCCCCAAGACTCTAAATCTAGGACTCCTATAGAGATCCAAGTGATTGCAGAGATGGGATTAAACCAATTTTCCCAGTCTGTTCTCAAAACTCTATGGGTTGGCTTAATTAAAACCAAAAGAAAAGACATCATCCAGTGGTCTCAAGTCATACAAGGGGAGAGTTTATGCTGGGATTTTCAAAGCACTTTAAATGTCAGCAGAGCTTAGGCACTTACATATTTTGCAACCCCCCCCACGTCGGAGCAGCGTGCGCCTGTGGAGACTCGGCAGCGCTGACAGGGAATGGGCAGTCCCTGAACATGGGGCATGGGACAGGCTGGGGAGGGAAGGGACAGGAGGGAAAAGACAGAACATACCAGACATGTTCCCGTTCTCGTGCTTTTTTAGATGTCTGTCAAGATTGGTTTGTTGACCAAAACACCTGTCACACAAGTGACACTTGAACGGCTTCTCTTTATTGTGGATGTTACGCACATGTCTCTGCAGGTTAGAGGATATGCTAAAGGATCTGTCACAGTATTTGCATCTAAAAAAAAAAAACAAACAACAAAACAAGTGTGTAGGAAAGAGTTTGTTAGTAGCTGGAAATGTAAGATTTGTCCTAAGGTACTAAGATACTAAGAGCCTTCTGGGCTCAGTCTCAGCACCAACCACAGTTCCTTTTTCCCTACTGAGGCTCAATCCTCCCTGACATAAAGACAAATTTTGGCTAACTGGAGAGCTGTGCTCTTGGAATGGATACATAACTTCTATGGTGGCATTTTCAACTTTAATTCACATTAGACTTTATATTTTAAATACTGCCTCTAGGAATGAGCATAGTATTTCTGAGCTAATGGCATCAAATTAGCCATGGTAATTGAGTCCCATGTTTTCAAAACTGTTGCATGCAAAGTTGGGAAGTTTGAAAACAGTAGAGCAATAACTCCATTGTTTCATGTGCTGCCAATACAATACAATTAAACACTTCTGGAAAAAACATGAAACAGATCTCTTCTAATGCTCAAATAAGGTAAAAAGGGCTATTTCTTTTCCTATTCTAAATTATAATGTGTGATTAAATCTTTTCTTGAGGAATTAGCTTGCTTGATTGCTAATCCCAGAGGAAATTCGGTTATCTTGCAAAAACCAGCAATAAACAATCCCAACCTTTAATACTGTGCCAATGTGAGTAGTTTAGTCTATCACTCTGGTACCAGAGGCATCAATTTTCATACTCTGTAGCGATTTGGAGTCCCTAAAGCCTTTACTGTATTGCTCTTTAAGCCATTACTAAGTCATACTATAACTATTCCAAATTCTCTGGCTGGCAGCTAGCCAAGAGTCTTCACCACTTTAGTTTTTCAATCTTTTACTTCTCCCGTGCCTCTCTTACACTTGTCAATGATGTCGATTTTTTTTTCTGGTGCTGAAATCACCCATTATGCTACTAATTGCTTGTGGCTTTTATGCACTGGATGGGTATAACATGCATCAAGACCTTCCTTCAATAAAATTAGATGTGAATCTCATTTCCCAAAGAGACTAGATGCAAAAAAACATATTGTTTCCTCACAAACAATGAGCTTACTCTGCTCTTTACAGCTCATAAAATGCAGAAATCTGTGCATTTGTTTTACTGGAACATGAACTGGCCCCTTTCCAATTTAAATTAGCCTTTCATTTTCAATAAGGTTAAGATTTATACACATTTCTGCATGTGACTGTCTTGGATTCAGAATCACACACATATTCTTATCAACAGGAGAGTACACCCACATGGTGTACCCAAACCCAACATGAGTTTTGGTTAAGCAGACCTCAGAAAAGATCCAGATTCGGCAGGAAACAAATAAATACAGTAGTGCCTTTGCAACCAGGACCTTTCAGAAATCAGACAACTGAAAAATCACCCAATTTTAAGCTGCAAATAAAACTGCAGAACTCAAAAAAAAAAAAAAAAAAAAAAAAACACCCAAACCAACAAAAAAACCCAGAACTTTTTTTGCAAGGGAAAATGTGTTCATGAGTCCTACTGAACATCACTTCAGTCATGGTGGTTCAGTAGTGCCAGCCACCCTGCCAGCAAAGGAGAGTGTGTTGGGAAGCTGCCCCAGCCAAAAGCACTTTACTAAAACCAACCAGCCCTTTCTGCAGCTTCAACACCGAGGATCAGCACCAAATGCACAAAACTCTGAGACCAAAATGCAATGGTGGGTCCAAAGCTAAGGAGGAAGGACTGGAGCTGGTCCAGCAAGGATGTTGAATTCCCTGTCTTTATTCACAGAAAATATCTGCATTGGAAGCTTGGCCACAGCTCAGACAGGAGTGAGGGGTGTGGTACCTGTAGGGCTGCTCTCCAGTGTGCGTCCTCAGGTGACGGGTCAGGTTTGCAGATCTGGGGAAAATCTTGCCACAGTATCTGTGATAAGAAAATATTTGATAAGATAACACAACCTTCAGTGGCTTCTTCCCAATTTGAGCTGCACTGGATGCACAGCCCAAGTGGAATCATCATCACAATATGGTCCTACTGGCTCTGCTTTGGTGCAACATCTCAATTAAAGCATTCAGCAAATATTAGGGATCCACACACACAAGAATGGGACTGGAACTGCTGGCACCAACCAGCTTTGCTTATGCAGAAGCAAGAGTTATATGAAAAAGCTGTTTTAAAGATCACCCCAAGGTTCTAAGCCCACTGGGTGATTATCAGCCTCATTCAGATTTGGAATCAAGGGAATCTGTTATTAAAGCCTTGAAATTCTGCCTCTGTGTAAGCAAATTTCAAACCTTTCAACCAATTCTACGTGCCAGAAAACGTGACACCCTTCTGTGCATTGAATAGGATCAGAGCAGACAAGACTCAAAGACCTAATCCATCAAGGTATGTTTCTATAACAACACGTCTTGAAAGAAGGTGACATGTTTTCAAAAAGATCAGATAAACCGATATGCCAGTGTCAAATGCCTGCACATTCTGGAGATGATATAGAGACCTCAACAGTGCAATTTAAAAACCATTCTCCAGACTCGATAATATGTCACAGGAAAAATAATGGCAAAAAAAAAATAAAATTATCGTGAATTCTCCCCCTTCGTTCAAGTAACATAAATGTTCAGTTTATAATTGGCCCATTCTGTTGAGGACATTGAGCCCATTTTTGCACGGGGGCAGAGCACACACAGCACTCTCTTAAGTGAATGAGGGTGGTGGCTGCTCCACGTGACGACTTTGAAGATTGCATCCCTTCACTTTTAACATCCCATTTATTTTTTCACAACGTGATGTATAAGCCTTCAAAATACCCACACAGCTAATTCCACTCTCCTTGACAAAGCTCCCATTCATTTTGGGTGCACATTCGATGACTATCTTCATTGTGGGGCTTTTTTTTAAGTCCATACACACAAGTCCTAATAAGTCATATTTTATCACCGATCCCTTTGGATATTAAAACCAGGAGCCCGAGAGAAAACACGTCTGTAGTTCACGATCAAAAAAATCAATAATGAAAGCTCACTTTTATATATGAAAGTGATGAGAAAACTTGGGAAAAAAAAATTGTTTATATAACAGTTTCCACCTCATTTATCAAACCACTGTGATACAGGCTGATGCCTTAGGATTTAGCTTTTATATTTTTCAAATCCTGTACTGCTTTAGTATGTAACTCTGAAACTCCATATAGAGTGTTAGCTACTGTCTTCACATTTTGGTCAGACAAAACAATTCCTCTCTGGACCTGAAATTCAAGGACACCTTACTGTGTCAGGCCTCAAGAGAATTCACAGCAGTAAATTAGGAGAGGAAAAGTTGGAGTAAATTACTTCATTACCTGAAACTGTAATTGGAGGATTAACCCCTGATATGTAAATGGACCAAACTTAAAATTGTCTGAAAAACTCATGACCGTTATCCATCTTGGATGTAGCCTCTGGGAGGCTTCTGACTGCCTAAGGTGTACCTATTGAAGGCCTTTAATAAATACCTGCTTTTATTCTCTTACTCTTTTCTAGCCTCTCTTCTAGGTAGCCACTCCAAGGCGTCAAGGGAGAGCTCTTTGTTTTGTAACACCAATAATTTAATAAACAGAATCACACAATCACCAGGTTGGAAGAGACCTTCAACATCATCAAGTCCAAACCAGCCCTTACATCTCAACTAAACCATAGCACCAAGTGCCACATCTTTTCTTAAACACATCCAGAGATGGTGAATCCACCACGGAGAGCCCCAAGGGACTCCTTGGATGCCAGAGCAGGAGGGTTTGTGGATGTGTCCTTGGGGGCATTGATGCCTTGAACTGTAGCTTTCATATTTTAGATTCTGTGCTGCATGGGGATTTAATTTTGAGCCTCACGCTGGGTGCTGGTAGGCTCTCTTCACAGAGCAGGTGGACAGGACAAGTCCTTTCCCTGCTGGAGACCAAGGACAACGTTCAAGCCCAAAAGCATCAACAACAATGGACTGGAGGGAGGAACAAGAGGATGAGACCTCACAGCCTGAAGCTATGATTTGACAATTGGGCCCAGGTATGCAAATGAACCAAAACTGATAAAAATACAACATTTTGTGACCAGTACGCCTTTTTCCTCTGTTTGTCCTTGGTCGACCCTGGGTTTCTGTCTTGCCTAAGGTGGATCCTTTTAATAAACACCCACTTTATCTATCTCTGTCTAGTCTGTCTGTTCCAGGTCATCCCTCCAGGCACCAGTACCTGCAGGTGTAGCGCTCCTTGCCCTTGCGCAGCAGCGTCTCCGGGAGCGCGCTGGGCGGCGCGCGGAAGTTGAACATGGACGGCACCGACTGGATCAGCTCGCTGGCCTCCGGCTTCAGGGCGCTGAAGCTCTCCAGCTTCTCGGCCATGTTCTCTATAGCTGACACCTGCAGCAGGACAGAGAGCACAGAGCCCACCAAGGTAAATCATCCCCTCGGATTTCTGCCCCCCCACCCCAGCGGGAACCCGACGTGCAGGGAACGTCGACTGACAGGTGGAAGAAGAAAGGGGGGAAAAAAGTCAGTGTGATGCTGTTTTGTCCTGCAATGACACAAGATTCTGAGGTCAGGAGGCTAAAAATTGGCTCCTTATTTAGGGATGCATCTCCCTTATATGCTATTTTACACAGACCAATTTGATTGGTGAAACAAAGGCAAACCTCTTCAATCACACTGGTCAAACTGAAGGGACATCAAGATGAAGTCCCTCCTGTGAGAAGGAATGAATAACATAGGTAGCATTAGAAAAACATTCCCATTGTTTACAGAACATTCCCTGGGAAAAGAATTTAAAAAAACAAAACACCTCAGACATGAAAACCAGAGCTACATCAGTGTAGAGCTGCAGTCTTGAAAATTATGGGTCATGAGGGTAATAATCAGCCAGTGTTCATTTCTTCTTATTTTTAAGACACAGGTCCCATAAAATTCCACGTTTTGCAGTCATGCTCTGTGGTTGTATGCCCACAAGTCTATACAGCCCATCTACAGAAATCATTGAATATTTATTACCAAATGAACAGAAATAATAACTGAATTTCTAATTTATTAATTTTTTTTAGGACTTGCAGAAGACACATATTGCAGAGGAAACCTTATGAACACTCTAGCTCAACCAAGGGCTGCAACAGTCCAGATCCAAAGAGGCTCCATCAATGTTCCAGCCACATCCAACCATCCAGTCCAGTGTTCTAGCCCATCATAGCCAAAGACCAGCAGATAAACAGAACAAATGAAGCTTTGGTGGGTTTGGTGCTCTGTATTCACTTTGCCTGTTAGACATCTATGCTATTTTTTTCCACCTCTTAATATCCTTGCTCTACCTTTAGTTGCTTGTAAACTCCTGTGTGCTTTGGGATGGCTCCACTCTTGATTAGCTGTCTGTAATTTGCGGGGAGTGGGGATTAAAAAATTTCTGGAGAACCGTTTTCCTTAAGGTGTCTGGAACAGACTGTGAAAAGCTCCTCCAAAACCTCAAACACTGCCACTTGAAGAGTTCAAGAATGCTGCTGAGCCTTCTGACAGGTGAGAATAACCATCCACCTCTTCATAACACCACAAACAAATGAAAAAAAAGAAAGCCAAGCTCTCACCTACAAGAGCACAAAACCCACAGCATGAGCCCTGTGCAAGATCTTGCTTGTAATGAAGAAGGAAATTATATGAAAGACAAGATGTTGAACCCTCCTCAGCTGGAACACCTCCACAGACTGTTCTTCAAGATCCATAAAAGGTTCCTCTGATTGTTGGAAAACTGAAATTTTAACTGGAACAACTGGGCACTTTTGCAGGTTTATTTAATTTTATTTTCATTGGCAGAATTACACGGTTGTCTCCTGGCATGACTATTTCCATGCTGGTTAGCTCTGCCTTCGGGCTGGGTTGTTTTTTTCCCTTTAGCCTGTAGCCTGCCCTCTCATTTCATGCTCAGATTCCTAATGCTGAGTACAAATTGCAACGTACAGGGTACCACTGCCAATTTGCCAAATGTCTTTCATCAAACACGGTGGAAAAAAAATAAAAAATCTCAGTGGGAAGTCAAGATACATTTACTTGTCAGGCAACAAATGTGAAAGCATTGGGAGGCAGTAAGGGCTGTAAGCTCTGGGGTTTGATTCATAATCACTCAGCTGCTAAAACATTCTCCACAGATGCAAGTGGACAGCACATTTGTCAATATGAAGGATTTTGACATGTACTGATCACAGGCATGAGATATGTAATGATGATGCTGCTGGGAGAGGAGGTAATTCTATCTCGGCACCGAGATGTCATTATCAACCCATACACCTCAACATTACCATATATTTCTTTTATATACTACTTCATCTTCTCCTTTAGTTGGAATTGATTCTTAAAGCTTTTACAATAGTCATTCCACTGCCTTTAATTCCTTCTAATTGTTCCCCACAAAAATTCACTCATCTATTTTACAACTGCTGAAAATAAATGGTTGGAATGAAAAATGCCCTTTGGCCTTCAGGCTGATTAGCAATGACAAGACAGTGCATGGGTTATGATATCACATATTTATGGTGAAGAATAATAAGGGTACTGAGAAGTGTAATAAATGTTTTATTTATGTATATTTAATATTCAAGTCCATTTCATTATCTAGTGGGTTTAAATCATTTTTGGATCACAATTTCTCATGCACATGGTCCCCGCCAGTAATATATTAAAACAACTATTTTCCCCTTTACATTTAAAATGGCTTAGTCATGCTGATTTTTGTTTTAGTTCTTATTTCTAGGATTTTGCCGAGTAGAAACTGAGATGGACTCTTGTTTCATGCACAGCAATGCAGATCAGCTCTACCTCCAACACCGCTTCCAGGATTACATCAGTCCCAAAATAGGTATGAAATCAGCACCTAATCTTAAATCCCTCATCCAGAGGAAACACGAGCACTTCCAATTATTTTAAAGTATTACTTGCTTTCTAAAAATATGTTTCTCACCATAGGAATGACTATTGTGCTTGCTGTTTTGCTGTTTAGTTGGGTTTTTTTTTTTAAAGCCTGACTTATGTGGTGACCTGATATAATTTATGTTTTTCAAGAACTGCACCAGCACCAATGGGAAGTGTCTGGCCCCACGGCTTTGCTGACCTGAGGCACTGTCACTCCACTGCTAGCAGGATAATTATAGCTGGTACTATCTGCTGGAGTTAGGGCTCCCAAGAACCAAAATTGGAGGCATTTTCTTAAGAAGCCCTGGAGTGTGCTGGTGCTCAGAAGATGCAAATCCCTGTCGTGGATAGGGATGGGTTCCTGGGCTGTGGAGGCATTTTACAGCCCATTAAATCCTGCAGCCCTGATCCACAACATGCTGTCCATCACCTGCAGTGCAGGCAGACAGCCCCTGCTCACCAGTCTACGTGCAAAACACCAGCTGAGCAGTAAGAAATCCAGGGGTTTTGCACTGAGGACTAATTCAGACACCAAAGCCAAGCAAGAATTCTAAACCTGTGACGTGAGCCTTTGGAATCTGGTGCCAAGCAGTGGCTCCAGGGGACAGCAGGGGGGTGGGCAAGGGACACATCTCCCCAGTGCCACACAGCAGCACAGGGAGGTGCAAGAGCATTAACTGGAGGCTGCATCTCCATTACAACATTGAACAGCCATTGGCTGCTGCCCCCATTCACCTGGCTAAAGCTTTTCAAACCCATTTCTATCTGTGTCAAGGAGAGTTCGCCAATTTAATTAGGTGCACATGAAAAGATACTGGCTTTTGTTCCTTCTAAGCCTTTTGCCTGATTTTTTTTTTGGTGGGTTTTTTGTTTTTTTGTTTTGTTTTTTTTTAGCATTGTTATCACTAATGAATAACCATTTCTCATTCAAGTTCTGCTCACCATTTATGGGCTCACAGAGCTGGGGCACAGCTCCCTCAGGCATTTTTTTCCCAGATGAAAAAAATCAAAATCTATTTAGTCTCTTTTTGAATGGAAGCTGTTCCCTACCTGTGATCATCATTGTTGCACTTTTCTGTGTCTTTTCTAATTCTACTACGGCCTTTTCAAGAGGAACTTTAGCTGTATTCAAGACCTGAAGGCAGTATAACATAATGATGTTTTCAATTCCTTTCTGCTAAGAATTCAGGTGATATTTTCATAAGACTACCAACTTCAAGATCTTTTTCCTGAATGACAGGAGTTAAAAGTCACACTTTCCCCAGGGTGCTAGTGAGTATTTACTGACATTGACTTTTATCACTGTTTCAATCCTGGTGACTCAGCTTTCTCTGAGTCTTCTGCAAAATCTTCACAGTCAGTTCTGGATTTGGCTACTGGCAGTAAACAGTCACAGACTCTCTGCCTGCTCACCCTTCTTCCCATGGCATTTACAGACATATGCTACAGTTCAGCACCCACTGACACCCCAAGGTGGACTCACTGGTAATCCTCAATGACTGTAAAACCCACTGTTTTGTTCTTACCCTTTCCCCCACCTCTTTTTTTAATGACTAAATGTTAACCCAGAAGATGACTTTCCTTCTTCCACAATGAAATTCCCTCTTCCAGCTGAAACACAACTGAAATAGCTCTTCTTCCTTCCAAACACTGTTAGTACTGATGGCAAGGCAAGACCTGCCTCCAGAGGCGTTGTGTTGGCCATGGAGATGCTACTCAATCCACCAAACTCCTGGAGAGAGGTGCTGGTGAGAGTGTCTGTCCTGGAGGGTTGGGTGGGTGTTCATGGTCACCTCCCCTCCCCAGGGATGGTCCCTGGCACCACCAGGGAGGCAGATGTGTGGCAAAAGCCACCAGCTGTGCTTTCAGGGGGTTCTGCACCCCAACCCAACACCCAGGGGCTGTGGTGATCCCTGAATGGGGCACAGTGGGGAAGCACTGCTTGACCCCAAGGACTGGATTAGTGGACTTGCCATGCCCATGGAGAAAGCTCTCTGAGGAGGCAGGAGAGGAAGAAGATCCTGTTACATATTTTACATACAGCCATTGCCTTACGGACAGGTCACGTGCGCTCCTAATCTGCCATCAGTGAATGACAGCGTTTTATATAGAACAGTAACTTTTGATTTACATATATAAGAGTTGTTGATTCTATCTGTGTCCAGATGTCTGGAAAAGGAAGCAGCTTTCCCCCACCTCCCTGAGAGGCTATTAACCTCCGACTGACGCAAACTAATGTGCAGTCACAATTCCCCAGCTCCAACTCAAAAATGCAGACATTACCATAATCGGCTAAAACAAGTATTTATAAACATTTCAGCGGGCAAGATATCATCAGCAGGGGCCTTGAACATTTGTCTTAAAATTTATTAACCAACTCAAGAAAAAGGGGCATAAATAAGGAGAAGGTTTGCTGTTGCTGCTTTTTAAGAATAACCTGATGATATGAAATAATCTCGCAGACAATGTCATGAAATACATGATCTCATGTTTGACAAACGTGACTCCTTCATTGCTACTATCACAAAAACAACTGACTTTATGGCCGGACCTCATGGGAAAAGAAAAAACTGTTCAAGTGTTTGCTTTCTATTTTTACTACTGTTATTTGGGGAACTCTTCAAAATCCAACTGCTAAAACTCATGATTTCTCCCTCCCTCAGCTGAAGTTATAGTGCTGCCTCTAAAATCTGCAATTTGTGAATCGTGTTGTCTTGAAACTGTGTGTATGTGGACAGCCAGGCCTGGAACTTGGCTGAGTTACATTCACGTTCAAGAGACCTATCACACATGGCTGAACTTTATGAAGCAGTAGCAAGAAACTCCTGCTGATCTGCAGGATATAACAGATGTATAATATTCTGGTTCCAGAACAACTGGGCTTGTATGAGTACAGTTGGTGGGGATTAAGCTCAGTTGACAGAATGGATCATGCCCTAAAAATAAGCCCAGTAAAACAAAAGCTTCGTAAAAGCACTCACCAAATTCCTTTCCCTTTATTTGTAAAGTTGTTTTAATTATTTACAATGGTTCTTCATAAAGCAAATATTGTCTGCCTAAAATTACACAGCCTCCTTAGAGCAACCTTCTCCTGATGGGACCAAAATGGCATGAATAGATCAAATTAATCCTGATCCATTCAAAAGAGGGCATTTTCTATTGATTTGCACTATAGGGCTGCTGCCAAACAATGAAAAAACAATCTCAAGTCATCTTGAAATATGTGGCACATGCAACTGAGAATTGAGATGGAAAGGCTTGTGTGACATAACCAAATCCCTTGGGATGGAGGTTCATCCATGAATCAGCATCCTGCTCAATCACTTCATGTTTTAAACACCTCTTTCTGCTGGAGCTGCTCAAAGTGTGAGCATGGCCAGGAGACGTACACTCACAAAAGGAGCAGGATGATGGAAATTTGAGGACTAAGCCAAAGTCAAGAAAATCAGACAGAAGAAACAGACTGCACTGGGTTTTTCCACTTTCCAAACCTGCTGAAGCAGAGCCACTTTTCTGAGAGCAGAGGATTAAGAGTGCCTGGGCCAAATCACAAATCCTACTACAGTCCCTTCGTGTCCTACAACGAATTTCCCAAAGAAAACATTTGGGAACCACCTCCTGTGCTCTCCAAGCCTGGCCTCTAACCCCACCTCCTGCTTGCTGAGCTTCTGCAGCACCTCTGGATGCTCTCAGGAGTCCTTTGGTGCCTGCTCAGCTCCTTCCAGCTCAGGCTCCCAGAGCATCTTTGCAGCTGCATAAGACAGCTCTTCCCAGGAAAAAAAGTGGGATTAAAATCCACATGTGCACACAAAGCAAAGGTCCAGCACTGCTCTAAGAGTGTGCCAAGGGGGCACAGGGCAGAGGGCAGGGCTCAGAGCCCATCTGCAGGGGCAGCAGCCCCATGCAGGGAGGCAGAGGAGCAGAAGATCTCAGTGCTGGCTTTGCAGAATTCTGCCTTTGCCTGGTGAAGTGAGCAATGAGCAGGAGTGAGTCAGGACCCCAGCCCTGCCTCCTGGCTCCAGCTCTCCCCTCCAAAGCCCAAAGGCTGGGAAAATCTGGGACAAGCATTCATGGGTTCAGCACTGCAGCTGAGGAGCCAGCAGTGCGAGAGCAGAACACGGAGATTTTGGAGTTGCATCTGCAAAAGCAGTTGCTTTTTGTTTTTTCTTCTCGTGAACAGTTTGGATGTATTAAAAGCAAGGCTTTATAAAAATAGAATAGAAAGCCCAAATTTATCCCATAGTGCACTAAAAGCACAATTCTTGTTCGTGTAAGGAGGATGATGTAAGTATACACAGAGGACAAATTTGACCTAAACGCAGCAAATTAATGGGAGTTTTATTTCTACTTTAAGCACTGCAATGAGAAATTAGGCTCAAAATTTCAAAGCTATTAAAGTGACTAACTCCCACCAAAGTCAAATGAGAGAGAACCCTATATCCTCTGAGGCTCTGGATTTTAATGCAGATTAAATATTTATTAACTATCACCATCTAACAAGATTTCAGCCTCAAAAATGCAATCTCTGAAGGAAAATGGTTTGGAACAATTTTAGTCACATATAAACAAAGACTGCATTCTGCAACCCTCACTTAGGTAAAGCTCCCATTGCCTTCACCAAACAAAACCAGCAGGATCAGGTACGTAAAAATAAAGCCAATTTGACACAAGAGCATATTTATCTGCTCAGCTGCAAGACCCTGTAGGAAAGAGTGGCATGCTCCATAATTGAGAGGTAAGTTATCTTTCATATTATATTCTTCTTATGCAATTTATTTCACAGTGATTAAATCAAAAATATAAGCAATGAACTTACCCAAATTCTTTGATCAGGCAATTGGAACTGGGAGCAAAATTGAAACAAAAACAACACATTATTCCTGCATTGGAATCCTTATTGCAATCAAACTACTTATTAAGAATTTATTTAAAGATACTAATTAAAGTGTTCTTCTGAATGATTTGTAGGAGAGGGGTGTTCTCTTCCTAAAAAATACAATCCTTGTCATGGCAAATTATTGTGAAGTGTCATTAAATTATCTAATTTTCATAGCTTTTGGGCATGGGAAGGAATTTTGCCCAGCGAGGGATAGGATACAGACTTCGGGGTTTATGTCTGTAAATTCTATTTCAGAAACCTATTTGAAAGATCCATCTGTTTGCTGTCAAATTATCCACTTAAGAAATAATAAATTCTTGGTCCCTGAGATAGCAATTTTCAGGAATAAATTCGACAACAAAACCACAAGCTTTTAGGACATGAACAATAAGTTTGTAAATATTTTAAATCCTTCCAGCAGAAAATGAAAACTTGCAGAGCACCTGTACTTTTACAGGGGTGAACAGGACTATAAAGGAAAAACAGCTTTTCTGGAAGCCATTCCCCAGCCCTCTATAAATACCAAGCCCAGATTCTGCCTTTGCAAACAGGAGGCTCCTTTCTGTTCTATTAAAGTTTGCAAGAAAGCATTTTGACATTTACTCTTTTGACAGGACATGTGCTGGTGGTTTGGTTTTCTTTTACAATGTTCCTTAGTGCCTGTTACACTCCTGACCCCTGCATTGATCCAGCTCACACCAAGTTAAAGACATTATCCCTCTCACTCAGGTAAGTGATAAAACCAAAGCCAGGCTTTGCCATGGGGTTTTTATTCTGTTGCACAGTGAGAAATGGGGAGGAGAGGGTTCTGCAGGGCCAGCCCTCCCTCCTGCCCCTGGGGGCTGGCTCTGCCCCACCGCGGGTGGCCCTGCCATGGGGAGATGGCACTGACACCTCCTCCTTGCACTGAGGGACTCTGTCACAGCACCGGGACCCTCCTTGGCACCACCAAGATTCAACCAACTCCCTGGGACAAAACACAAAGGGTGGAAAGCCTGACATCATTCCCATTAACAGGGAAATGCCCAATGTCTCCATTTCACCCACACATCCTTGCCTGGCTCCCAGCTCCCCAGGTAATTCAGTGACACAATGCTACACAGAATATCCAGCTCTTTTCCTGCCCACCCTGACATCATTCCCATTAACAGGGAAATGCCCAATGTCTCCATTTCACCCACACATCCTTGCCTGGCTCCCAGCTCCCCAGGTAATTCAGTGACACAATGCTACACAGAATATCCAGCTCCTTTCCTTCCCACCACAGCCAAACTCCAAACAGTGAATTTTACCCCAGCAGCCCCTTTCCCACCCAGCGACCACCCCACCTACCACTGGCATCAGTCCAACCTGCAGCAACACCTTCAGAACCCCCAAATCCAACATCACTGAACAACTCTGAGTTACAGCTTCTGAACAGCTAGACAGCACTAAGCAAAGTAATTCTGCTTTTCCCATCAATGCATATCTGAAATGCCCTCATTTAAATAATTTCCTCATCATTTACAGCTCCTTAGCTGCTCTCACAGAATCATTGGCTTGATGGGGAGCAACCAGCCTGTTTTACAGCAGGGACAAAAAACAGAATGAGGTCCTTTGTGTATTTCTGCATTAGCACTACCTGCTACTAAAGGGGAATTTTCACTTGTTTTGCCAGTTGGGCAGATTTACCTTATTTAAGGTAACTCAGCAGGAGGTGTTAAGCTGCTATTAAACCTTGCACATAAATTCTCAGTGTTTTTAATACATCTTAAATTCTTATTTAATGCTTATAAATACTTACATAATGCCATAAATACAGCATATAACTACTACTAAATACTTTAATACTTAGATCCAAAACACTTTGTCCAGACACTGAAGTTGGAAAGGAGTGTTTTTGTGCATCTGCCTGGGAATTCAGAGTAACTTGAACCAGAGACAGCACCTGATGGTCCTGTGCTTAAAACACAGGATGTGTAGAGGGTGTCATCACTAAGATGAAGCAGCCCACAGTCAGCAAGGAGTTCAAATCTGTGAATATCACAGAGCATTTTATTCAGGTTTAATTGAGATTTTTAGCAAAATCTCATTGAGCAAGGAGGAGGAAGACAAAATGAATGTGTGGTGCTGGTGAAGAAAAGCAACCTATAGTTTGCATACAGACCCTCTTCCTATACCACACATACATCACAGTTGTTGAACTGTTTTGGGACACCCTCCTAAATTTTTTTCACCCAGGATTGTGGTCTGTGAACAAGAGAGAAGCCCTCATAAAGTCTCTCTTCAGGGATGGAGGAGAGGGATCCTATACACAACTGCACACATTGCAGCCCACGGCAGCTACCAAAGAAACCATGGAACATTTGCACTATGAGGCTTGGAAACATAAGGTGGAAGCTTTTCTCTCTTTTATCAGAGTCCTTAAACAAAATAAAATCCCTTTTAATGTGGGAAGCTGAGCTTTGCTGGCCTTGCAGAGAATCTGCATGGACTCCTTGTAGTCAGCTCTGACTCTCCTTGCCCAGAGCACAGGAGAGTGCTGACAACACCAGTGGCTGCAAATGTTGGTAGCTACGTTATGGTTTTGGAGGAAAATGGTTCTAAAAGACACATTCAGTTCGAATCTGGCTTCCTCTACAATCAAAACATGTTGTTTCATCTGCAAAACATCAAGAAGCTCAGAACAATGCTTACGCTTTTCCACCACAATGGTTCAGCAAAAACTGTGTGTTTTAGGAAATCCAAAAATGACTAAGACTGCATTCATTTCTCTGCACCTGCTTTGAAGCATCAATAGGCTTGTTTACAACATCAAAATTCCCGAAATACTTACTTGTGGATGGAACAAGAATCCCGGGGAAGGTCTCAAGTATTTCTCTTTTAAAGCTTCCAGTGGGTCAGTTAGCTTTCTTTTTTCTACTCTGTAAATGTTAAAATTAGATTTGCTTGTGATGAATCAGTCTCAGATATTAACAATCATACAGCTACTCAGGTTTAAAACAGGCAATTACAAGTCAAGCAATTTGTTTCAGGGAGACAACAATAAAAGATAAGGGAGGACACTCAAGTCTTGATTCCCACACACAGCTCATTACTGCCAGGGTGTGGCTGGGAATCACCTTCAAAGTAAATTACACCATTTATATAGGGAATAATCCCATTTCAAAAGATTTATAACCATTGTAATAGCAACCAATGACTAACTATCAAGCACTTTCATAAAGAAATAAGGCAACTGAGCACCCTCAGCACTAAGAGGAGAAGAATTCAAGGCAACAGAACCTTAAGCAATGGGTCTCTTGCCATCTGTCCACACATGACATCACTGCCACCACCCTGGAAACCTCCCCTGTGCACAGCCAGGGTCAAGCAGGGCAAGAGAGGTGGGCTTGTAAGAACACACTGAATCTGAGGTGCCAGCAACAAATCCTGCAATGCACTTGTGGCAGCAAAACCCAGCGTGGATAATTCAGAAACAGTGGAAATTTGAGGATTTTGCTTTTCCTGTCACTGATGTGCATGGTGTCATGGATGAATCTTGTTGTCCACATGTAGATGTAACTCGTGGCAAAGGAAGGCTCAGTAATAACTGGCCTTGTGACAGAATCTGTACAGATTTTCATTCAAATCATAGAAATGTAGGCTCACAGAATGGTTTGGGCTGGAAGGGACCCTAAAGATTCTCTAGTTCCAACCCCTCTGCCCTGGGACAGGGGAGTTTGCAATGCAATTTAATTAGTTGGTAATGCAGGGCCATAAAACAGGGATCATTATTTTCGCTGCTCCAGGCATTTGAAGTGAATATGATGCAAAGAAAGCTTATGGTCAAACACAGATATCAATCTGGCATGAATAAAACCATCTCAGTATACAGCATCATATCCTGTTTCCTCATAATGCAGACTTGTTGTCTTATGCACCAACACTCTCCAAAAACTTTGCCCACAGCATTTCTTTTTCAGACAAAGTAATAAATTAACATAATTTACATGGCAGTATCCTTTTTTTTTTAACAAGAGGCAGTAAAATCAGTCATTTATATTACAGACAAATATTTTTATGGTTAATATTTCTCTAAACTAATTTAGATGCATGGCTTTGTCTCGTTGCAGATGTAAGAACAAAAAGGGCAAAGGGGGGTTGACACACACAGGATGCAGGTGAAATTCACATCCCAGTGAGATCCATCTCAGTTCTGCTGGGAACCACCAGGAGGTCTGGATTTTACCATTGGTTTCTAAAACCTCAGCTCACTGACAGCATGCACCTTACAAAGCCAACAATGAGGCTCCCATTGATTTCACAAGGTAGACCATGGATGGGGATCTGCAGTGGAGTGGAAGCTGTCCCTGCCCATGGCAGGGGCTTGGAATGAGATGAGCTTTAAGATTCCTTCCAACCCAAGACTTTCTGGGGTGATTCTATGACTAAGGAGCCCACTTTGTACACACAAGGATGCTGTGCCTTCAATTCTATGAATGAAATGCCTGAAGAAATCAACCCAGTACCCAAATAATGGTAAAAAAGGGAGAAATCATTCTCAATTTCCATACTTTTAACACACTTTAGGGCCAATGTGTACTTGTCAGAAACTCCTCTTGAATTCAAGAGGAGCTGGCAAAGTGGAGTACAAGGAGTACCCTGGGGAGAGGCACTGTCATCTCCAGGGGAAGCCAGAGCAGGCAGAGTTTTGGAAGAAAACGAATTTCAGGCAAACCAGTGACATCAAATACACAAACATTCAATACTGATGCAACTTATGGGCAAGAGAATATATTCAACCTCTGCATGCCAAGCTATGCAGGTTTAACTAATGACTCACGGCAACGAGGGCTTGCTAATTGCAGCACTGCCAGTCCCGTGGCTCACCTGGAGCAGCTGGGATGTGAGGAGGTCAGCACGTGGTCTGAGCCCCCCATTCCCTGGCAGTGCAATGGCACCTCCAGGGACACTGGGAGGGAGACAGGGAGCCCTGGCAGACCTGGCTGCCTGCACCAAAGGCTGCTGGAAGGCAGCAGGGAGTCCTTTACCTGTATATGGGATCCATAAAGAACGGGGTGGGCCTGGCGTGCTGCAAAGAGGACTCTGAGGCTTTCCTTTGCTCCAGGTCTCCTCCTTTCTTCTCTCCAAAGACGTGGTTTTTCCGAGGCTCAGCTTGTTTTGTGCTGCTGGCTCGGCTTCGGCTGCCCATGCTGAGATCCAGGGGCTGGTCCTGGCTGGATGCAGAGGGGGCTGCTGGCTTTGAGGGGATGGGAGTAAGTGGCTTCTCCTCCTTACGTTTTATGGTGAGGTCAAAGGGAGACTCAGAGCTTCCCTTTGGGATCTTCTTAATTTCACTGGGTGATTGGGGCTCCACTTTCAAGGGTAACGGTCTCAAGTCTCTATCAGGAAATGGATACATTGACTGAGAGAATGCTGGAAAAAACGGGAGGGGAAACATGGAAGGGTAAGGTAAGGCTCCGACTTTTTTGTCTTGCAGCCCCACAAGTCCTGTTGAACCAAAGTACTTTTCAGCAATAGAAGCAATAGCCTTTATAGAATCATTCACCGCTCCTGACACCGCAGTCTGCTCCTCTAAGGATGGTGAGAAAATGGAATGATTGCTGTGGTCTTTCTTATTATTTATTGACGCCAGGCTCTGCAGAGAGCTTACTTTGTCTTTGAACATTTTACCATTTTCTTTAAATTTCTCTTTCTCACTTTCAATGTCACTTTCCAGATCAGAGCCCGAGGTGGTTTCCAGGTCACTGCCACTGGGGGTACTGACATCGTCAAGGTCAAGGTCACTACTCTCTGACTGGTCACTGAGTTTCTCATGCGGCCTCTCTTCAGAGGACCCTTCTGGTTGAAGCTCCACTGGCTTATTCTCCCCTACTGGTGGTTGTTTATTTAGTGCCTTCAAAATATCCTGGGTGGCTGGCAGTATCTGAGGATTTGTCATGAGGGGACTTTGGCTTTTGTTTGTCTGATCTGCGCTCGGAAGTCCTTTAACAGGAGAACTAGTAGGTAGCAAAGGTGGCCTGTGGTACAAGCCTGAAGGAAACAGACCGGGGAAGCTAAAAGAAAATCCAGGAGCTGTTGGAAAGGTAAGACCAGCAGGATGCCTATTGGCTCCAAAATAGTCAGCAAGGCCCGGATTTGCATGATTCATATTAACCATGGACGTTTTATCCATAGCTGGGGTTCCAGGAAGAGAAATGCCTTGGCCAAAAAATCCTCCTGCTGCAAAATGGTTCTTGCCCTCACAAAATCTCCTGTGTTTATTTAAGGAAGACGTAGTGCTGAACATTTGTCCACAGTCTTTGCACTTGATTTGGGTTCTGCAATCAGCATGCATGCGCTTATGACGACAAAGGTTTGAAAACTGAGTATAGGATTTATGGCAGACCTCACCTGTATGTAAACAACAACAACAACACATCTCAGGCTTTGTGGTAATTGCCCCCACCCTCAAAGTTGTGCAAACATCATTTTTTACCCGCCAAATGTCAACGAGGAAGCCGCAGGGAGAGGTCCAGGTGCACAAATGTACAAAAGCAACTCTCCAAAGCAAGGCATCCGAGCAGACAAATGTCAGAAGACAGCAACAAAACCCACTCCAACCAAGCAGAAAAGGTCTGGAATCACTAGAAAACACACTCTCCTCGTTTGCTCTTTGCATTGTATAGTGTTGCAATTCCAGGACCGTTATTCCAGGTTGCATTATCTCCCAGAGCCCCCCAGGAGCCACGACCCTGTGCTGTGACCCCACATGAACCCACAGTGCTCCTGTGTGAGAGCACAGGTGTCTTCCAATGGCATCCATTTATGTCACTATTCCCATGTGGAAATGAAGCATTAAAATAAATATTTGTAGGACCAGACAGAGATGAAGCTGCCCCACAGAGCTTTCACTCTGCAAGGATAGAGAAGAGGTGAAGGAGGAGACAACCAGGTATTTCCTATTTCCAAGTATAAATGCAACAATTTTTTTTTTTCCACTTACGATGAAAAATTTAATCTCATGGAAGTCCAGCCTGGAACCCGAAAAACTTTAATATTACTCACATATGTCCAATGCATTTCTGTTCATGTAATGCATACAGTGCTTACAGGTGTCTGGGATGCTGTAACTCTAAATTTCACATCTAACTTTCCTAGTCCTAATATTGCTTATTGGCCTCTTCCACATGGCCCAATGGACCATATTTCAACAACAATTTAAGATTGAAACTCTCTTTATTTGCATATCTGATGCTCAGTAAGAGCCTGATGAGAAACACCTCTGGGATGGGAATGATTTCAGTCTCACAAATGCAGCATTTGGGAGAAAGCCTGGGAACACACAGGGGAGCAGATCTACCTTGAGGTCAGGGCCTGATCTAACCTGTGACACTCTGCACGTTGGAGCTCAGCTTCCAGCAGCCTTCCACAGTGGCAGGAGCTGGAAGTGGTCCCAGTGGTGCAGAGTGAGACACTACAGAGTCAGTCACGTCACTGAGGCAAGCAGAATTTTGCAGGCTCCTGACTTTCTGGCTGCTACAAACCTTAGGGAACAAATTTGGGCAGCAAGCAAGTCTGTAAGCAGAAATGGGGTTTGGAAGAGGGCAATGCTTAGTTGTTCCCCAGTGCCTTTTTATGTCCCTTCTTGGCATCCTTTGGCTCTGGCAAGCCCCAAGGCTGTGCTGTGTCTTGTGCTCTTCACTATGCCAAAATCTGTCTGTACCTCTGCACTACCTTGCTTCTCACAGTATCAGCTCCAGACTTGTTTAAAAACAAAGCAGCACCACTATCAGCAAGCACTGTTATCCCTCTGCAATAAATCCTTTTTTTCTTTTTTCCCAGCCAGGAAAAATCATGTGCCCGCTTTATTTTTATTTAATTTGTGTTATATCATAAGCTCTCATCTTTCACACATCAAAGCCGCACAACAATACGCATTGTGTATTCTGAGGCCTTTTTAACAATCATTTTCAAGATTTGAGACAGTCTGACATAATTTACAATGGCTCTATTTTAAGCCTGCAGAGGAAACTGAATTGAATGTATCCCATCCTGCACTCTTGGTTCCCATGAACTGCAATCACGTCCTCTAACTTCCACTCGCACCGGGGCCTGCGCTAACCTTCCTGCTCCTCCAAATCCCTGCCCCTGAGAAACTCTTGTTGTCATCTCCTGACTGTTTACCTCTTCAGCAGCCTGCTCCATATCCCACCAACAATGCTCCTATTGTTCCCGGGCCTGATCCTGCCCCATCCACTTGTTTTTCCCCCTGTTCACATCCCACACTGACAATTCGTGGGGGCAGAGGGTGCAGGATCGGGCCCAAACACAGGAAATTTGCAGCGTGGTAATTCAGGAAGAAGGTTTTGTTTCTGTGTATCAGTTACTGTTCCTGCTGGGAATCTTCATTCAGAAGGAAAGGCGAGGAAGAAGAGAGAGAAAATCAAAAATAAAGCGAAAAATAAAGAGGGAAAAATATGGAAGAGAAAGAAATAAGGGAGACAAGAAGGATGAGAAGAGATTATTCTAGTTTCCTGAAAATGCTTTGCTCTTGTTAAGTAGTTTTTGTCCCTTTAAAAAATAATTTGCCTATTTAACATAGATATCTTTCTTATTTAACATAGAATTATTTATCATTCATTTTTGCAGTTATGAAGCTCTGACTTTTCTGCAATTTTCTCCTACTTTTAACTTAATTGCAGGCATAAGATTTCTGTTCCACACTCCAGGGTACGGCATCAGGCCCCTTACCTTCACTGTTGAGGCTTTACACAGTAATTTCCCCCAGCTCCCATCACACTGATCACAGAAACCAAAATTAAGCTGACCCAAATGGTGGAACAAGTGTCAAATACGTAAGTTCACACAAGCTCCATCTTGGATATTATGAATCTACTCCTCTCTCATTTGTAAAGCAGGGTAGACCATATGTGTTTTTCCAGAAAAAGAAATATCTCAAATGCATGCATTTCCAAGGATAGACTATTGTAGAATTAAAAAAGAAATCATGTTTTATGAACTTTTGACCTTCCACCAGGATGTGTTGAAGTCCTGCTTCGTATTCACATGGCTTTATTAAAGATAAGGCTTTGATCAGGTTGGCTAGAGTGGCAAAGGACTGAAAAGAGGGGCATTGGCACAGATTAGGTCTTCCTAAAATCTGGGAAGTTCTCCCTTAAAGAACACTGGTACATTATTAAACTATTACTCTTTTTAATATATTCCAAAGTCAACAGAATCAAGAAATATTCTACTCGGGAGAAAAGCAAAAATATGCACTTGAAATTTTAAGATATCCTTACAGGCTATTAAGGGAGATGCAAATTAATAATTTGACTAAATGCATTTCATCTCAGTTTTTAAACTGAATTCAATCAATAACAGCAATACCATTAAAATACATAAATATTCGTTATTATAATCTCAGCAAACAATTAACAGCTGCACCAACAATTTACCTTTTTGAGCACTGAAGGTAATTTAAGACTATTTAATGAGGTGCTGCTTGCTCAAGGTGCCTCTTGCATTCAGCAGCCATTCTATTCAATCCACAGGCTCTAAGGGCTGGCAAAGATATTTTGTGCCCAGGTGGAAGCCCTTGCTCCCTGGAGTACCCTTCCCCTTGGGGACTGTCACCTGAAGCCTGGGTGTACCATGGCATCAGTGACAGCCACAGCCAATGCCATAGGGATTCTGGAGGAGGCTCTGTGTCTAATCTGTGACACCTCCATGGATATTCCCAACAGCCAGGACTCCTCAGATAAATCTGTGTTATAAGATCTAACTTCTTTTAATCACATGAATTAAACTTTAGTAGATTGGGGGGGGGTGGTTATCAATTTTAACAGTTTCCATGCATGGAAGCAACAGAAGCTGGATCTGATTTCTGCTGTTACACCTTATCACACCCTTCAAATCTCACTGCCATACTTCTAAGCAACTAATTGTAAGAGAAGCTTCCCTCCTTGCAGCTTTTATTGCTCTACAGACCCCAGGTTTAACATAAACCCCAAATCCAGCTCAAAAATTGCAAAAAATTAATCTTTTATTTATGCACACTCCGTACAGTGATTGTCTCTGGACCCCAAATTAGCCAGCAGTTAAGTTTGCATATTCTCTCTTATTAAAAAAAATTACTGTAAGTAGTCTTTAGAATATATTCAGTCTATTATGGCATGTGTTTTCTATTTGTGGAGGCTGGAGATTTTGCAAAGGCAGCGAGTAATTACCTTAGTGTTGGTGAGTTTTCACTCAAGCTTGGGCGGCACACTGTAATAAGAGACAGTTGCCATAAACAGACTGGTACAAGTAAATCATGGTGTGTGGCCTTCTGGAGGAAAGCAGATATCTGCTCTAGGTGACCCTACCTCCCTCTCATGGCTCGGCAAAGCCCACCAAAAATGTGGCCCCAAACCTTTTTGTTCTGCAATTACACAGCTGTTATCCATAGGTTGCTCCATGGGGTTTCATCTCCCTCACACTACATGGGAAAGGTACCAGCTGTTGTTCTGATTTATCAGGAAAAATAGCAACAAAAAGCATTTGAGAGATTATTTCATTCATGAGAGGTTCCACTTAAGAGACTTCTATGTAGGATGTTGCAACAGGCCTACCTGAGGAGTCCCTACTTAACCAGAAGTTATGTTTTCTAATTAACTGTAATAATTTAATCTTCAATCAGCTTTACAAATTATTAGTGATATTTAATATTGGATCTATTTACATATTTTCTCATTGAATGAGTCTGAACCAAAGTATTACTCACCAGGTTTCAGATTTTGCACAAATGAGTGGTTTAAGCCAATACTCCTCCTCTTGAGGAAATATATTAGCTTGTGGCCAATTCCTTTTACAGGTGTGGTGCAGATATTTTGGTAAATTATTGTTGAGGGCAGCAAAAGATTGAGGTTCAGCAGACAATTAGGGGAGATAGTCACAGTACCTTTCAAGTCACAGCAGGTGCCTGAAAAGGCTGTGGTGCAGAGTAGCACTACAAAGAACAATATTTTAAAATATTTTCTGTCTCCACTTTCCCAGTGAAAGGGAGGGAAAGGAACCTGCCCCCTTCCCAAGCAGGGTCTGGCTCAGCAGCAAATGCATCCTGTGAGGTACTGGAGATCCCAGTTAAGCCCAGAAAAGATCCAGGCTCACATCCAAGACAAGTTTTACTGCTGGAGAAGCTGTTAGTGAAGATCTAACAGCTCAACTCAGTCCTGAAACTTGGGGCATGCAGAGGAGCCTCGAGGAAGGTGGCAGGATGAATCTCACTGCCTCTGAGATTTGTTTTCCAGCTCCAGCAAAAGTCATGGCATCTGCTGTGGAGATTCTGCAGCCCAAAATCTGCTCCTAAAGCAAGAAGAGAGCAGGCACCTCAGCATGAGCAATGAGGCTGCAGCCACCAAGGCTGGCATGGCTCCTTCTGGCTAAATCCCACTCCTCACTTAACATCTGTGCGTGGAAAAACATCCCTGGGACAACAGGCACACTTATACAGCACACAGTGTCTGTCTGAAAAGGAAAATCACATGAAAATAACTCCTTGCATTGGACCACAAATTACCCAGAACTCATTCAGTAACTCCTTGTGACACGGGTGGGAAGTTCAAAGGGAGCAGAACACAACCTCCTCCTTCCAGACTGCGCTGCTTCACGGCAAGAGAAACAACACTTAATCAAAGACTTTTAGTTGGAGACTTACATATAAAAGGTTTGACACTGCTGTGGATGTGTTTATGCTGTTTGAGGCCTGAAGAAGTGGCAAAGGTTTTGCCACACTCTGGACAAGCGTGAGCACGAGCCCCCACATGCTGGGAACGAATGTGCCTCTGGAGGTTGCTGGGGTCCGTGAAAACCTGCTAGGAAATGAGTACTGATTAACCAAGAAACTTGACTGTGGAAGAAGACAGTTATTACAAGAGCCTTTTAAAATTCAAACCTTGGAGCTATTTTGGGGAGTATTCTGAGATTAAAGCCCTCTCTAATGGCCAGCTCTAATGGGAGCTGTGCCTGCAGGAAGGGGCCTCAGTTTCCCAGGATTAGCCAAGTGTTGTGTGGGTCTGTTAACCCCTTTGCAGCAGATGCATTTGACTTGGCTTTGCCATTAGAAATTGCACATTTGAGGTCAGGGACTTCATGGAAAATGAGTGGAAATGTGGCTGCTTGAAACCTCTAAGCATTACTGCAATAGAAATACTTTATACTGATACCTGAGTGTGTGACAAGAAGTAATCCTGTACACAGCCCAGAGCTAGAAACCAGGGCTTGGTTACATCTTACATCAATATGAAATTGCCATTATTGCAGCAAAATCTACCTAAAACCAAGTAAATCCTCATGCAAGAGGGCCAAGCTTTGGGAATCTGATAAAAAGCAATGCAGAGTACCACATCCTATAGAGATAATCCCCACAGCAAGCCCAGTGCTAGGAAGTGATGGAGATGCTTTAGAGATGATAGTTGTACTCAGTGCAGCTGGGGTGCATTGCTATTGCTTATTTTTGATTTATATTGCAGTAGTGTCCTGAAGTTTCTGGTCCCAGCAGCTGGCACACAGCCCAGGGAATCCTCTGCCCTGTGTTTTCCTGGGGGTTCTTGCCATTCACTGACCCTCTTACACCCCAACAACCCTCTCAAGGAGCCAAGCCCTGAGCTCAAGGATGCTCAGCATCCCGCATCAGTGCCCATTTCAGACTCCACAGCCATTTCCAAATCAACAGGGAAAGAAAAAAATAACATATTTTTAAAGTAGAAGTGAAAACCCTTGAGAAACCCTTCTGAACATGTCAGAAGCCCTATGCCCTCCTGCATCCCAGCCTGGGGCACCCCAATTCCACGCTCCCCTGCATCCAGCAGCTCAAGAAGGGCCAGGCAGCCCACAAATTCACTGTACCTTGGCACAGTTCTCACACTCGTAGTGCTTCCCGCTGTCGTGTGACATTTGGTGACGTATCAAGTTGGACTTCCAGTTAAAAGCTTTGGGGCACTGGTCACACTTGTACTCCCTCTCCTCACTGTGAGACAGCATGTGCTTCTCCAGGCTGTGGAAACAGGAACGGGGCTCAGTGAGATGTGGGTTTATAGGAAGAGGAGAGTGCTGAACACAAAGTTACAGCCAAAATAAAAAAAAAAATTAAAAAGCCCCAAAGGCCCAATCCTGACAGAAATAAGTCCTGTGAGTTCCAGGCTCACCCCAGCCAGGAGGCAGAACCTCCTTCTCCCCACCAGAATAACACATCCTCTCATGTTTTGCCAGGCCACTTGCAAATGCTCCAGGAGATGCTGCTGCCATCGCTCCCCAAGGAGATTATTTCATACACCTCTCAGTATTTCACTCTGGTAATTCTTCCCTGCAGTCTGAATTATTTCTGCCTTATGACTTTCCCTCTAAACACACCTTGGATGCCACCACCTGCTATAAATCCATTCCTTTGATGGGAGTCAGTTTTTCTTACAGCAGGAATAGATGAGGAATAACTCCTCTGGAGTAAGACAGGATGAGTTTTAAAAGCCTCTAGATAAATTACACCACAACTGAAGTTATCCTTGATGATTATTATTAATTGTGTGCAATTGTGTAGTTGTTTAGGCATTCATTTCTTAGTGGTTTATTTAGTCTATTACTAGGATATTCAATGTCCACCTAAATTCTGTTGCACATCTTTAAATTAATTTTTTTTCTCTGAATTTTTATCATTCAAAAATATGTATTTTTAAACACCTATATTGCTTGGTCACATAAAAAGTCATAACTCACACCACTGCTTGAGGGAAGATCACTACATAATGCAAGAATGGATACACAGAAAACCCACTGCAAAGTGGGAATTTTAGCCTGGGATGCCACAAACTGTTTTCATATGAAGTTCTCACTGATCTCTGCTGAATCAGTGGCAAAACCAGCTGGGACTACAGCCTTGTTTGGGTTGTGTAGCCCAAACAGCAACCTCCATTCTCAGCCACAGGCAATGGAAATTCTTTCACTCTGCAGATCTTACTTCTACCCCTCTTGTTCTTTTTTTTTTTTTGGGGGGGGAGAAATAATTCTGGCTTCTCCTCCTAATATAACAATTGATTTTCTATCACATAAGCAAATTTGCCATCAGACCTAGAGAGATTCTTGTCCCTGCTGTGGCCACAGCTCCTGGACTCAGCCACGGCGCCATCACCTCCGTGGCCACCAGCACTGGGCACTCCTGGATCCAACACCTCCATCTTCCAGCTCAGCTATTTCCCCAGGTAACTACTCACACCCCCAAGCATGGCTAACTTGGCCCTTTTGTTTAATATAACCTGGATATGGCACACTTTGTCACTTTTTTTTTTTTTGCAGGAAACTGTCTGTGTGGTGTATGAGCCTTTCAATAATTCAGAAGTTCGGAGAACGGCTGCATTCTCTCCCATTTTTCACTCTTTCTCACAGTACTGACCATCTATTTATGATGACTCATTCTTTGTTTTCTGCCTTTTCTTCTCAATATGTAGTAGTTTAAGCTACATTTACATTTCCTCAATGATTCCCATATGTTAGATATCATCCTCTCATTCGCAGGGAGAAAAGAACCCAGACCTCAGTTGATGTGAAGTAGAACCACTCCTGTGATTTCACTGCAATCAGACCAATTCAGATCTGATTAGCAGAAGATCCAGCTCTTAATCTAAGGTCCTCACTAAGAAATTCAAGCACAAGGACCATATTTCTAATTTATTTAGACTCTATTGCTTTTTATACCATAAGCCACCAGCTGGCATAGAAATTCTGCTCATCTTCATCTTTGGTTTCTGTAGAAGGTGAATTTTTCAGGTTCTGATGCCCTGCATGATCCAGCTGAAGCCATCACAGAGTCTGCCCCATTCAATCACATTTTAAGCACCTTCTCCTACCTTTGTAAGTCTGGGAAGACTTGGTCACACTCTTTACACTCCTGGATCTCATGCACGTCCTGAAGGTCGCTCTCGTTCTCCAGCTTCTTCTGGAAGTCCTCCTCCACCATGGAGAAGGCAGAGTGAGGTGTGCTGCAGGGGAACTTCTGGTGGTCCACCAGCTCAGCCTTGGACTCAAAGAGCTGGTCACAGTCCTCACAGCGGTACTGGCGCTCCTCTGCAACACACAGGGGTGGGCACAGGGACACCACCTCAGATTTCACTCATTTTCAACCACCACCCCATCAGAAGCTGGATGATGGTGTGGTTAACTAATTGCTCTTCAGTAAAAAAAAAAAAAAGAGAAGAACCTCAAAAGAAAGAAGGATTCCTAAGAGAGCTTTATAGTAATGCTTTGATTCCATGTTAACTGCCTGGGTGACATCCAACAGGAGTCCCCAACACTGGCTTAGGACAAAAGTTTAAATACCAAGGACAAGTGTTTAAATACCATCCTAAATGGAATTATACATGGTGTAACATGGATATCCAGCAGAGCCTCCCAGTCTCTGAATTTCCCAATGAATGGGACTGACTCAGACACAAACACCAGCATCTGAAATAGCCAAAAAGGGTATTTAGAGATTTTAAAAGCCTCTTCATTTTCATCACAGTCCTTCTGCAGCACCCAGCCCTGTTCCAAGTAAGCCAGAGAAGCATGAAGTTAAATTCTTTGCTTTAAATTCCAAAAAATCGGTCATAATTTCTAACAGAAAAGTACAGATTATCAGTACAGTGTTACTTTGGAGTGAGTAGTGCATTCCCTTAACTAGAAATTCCTGCAAAAGAATAGATTAGCTGAAGAAAACCCCCCAAAAAAACAAACTTGGAGAAGAGCATCCCACAATGTTTTGGCTTTTTCTGCTGAATTTTCTACTGTTGGTCCATACAAGGAGCCAGACACCCTGGTTTGGTTCCAGATATAAATGCCCTGAGGCTCTGAGTCAGAAAAGCACTGGCTGGATTCCCCAATGAATGTTCTTTGGTTGCAACTTGACAGTTGAGCTGATCCAGAGAAAGTGTCATGGGGCTCTGCTCTTGGCTGTCCATGAGCAACACTTTGGCTCAGTCTGCTTCTAAATTAGCCCTGTGGGACATGATCCTGCATGTGACTGCAGAGATTTCCTCTGGTGTCATTTATACAATAGCTCCTTGACCATGGGGACTAGGCAGGGAGAACAGTGTGCTGGACATGGGGACACCTTCAGCAATAACTAAACAAAGTTACCACTGGGGGAAAAAACCCAAACACAAAACCAAATGGGAGTGAATGTATAATCTCCACTTTTTTTTTTCAAGAGAACAAGAAATACAACTTTAAATGTACAAGCAATTATAGGAGAGACTTTGATAATTCCTGCCCTGTGCTTTGTCCCCAAATCCCTGAAAATTTGTAAAATGTCCCTCTGGGCATAAACTGCAACGTGCTGGGCATTAAGCAGACACCCCACACCCAGTTCCCACTGTGGCTGATAACCCACTGGCCAACAGGCAGCACAGCTAAAGGAGATTTTGGGGACTGGGGACAAATCTGATCAACAACTCAGGAGCTTCAGATGAAGAATCTGTGCATGGGATGAGTAAAAGACAAGTGTGAGAATGGCTGAGCTGTCCTCACAAGTGACAGCAACATTGACAGCCTCAGATTTCCTCTTTTCAAGGTCACAGGTGTTTGGCTAAATGACAAAAAATAACCTGTAACCAGGGCCCATATGTGTCCTGCAGGAGCAGCACAGTCTTGAGATAAGGACATGGACTGTTGTTCTTCTTTTGCAACCCCACAAAACCATCAAGGTTCAATCAGGAACAGAAGGGCAGAAGATGGACAAATACAACCACAGTCCAGCTCTCCTTCTTGGCTGCAGCAAAGCCATCCCAGATTTCAACAGAAGAAAAACATCTGCCTAAATTCTGGGTTAATTTCAGATGAAACAGTAAGAAGAGGCTAACCGTGGATGTCCGGAGCCATGGTCTCATGTGAATAATCTTCACTCTTCATGAACAGTAAGAGCTCCTCTCCTGGTTCAATATCTGCTACCACTCTGTAGAATATCTGAGGAAAAAAAAAACCAAACAAGAAAAACAAGGTAAGCACCACAATAGGCAAAGAAGCATCAAGCACTGCTGGTGGTGAGTGGCCAGAGCCTGCCTGCTCATGATGCTGCTGCTGGAGAGGAGCTGATTGACCATGGCAGCTCTGCTCCCTCCAGCCTCAAAGCTGTTGTGTTTTGGGCTCTGTGAGGATAAAAAGAACAACTGCTTTCAACAGCCCTCTGCTGCAGAATGAGCTGTGTGATGACTGCAGCTATCACCAGCAACCTGTCTGCTGAGTTATACCAAACCCAAATATAGAGCAACCATAAAACACACTCCTGAGCAATGCTGGTGAGGGAAGGAACTCCTGTTGCACTGGGAAAAGGCCCTAAAGTAACTTTAATGCTTGGACTTGATTATCTCAGACGTCTTTTCCAACCCTAATGTTTCTATAATTCTAAAGCAGACATGAGGAGATGCTGCTGGTTAAACCATAGGCACCCTGTTCCAACTGTCTACACAATCCAAAAGCTGTGAGGAGAGAAGCTTGTAAGAACCAGTGCACCTGGATTATTCCTCAGCTTCAAATGGAAACCAAGGGAAAAATCAGTCCTGGATGAAGCAACACCATGAGCAGCCAAAGCTGCTGGTGGTGGCCCTGGCCAGTGACACCTTGTCCCCTCATACAGGTGGTGCTGGGCTGGGGGAAGGAGCCCACTGGGGAGGCAGCAGGCTGTGGGGGAGGGCAAAGGGGACACCCTCCCTTGGGTCCATACACCAGAGGATGCACATGCCAGCACCACGAGACTCTGCCGAAAGGAAATTCCCAAAATCTATCTGGCTGCTTTCTGTCTCAGCAGGAAACGTGAAGAGCACTAAAAAGCTCCATGAAGCAGCTCAAATAAATATTAGTAACTTCCCCGAGCCTTGTTAAACAAAACCACATGACAGCTATGTTTCCTACACTAAAAAATGATGCCTTTGCTTTTTTCTCAGACTAATGTATTTTTAAAGGGTTTGCTCCCAAACTCTTTAACTCTCAACCCTCACTGCAGTGCATGGGGAGAGAGGCAGCAAATCACCTCCAGTGTTCAAAGTCACACACAGGTGAGTCTGTCACAGGTAAGGACAGGTGTCTGCAGGTTGGAGGTACCTTCCCTGGGGGGACACACGTGGACTGTCCCCCCCAGTGGGTGCATTCCTTGCCCAGGCACACACACAGGCTGTCACAGCCAGCACATACCCCTGTCCTCCAGGAGGTGGCTGTACAGCCTAATCCTTAATGTCTGCACAAGCTGTGCCCACGGACATCGGCTAAATACCTAAAAATACCAAATTAAGATGCATTTCCTCAGATTTGGAGGGATTTTTCCATCAGTTTGTCCCAAAAGCCAATCCAGAGAACGGCACAGGGAGTGGCACTGGAGGCTGCTGGCACAGCTCATCCCACACCCCCATGCTCACCCCTCACCAGAAGTGCTGGCAAAACACATCAGGCACAAGGTACCAGCGACACAAGCCCCTGCTTGGGGACAATTTTCCCCATGAAAACCAGGAGAAGGAATTTATGGGCAGTGTGATCCACCCTTCCTCTTCATCCACACCACCCTCATCGAAACACCAGCCTGGGCTGCTTGGGCTTCCTATTTGTATCTCTTGTGGGGGGGATTTCAAACTCCATCCAGTGTTTTGGAGGCCAAAAGAGCCATGGCAGTGTCCTGTGTAAATTTCTTCATGCAGCCAGGCAAATATCTGATGGCATAACCCCCTGTGGATCCAATGCTGTTGTCAGTGCCAAAGGGTACAGGGCTTCTTGTGGGCTTCAGCGTGCTGGGGCTGCACTGAGGCAACGAAGCTCATCCCAGCAAAGGCCAAACCACATTAAGCCAGCTTTTACCTTCTGCAAATAAACCTGATGACAGTGCCACATCCAGTGAATATTTGTTGCAAGCGATGCTTGGTTTTCCATTTGTTATGATGAATGTATTGAAAAGCGGATTTTTAATTCCAGAAGTGTAATGGCCTCTGCATACCTGAAAGGGAAGCTGCAGTCGGATCTGTGGAAGATAGGCCCAGCTGCTGAGTGGTTTGGGGTGAAAATAATGTGTGGAATAATGACATGAGCACACTGACTGAAGAGACTTCTGGAGACCTCCATCTTGGGGTGGAAGCAGGAGCAGGACCACCACACAGCCAGGAAGGACTTCCACCATCCCAGAGGGACTGTGCCAAAGCTTCTGTTCTGCCCAGGACTTGCTTCTGCTCCAGGGTTTTGTTCCCCAGTCAGGTGAACACTGCTGTTCTTTCCGGGCTGGTGTTGCATCCACACCAAGGAGCAAACAAAAACCACAGTGGAGCCTTCTCCGGGATTTTTCCTGTCCCATCAAAGATGTTTGGACAGACCTTTTCCCCTCTCATCACAGAGTGAGGACACATGGACTGGGGCATAAAGAGGGTCTTGTTCACAAGTGCTGTGCTGGGAGCATGGTTTCTTTTGGGGAAGGCCAGGAGGATGCAGCATCTTTCCTGCAGCTGTGGGGCACATCCCTGAGCAGGGAGCAGACTGTGAAGCCAGTTGTCTTGTCTGCATTGGTATTTAAAAATCCAGAGATAATCCAACTAGCTATCAGAAACTGCCTGGCCAGCCTCTCTCTGTCCCTCAGCAGGGAAACAAGAAAAGTGTTTCAAAAAACTCCATTTTTAAGTTGAGTAATATTTATTTTGCATCTCAAGCCCAACATTCTCCAAAACAAAGGCTGAGTGACAGATTCCCAGCTCTGGCATTTTCACATCATTAGAGTACTAACTTTATTATTATTAAAAATAATTCCTAAAATTTCTGTATGTACAGAAAATATTCACCTACACTGTTTATACATCAATTTGCATTGCAGTGAGAATCTAAAATAAAACATATTGAAGTTTAAACCAAAGCAATCATGCAGGTAAACTTATTCTGATTTTAAGAGCTGTCCTTATTACTTCACATGAATAGCTTTTTTTCACCTCACTCTTCCTATTTAAAACCTCCTGGAATTACCTTGTCCGGGAAAAAGTGAGAAGCCAACTGTTGAAATTAATCATGTTGCCCTAATTTTGAGGCAGCAGCAGACTGAGGGCAGGTGAGGAGGGGGGTGTCCTGCAACCCCCAGATGGGGAACCTCACAAATTCCCTGCCAGCTCCACAGGTACCCCATGGGCTGCCTGTGTTTTGCAAGAACAGCACCTCTACCATGGGCAGCATTTTTTTTTTTGTATTAGGAAATACCATCATAAAATAAGTGGATTTTTCAATTGCAAAGCTTGAAGATACCTGGCACACAGTCCTACCTCTACTGTCATTAACGAAAGGTTTCAACTTCTGGCTATCATTTCTCCAGCTCTACTAAGCAACTTTTTCAGGTTAACCTGCACTGGTCTGCTTGTGAACAAGTATAGGAAGAACTTTTGCACAGGAGAGGAACACCCAGAGGAGGAGGAAAAAAAAAAAAAAAAGCAAAGTCCAGATGCACATTTCACATGCCCTGGGATCAACGGTGTGTGACTACAGTTTATGTAGGAAGAGCAAAATCGGATTCAGGTCTGGAAACACTTCCAAAGTTCAGGGGGTCCGAGGTGGGGAGATGTTGGGGGAGGCCTGGCTCATCAGTGCACTGTGCCTGCCCACACCACAGGTCAGAGATCTGTGCTACCGAGCAGAAATAAAAGCTCCCAAACTGCAAAGCCATAAAGGGAAAGGGGAGGGGGGGGAAAAAAAAGGAACACACACAATTCACTTTTAAATGGATGAATAAGGCCTCATTGTTATGAATCCCAGTTTACTTTTCCTGGTCAGGCACTTGAAATTTTATTTATGCTTAATAGACTGCATTTGGCATGTGTAAAGATGACAGAAGCGTGAATTATGAACGACCTTCGACCTATTCAGGAAGTTGTAATAATTGAAATAATAGCGAAACGCACTCCCCGCGAGCTCGGCTGGGGCCACGCTCAGCCGCTGAGCCCGTGTGCTTTGAAGCACCCCAGCCATCCCCCTGCCCCTGCCAGCCCCCCTCTGCTCCCACCAGCATCCCCCAGAACCAGGAGGGGTTAATTGAAGTTAAGGTTTTTGGGGGAAAAGCAACAATTCAGTCACTGAGTAAGAGCGAAGGCAGGAACTGCCTTGGACACGTTTGTCGTGCCCCAAAGAGGAGCTGTGCTCTGGTGCATCCAGCTAAACCCTTTATTCCTGCCTACAGCTTTGGGAAATATTGCACATGCCCCAGAGCTGCCTGGGAAATCCAGATTTTAGGGCAGGCTAGAGATGATGCAGTTTGTCCTTTAACCCCCAGGCCACGTGCTGAACTCACAGCTCCCACCATGGGGGAGGCATCCAGGGATCCGTCCTGTCCTGCCCCACGCTGGTGCAAACAGGGGGACCCACTCTGCTTGGGATGGTGGCATGGAACAGAAGGCCCCAAAAGCAGATTACTCCCTGATGAGCCCCAGCACCCACATCCAGCACTCACTGGAGCACATTCCAGGGGTACACCCACCCCAAGTAAAGGCAGCCTCATCTCCCAGCTCCTTTGGGGAATGTGCCCCAAGAGGAAGTGTGCATGCTGCCAACAGGCATTCCCCTCCACCCTGCTTCAGAGCAAGAGTGCAACTTGCTTGAAAAGCAAAACAAATTACTAATGAGCATTATGTTCAAGGAGATCCATCAAAATCAGGAATTCTGTCTGCCAGGTAAATGAGAAGGATGAACAGACACACAACTTCACAACAAGCCATAATTAAGAGTTTGAAGGGAAAATAAAACAAGAAAGAAAAAGGTCCAAATAGTACAGCTTCAATTTTAGCTCCCCTGATGAACAACTTGTGCAGCTGGAGAGCTGTGTGATGAAACCTGAGCCGTGTTCTTTTTGCTATACTCAGGCAAATGATAAATTGAAACAAACTGGAGTTTTTTCAAGGGCCAAGGTAGAGGAATCCTGCCTGAGAGCTGTACTGGGCCCAAAGAAAACTTCAGCAAAAATCCAGAGGTAAAACTCAACAAGTCTCTGCACGCAAGGGGCTGCAGGGGCACAGGTGGGAGCCCAGTGGGGAGAAAGGACCTTCCCCTTCCCACTGCAGAGAGGGCAGGGGGAGCAGCACAGTGCCTCAGCACCAGGGCTGTGAATCCTTTCCTTCTTAACTTCCAAAATGCCCCAAAATCTCTATGCAGGAAGGATTGGAGGAAGGATGCTCCGGGAATCCCCATTTTTCTACTTTGTGAGCGGAAAGGTGTCTCCTGCTCCCCAAAGCAGAAGGGAACTGCAGGATACTTCTCTGCAGAGCACCCTTTTTGGCATCCTGGGGGGCTGCAGGCCACCTCCCTCCCAGTACCACCCAGGTCTTCTTCCACTGTTGGTGAATTTTAGCTTCTGTGAAAGCCTTGGTTCATCCAAGCTGCTCTGGTCATGCAGAACCTCTTCCTTGACTAACTACTGACACCAAACCCCAATTTCTGTCACCCACCTGTGCTGATGTAACCAATCAGTTGTCCTCTAACACTCATGAACATCCATTAATGAACCACACCAATACCAAGCAAGGTGCAATCTCCTCCTGACTCTGTGGTTGCCCGTAATTCTCCATGCTTTAACAAGCAGATGAGTAGGATTTGACAGCCCTCATCACAAAAAATCCCTTATCACTTTTATGAAACATGAATCATGAAGAAAAACCTCATAACTTTGCAGAAATGCCAACAACAATTTGCTGGGTTTGGTTCCAAACAGTTTATTTTAGGTCACATCAGGACAGTCCAATGCTGAGAGCAGTAACACCACCAGTGCATCAAATTCCAGATAACACAGGCAGTCATAAAGCCCAGGCAGGAATTTCACCCACAGCCTCAGCTCTAACTGCAGCAAGTGGAAAATCACCAGTGAGCAGCTCTTCATTCCACCAGCCCCAAGCTAAAACATCCCTGCTCCACTGGAGACAGATTTTCAGTGGGAGCTGGATTAAGCTTTATTTGATAAATAACCAACAACTCATAGGAAGAATCACAACAGAATAAGGCCCCATATGAGCTCAGCGTGTGCTGCCCTCCTGACCCACAACAGCCAACACTTTAATTTCACTCTCTGACAACAAAGCCTCAAAACTATTCCTTAAACACACAACTTCTGCAGGTGGCTGTGCAAGGAGCCCCTGCCCGCCACGGACGGGGGGCCACGGCCATAAAACCTGAAACATGAAGCTGTGCCTGCAGATTAAAAAAGTTTGTAAAACGTGTAAGGTGGGATCAGATCTGGTGGAACCTACAGCAGTAGGTTCACTCCTGTAAGTTTATATCACTGACACTGGGCACGTTGTTAAGAGTGTGATACTACTGGTTTTGCTCCCTTTGCAGCGGCACGTACTTGAGTATAAGGCAAGGAAACAAAACACACACACAAAAACCCTCCAAAAACCTATTTCAGCACGCACAGCAATCTAAAACCTCAGAAAAGTGATCTTGAGCCACTCTGAGTTTTCCATGGATAAACCAAGGGGACTCTTCAGGAGCTGCTTTGTTGGGGGGAAACAGACATGAAAGTTCAGGGCAGTTTCACAGCACTGTGTGTCTGTATCACTGTCAGAACTCTGCAAGCAACAAGCAAGATAAAAACAGTATTCAGGGGTTTCAACTTCAACAGCTACCAACAATCTTTCTAAAAATAAAAAAGTTTAAAAAAATTTTGTAGTTTGAAGGTGACCATGATCTCAGCCTGGAATGTGCGACAGCTCCTGCCATGCCACTGCTTGATTTGCAGCCACACTTTCATTAACATACATCTTTAAAAATAATGCTTTTGCTGGGCTGACAGCACTGCCAGAAAGCCTAAGAGAGCCAGTCATTGTGAAGCCATTAAAAAGTTGAACTAATAGATATTTAACGATAACAGAGAGGAGTCGTCCAAGTTAGCAGAAACTGCTCTAGAATCCTAAAATGACTCTGAGCTGAAAAAACACATTCCAGGGCAAGAACAGTGACAAGACTCTCTGCAGCTCTGCACATACTGTAGTCTCTTTGGGGAAAAGAGAAAAAGCGAGTGCCCTGTTTGTGGAATTTCATTATTGATATACACCTAAAATCACATATGTTCAGGCTAGATTGGGTATGACAGGAGATAATAGTAAGACAGCACAAAGAAATCCTAGATCGACCTCATTTGAAATTTAAAAAAAAAAAGTTTAAAAATGCAGCTTTTAAGCCCCACTCCAGCTGCAATCAAATGAAACATGAGTTGCATCCAGCGTGCATGTTTTGACTGCATCTCACCATTATCGAGCTGTTCATCTCAGCAAAGCTCATTTATACAGTCATAAGAAAAAGCCCAGGCCTTTTGTAAAGTTGATCCTAAGTGATGAAACCTAACCTCAGCCGTGAGTCAGGGGGTGGGGTGGGGTGGTATGTCTCTGAAAAAACCCTAAGAGAGAAAATGACAAAAAAAATGTTTTTCTTTCCCTCTTTTTGTTAAATACAGCAGGTAGAACACAGCAGCAGAGTGACCAGATTACAGACTGCCCTGAGTTCATCTCAATCCTGCCTCGAGCAGTCAGGGAACCATACCTGTCTGTCAGTCAAGCTTGAATTTAGTAGTATAAACTTGTGGGCAGCATGAGGCTGGGAGCGCTGGCAGGATCTTTTACCTTCTCAGGTACAGCCCAATGTTTGCTTGTGAATTTTACAGATGAGTTGAAGCAATTAGAGGTGAACAATTACTGCTGATCGAGTGTCTGTGGCTCGGGAGCGAGCGGCATCTCCACACTGGGATGCTCCCTGTGCAATCAGGGCTGCTGAGGGGCTTTGTGCCCCTGGGGGAGGCAGGAAGAACAGGGGTGTCCCCCCAGACCTGCACCAGCACTGGCTGTGCCTCCAGCTGAGTTGGGGTCTCCTGTACCAGATCTTGGCTGCATCGTCTCTGCCTTCCAGCTCTAGCTACAACCACTGACACGCATCCTCAGCTTCACCTTATTTTTATTTTCCCTTTTTATTCCCTTCTTTTTCTTCTGTCCCCTATTTTTTTTTTTCCAGGAGCTACCAAGGCTGAGTGACCCCAGGCAGCCCCACACAGTCTGTATGTGCACACTCAGCCCTGACTTGCATTTGTCACTCCTTGTACACGCACACGTTTGGCCGTGTAACGTCCATTTCCCAGTTTGCCTTCCCATTATATTTTATATTACCTCTGGTGAGCTTGTGCCAGAAGAAAGCAGAAGGAGGAGCTGTTAGAAAGACTTTCTTGCTTTAAGATTCGAGAGCACATTTTTAGCATTAACTTTTTAGGCTCTGGTCATAAAACGCTGGAGTACGCGGACGATTTTGTGGGTAAATGTGCAGCGTTTCCAGAGGGCCAACTGAGCAACAATCTCCTGCTGACAGCACCCAGATCACAACATGCTACTTGAAAGACAACCAAATCTTAATTTGCAAATCTCAGCAACAAAACGCTATAAAAATATGGAATTATGAACAGCACGATACTGTGCAAAATAAATAACAAGTCTCCAGTGAATGAAGGGAACTATTGGCAGCAGTACAGCCACCATTACCAAATGTCAGAAATGTAAACACTAAAAAAAGAGAAAGTTAAAAGCGCCATAACTTTCCTTCCAAAAACGTCAGGGCGCGGGTGCGTGTGTGCGTTCAGAGGGAGATGCTGAGGGCTCAGCCTCGCCTGCACTTTCAGCTGCAGATCCCCAGCACCAACCCCAAGGACAGTGAGTTGCTTTGACCAATGCACGTGATTTTACTCCTTTCCTACCTACACCAGGTCCTGCTCGATGTAAAATACTTGAATTTGCTATTTCAATTTATCTACATAGTTTCCTTTTCCTATCGCTGTTCCGTAACTGCTCTGCAAGGAGAGAATTTATCGTTTTTCAGCACAAAGCATATTTCAGCTTGGAAAATGTAACTTGTTTTTACTAATAACCTTTATGGGTTTTTTAGTTAAACCAGCTGCTGTATAAAAAAGAAATTATCTCTCGGTCCGCTGGCTCGTTCTGTGCTACGTGTGCTCAGGGCTGAACTGTAGAAGTTGGAAATGAAAAAGATCTTCTCTCATACTTTCTGAGAAAGTTATTTAACCCAGTTTTAATCAGCTATCTCACATGACTGAAATACGTAGCACTGGGCTGGAAATAGCGGGCTCCCTCACATTCATTTCCTATACATAAGGAATTTGATTAGAAAGAATGATTTCTAATTGAAGCTTTGTGTCTGGTTGTGATTCTTCTTTCAATACTGTCAAGGCAATTAAATCAGCTAAAGATAATCTTTAACATTCACCTGATGCAGTTAATTAAGTGGTAAAAAATGAAACACTGATTAAATGAATTGAATCATACGTTGCAGGTAGCGAAGTTTAAATTGGAAACAAGAATTCACAATCAGTTGTTGCTTTTTTGTTTTAGATATTTTACTTTAATGAAGCAAAGCTTCCTCAGCCTAACTTCACCCATTAAAATTTTTCATAATGGCCTGTGTTATCTGCAGACAAAAGCAAACCCTGATTTAGGAAACACCTAATAACTCATCAGCATAATTGAAAACAAAATGCTTTACTGCACTCTGCCTCTGCCTATCCTAGCCTTTTTTCCAACACACAAGGATAAATAATGTTTCAGCCCAACAAAGAGTGGATTTAAGTGCAATAAATGAAAAGAAAAAGCACCGAAGACCTTGATTCAGCACGTAAGTACTGTGAGTTCCAGCAAAGTGTATGGGAAGGCACAATAATATCCATGCACGTGTGCATCCAAATCCAAAGCCCTACACACGCAAGTACACTGGTAACATCACTTTTGTATCCTCCACTCTTTCCATTAAATTCATGTTACAGCCTCTGACCAACTCAACAATTTAACATAGCAATCCAAGTGGACTGCAACAGGAGCCAGAAAATGTTCCTAATTCAAAATCAGCACATAATGGCTTTGGATCCATTAGAAAGCAGCCCTGAATTTTATCAGATATAAGACCAAAAAAAAAAAATCATTTATGAATTGAACAACAATATGAAAAATAGAAAATTCGTATTTTCTGCCACCTATAATCAAAATCATTCAATTCTGCATTTCCATCTGTACCTTATCTTTTGCCATAACAGCCAACAGGCCAAAAGCTGTTGTGAATTGCTATTATTATTTTTTTTCCAATGACACCTGAAAGTACTTTAAAAAAGTAAGTCCAGAAAGTGAACATCACATACCTGATCACTTATTTGACATGCAACAAGGTTGTGCTGATTGTAGCATCCAGCAAACTTGATATATTTGAGCCAGTTTCCTACATCTGGTTGACTGGCATCTATGCAGAACTTCACATTGCAAAACTCATCCAAGATCTAAAAAGAAGAATATGAAATAGTAAATCTTTCTGTTGATGGCTGAGTATTCCAATCAAAAGACAAATCACAGGTTTCCAGATAAACAAGTTGATAATAATAATAATAATAATAATAATAATAATAATAACAATAGTGTGTTTATTCAGAAATATGTTTCCCTGCTGATATTTTTTAGGAACTGTCAGAATACATACATAATAAAAAGACAATAAATGTTCTGAAAAATGTCTTGACAAATATTTACATGTAATCGAAATGTTGTCTAATTATTGCAATGAAACACTATGTTAATTTAAGAGGCACCTGATTTTCTATGCATTCATCAATGACTATGTCTGAAATTATTCTTTTAATGAAATAGGACTCTGGAAGGAATATAACAAAAAATATTAAAATAGACGGCGTTGGCTTCATTTAAGGTTTCTGTTTTGTTTCAGGATTTACGTTAATTGCAGCACTCATTTAGAATTTTCATATTTGTAGCTCTGAAGCAAACTTTATCTGGCAGGCAGAGTTATTTATCTTGTTTTAATATTGCACTTCCCAAACAGTCCTGTGCAACACTTAAATCCCTCCCCTTAATCGAAGCAAATAACAGAACTCCTTATGTCAAAATAAAGAGAATAAATGAAAAACAATGTAAACACTCATGCAAACCATGGCAGTATTCAATACACAGCAATAAATTGTTCCAATTATGCAGACAATAAACAAATATAATGAGACTGCTGGTGGACAAGCTAAAGACGATGTTCTATTCTAATATTATGACAAATTACTAATCATTACAGCGAATTGAATATCATTATTTGCAAGCTCCCACCATCGGCCTATCCCAAACTTCGCACAGCCTCCCAGGGAGCTGCCTGCTAAATTGTAACTTCTTCACCTTGGCACCGGCAGCAGCCACCCCATTTTGACAGCAAAATAAAGGAAAAAAAAACCTTAAACGCCCCAAACGAAAAGCGAAGGGCGAGGAAGGCTGTGCCCCGCCGGGGAGAGCGTGGAGCCGCGGCCGGGGCCGGCGCTGCCGCTGCCCGCTCA
>WEIU01006513.1:5489-18243 GCA_013389925.1 Aegithalos caudatus | reverse complement strand
TGGTGGTTGAGCCTGTGCAATACTGAGTTGTGCTGAATAGTTTCAGCTTTAATTTACTCCAAGATCATATATTGCCATCAGCTATCCTTTATTTTAAGAAATACGTCAGTCTATGAGTAATAAAAACAAAACCACAGGTACTTAGCAGCAGTCCCTGGAGTTGCTTGTTCTGAGCATACTGAGTTTTTCATTAAGTATGTATATACTTACCTGAACACAGGAGGATGTTCAGCACCCTGGCAGACACAAGTAGTTCTTAAATCTCAGAGCATGACTTAATTTAATACTGTATCAATTGCATCTGGAGAAAAGCTTCAAATATTGACTATTAAAAAGAAAAATGCAACAGTTGTAGCTATCATTAACTCTCATCTTTGTCACTGAGGAACAAGGTATGGAGGCAGTGTGTAAGCTGCTTCAGATTTGTAATGATAATGGGAGAAAGTTGGCTCTCCCCTGTGGAAGATATCCCCCTGATGTGTGCTTTGCATAGCAGTTTGAGCTGAAGGTAATATGTTCTTCAATTTATTTTAGATACTTTTTATTATTTGCAAGGTGACACTGCATACCAGACAAGCATAAATGAATGCATTATTGCCTTCATATCTTCACACACTTTTATCTTTTTCTTTAAATCATAAGGTTTGCAAATGAAATAATACTTGCTTGCTCTTTAACACTAAACTCTTTAGAAAGTAAGGAAAAAATAGACTGTTTTTCAAGGTTGCCTAATATTCCAAGTACATTTAACCACATAACTGAATATAATATGCAGATATGCTCACAGTCTGTGCAAAGAATTTAGGTTATCTGTGTATAGCTTGATGTATGCATATAATTGCTTTCTTTGTTAAATTGGTGCTTGCAGTGCTGGCGTTGTATGCCCTCCCCTTTTTACTTTTTCTTAAGTCTTGTTAAATCACATCTGGATTTATTGTAGAGTGCAAAATGCTGTTAAGGATTTGTTTTGTGTAAGAAATTGCATAATGAACATTAGGGTTTATTAAGCCCTTTGAAGAAGGCTTGGGAAATAGTTGAGGTTTTTTTGTTGATGTGGTTTTTTTTTCTCCAAATTCATGCAGAACTAACACATAATTGTCAGTGCCACCCTACTACAGACATTATATAGTGAGTGATAAGGGAGGCTTTGGGGATTGAAACAGTAGTGATGGGATCCATGCAGTCAGAAAAAGTTAGCTTAATATCTTCAAGAGAGTCTTGATTGTGAAGTTGAGGGTGGACAAGCTAAGGACTGGGGTTTAGCTGTTTTTTAAAGCTTCGTGATAATAATAAATTACAGAATCATTTGTGGCATCTGTTCAAGATCGATCAAACCAAAATTCTTTTCTATGGTCAGTTTGAATTCATTAACTGTATTGGTATTTTAGTGTTGGGCTTCTGAGCTGCAGATGTAACCCTTTCTTGAGGTAACCTTGCAGGCAATGCATTGAGGTATTTGCAATTGAATAGACATTAACTCAGACTATATCTCACTATCTGACATTTCTCCTTTACCCAGGAACTCACCTCTGTGCAGCTACTTGGAGCATCTGAATATGCTGCTCTGAGACAATATATAAAAGGCACCTGCTTGTGCTGTACATGTCTCTGAGAGTTAAAAAGGCACTTTGATCTTCACAGCAGATAACAGCATACTTCTGACAGATTTAAACAGGCTTAACACTTTCTGATGAGAACAGCCCTCACTTACTCTTCCTGTCAAGACGCCAGGAGGGCAAGCAGAAAGTACCTTAACAGTTAACAAACACAGAGTTGAGAGCATGAATTTTAGTTTGTAGGGGTTTTTTGTTAAACTGTGATTTTAATGCTTATCTTGAAGTAGTGCTAGAGAGTTTTATCTTCTGTATTCCCAAGTACTAGATGCTTGCAAAAGTCAGAGGTGACTTTGCTTCATGATCAGTCTGCAGCATTTTCTCATCACTTATTATTTTTTCCCACAGGGATATGGCTGGTGTGTGCCTATTAGTCCAGGGTAAAAGACACCCATTTTGAAATTTATTTTTAGTAGTGAAGAAAAAATACAAGGAACCCACTCTGTGCCCTCAGATGTCACCAGCTGGGGGACACAGTTTGTCTGTATGGGATTATTTTCTGTGCTGTAGCTGAAGGAATCAAAGGGTATGCAGATACTGCCTTTAAATGCTCGTGTCTCCGATGTTAACATTTGTTTAAAAAAGGTTAATTGCATACAATTATGTGCTAAAGGAGCTGCACCACACAAAAGTCAATACTACTAGGAAACTGTAACTTTGAATTAATGATAGAGCTGAGCATTTATGCCCAAGCATTTTATTTAAGAAGGCAGCATGGTTTTTTTAGTAGAAGCTTCTACAGTGGAATGGTTTTGTGTGGGTTTTTGTGGGTTTGTTGTTTTTTATCCTTTTTCATAACAGTGTGAAAACGCATATTTAACACTTCACACTGAATTCTTTAAGTGTGTGAATAAAGAAGCAAATATTCTGATGTTTTAAATTTAATACACTGTTCATTAGTGTTGAATATTTAAAAACAGTATTATTGCTGTGTCTCTTAGATGTATTACTTCAAGGAAAAAGATGAAGTTGTGCTTGTTTAGCATAAGAACCTCAGAGTTTAAATAGCTTCTATTTATTTTGTAATCTGTCTGTGATAAGAATCAATTTCTGCTTTACGGTACTGGTGACTAAAAATTGATTGGGATATCTGGAAACTATGTCAAATTTACTGGAATCTCTTTTTTTTCCCCCATGCTTTCCAGTCTAGCATCCTGGGAGTTCATAAAATGTTCAGTCAACATTCAGCCATTATCCAATTTGTATAAATCATCTAGCTGGGATCCATCTCCAAATTTCTGAGAAATGGTGCTGTTTTTTCTTCATAATCTGGCTAAACCTTTAAAGGTTTCATATGGAAACTATGAGGGTTGTTTTGGTTTTTTTTTTAAGTTACATAGATAAAAGATAAGCAGCCTTTGGGTCCTTATGTGAAAGTGATCCTGGCTGTCCTGACTCCATACTCATTTTAGATGGATGCAGTATGATTCTAAAATGCCCTGATNAAAAAAAAAACACCGAAAAAAAAAAAAAAAAAAAAAAAAAAAAAAAAAAAAAAGGCAAATCCAAACAGCAACAAAAAGCAGCAACCTAAATACAAACAAAGTAAACCCCTTAGCATCCAGAAAAACTCAAAGAGATTGAAAAAAGAAAAACTTCAGTCGTCCCAAACCACTGAAGACTTTTTGTTGCCCAGTACCTGGTGTTATGCTTCTTGACAGCTCTAGAAAAGATTTGGTAGACTAGGCTGATCTCACATGAATTTTATACTTCCAGTCCCATTAGGATTAAGGATTTGGCTCACTCCTGATAAATGTCAGTATAAAGCTGCAGAGAATCAAGCCAGCTGAACTGGTCATGACCTTATATGCATTGTGATAATTAATAGCTAATGAGACTGATAAAATATGGTTCTGAAATTCAGTCGACTGCATCATCTGGATGGCTTGGAATTTAAAATTTTAGATTGCACTAGGAATTAAAGACATATTTTGCCATCCTGGGCAAAAAGTTAAACTCCTTCACTAAAGGATGTGTGTCAGATATGTCACTGAAATGTGTCATCTTCAATACAGTTATGCATTAGAATAAGAATTATTCATGAATTTGAGTTCAGAGGGCAGGAAAACATGCCCTAGACTAATATAATACCTGGTTTTAATCTGTACTTTAAATAAGGGCAGCTTTTCCAACTTCTATGGAGAAGCCTTCCTTGTTACTTTTCTCCTGAAATAATTTCTTCCACTCAAATAGAAGTAAGCTTGATGTGTGATTCTCCTGATTCTAGATGCACTAGAGTCTGTACTCAGGAGTAAATTCAAAACTATACCAAACTCTATGAATATACATATACAGAACTAAATGAGAGCAAACAAGTGAAACCAAATTTTTACAGAATATTCTTGAGTTACTTTAGTATGTAGTTTTTTCTTTGGGTTTTTTTTTTCCATATACCTCTCTCAACAATTCCCTGTTTCTGTATCAGTGGTTATCTCTGAGGTTAGTCAGACAAGGAGAATTCTTCTCACAATGAATTTGTTTCACTTGTCTTAATTGGAAAGAGCCTTGACTCAGGTCTGTTCATCTGGATCAGGCAATTTGTTCCACAGAACTCAAAAAGGACTGTGTCAAATGCAGCTTTTGACCTGTACTGAATTTGTTGGTTGTACTGACCTGTACTTTCTTTTGTTGGTTTGCATAGTCAATGAGCTCCAAAGAGCAGCCATCCTCCCTCTGAAGATAAAGCAGACTTTTTTTTTCATGTCTGTGAGGCAGACAGTGGACTTGAGATTTACTAATTATTTTTAAATTCATCAGGCATGACTTTCTGAACTTTCCATGTTTCTGGTGTTTCTAAAAGGGAAGGAGAAAAGAAGGAATTCTTCTCTTCATGATCATTAATGGGAGGCCCAGACATCTCAAAATTTTGAAGTCTCCAGCCACAATTGCTTATTCCCTCTAGTCACCTCAGGTTTTGTGGTTGCTCCAAGTGAATGATTTAGAGAGGGTATGTTGAAAATGGACACGTGTTCAGGAAGCACGTGTTCAGGAAGCACAGCCAGGAACCCCAGCAGAGCCCATGGGAGATGCAGCTGAAGTGCCTGCTCCTTCTGCTTGGAAAAATTCAAGACTAGCTTTTTGATTGGAAAATTTTTTACTTTGGATGAGAACAAAAGCTGTAAAGGAGCACTTGATTCTTAGAAGACACCTTTTTTCTTTGTTAATTCTTCTCCCATTTATGTCTCTTGAAACATTCAGGAGAAATAGTTGATTATTTAAAAGCACCGTGATTTGTAGCTGGTGTAGAGGAAAAAAAAAAAGACACTTTTGGATTTATATACAGCATTTCAGTAAGAAAAACAGCTTTTTCATCACAGTGGATGTCTATGTCATACCAAGCTGGCTTTCTATGACAACTGGCTGCTGTTCTTCCTGCCCAGCCTATTGGAACATCTCCAGGGCTTGCATTCAGGGCCACCTGAATGCCTAGAGTGTGTTTATTTCTTCCTGATTGAAACAGAGCCATTAAAAGTAATTATAAGATAACAAATTGGAAAATAATACCTGCAGGGTTTTAGGCTTGTTTTATTCAGTAAATATTTCACTAGGAAAGTCATGGAAAGGTAAAAACCATCTATTTAAATTTTAACTTTTGAAAATGTGGTACTTTTTGTACATTGGAAAGGTCAGTCTTTACAATGAAGGAACAAACTAATTTTTCTGTTTAGTTTTGAACCATACTGATGGAGGGGTCTGAAAGAAAGCACTGAAGCATTTGCATTTCTCCTACTTGATTCCTGTGTCCTCAGTCAAACCCAGTGCAGCAGAGACTGCCCTTCTCACTGCAGTGAGTGTGGGACCATAACTTCTGGAGGGTTTATTATTCTTTTATAACAACCTTAGTAATAGTGGAGAGCAGGGAATTTGAAATGCCATAGTTGCACATGACTTAACTCACAGCAATTGTACTTGCCAGCTCCTACTGGAGCAGCTTTCAGTTTTCAAAGAAAATGGTGGCCAGTGACCAGGTGTCTCTTTTGAAATCTTTGCACTGACACAGAACATGAGATTTTTATAAGTTTTACTGATATGAGTTTCTAGGCCCTGCAGCTTTCTTCTAAAATCATGTGGCAGAAAAAAATGTGTCCCAATATACTCTGAGTAATTCCTTGTAACACAGTTTAATTAATTTGCTGATGAACTCTCACCCACCTTGTAATGTATGGTAGCCCCCTTGTAAAGTATGGTAACTAAAATCACAGCTTTACTTTCAAAACTCCATGCAGCCTTATCTGTTGAAACAGTGGAAACACTCTCTCACCTATCAGCTGCTTCTTAAAACTCAAGAAGTTGTGCAGGATGGAAAGCTGACTTGAGTGCTTTGGGGGGCACTGTGGGTTTTTTTTTAAAGCATTCTTACACTGTTCTTGCTATAACGCAGTGGATGTTTCATTATGAATTTGATATGAATTTATGCAATAAATATTTTTAAGCATTCTGCAATTAAAAAGCTACATGTGGCAAGATAAGATAAACATCACAAAGTGTTTTCCATGTGCTTTGCAGCAATACTACTGTATGAATGACGGTTAGGAGTTGAAATTAAGTTCATGTGAGTTAAAACTCACTAAGCATTTGGCTTCCATACTTTGTGAGTATTTTTAATAATCAGGAAGAGTAGAAATGAGATGACATCACTAACAACTAAAATACAAATCCTTGAAACATTTATGGCATACCAGCTGTCCAAGAAACATCATCATCATCATCTTCTGACAAATGATAACCTCTGAGGCTGGATGCACAGCACTCAGATATGCTATTTCAAACACTTTGCTGACTGAATGATACATTTGAAAGATATTTGAAAGTTATCTTTCTAGAACCAGGCAAATGCAAGACTTACTCACCTGGAGAGATATATAAGCATCTAAGCAATTTGCAGCTCCCTCAGCAAAGGGACAATAGATTTACCAGTTTTACATTTATTTTGTTTCCTTATTTTGTATCACCTCACATCAACTTGTTTTAACATGCTTTTAAGGAACTCATATTTGTTTTAGACGATTAATGCTTGTACCCCTTAGTGCTCCTGAGAAAATAAATATTAAATATAGTAAGAAGGATTAATTTTTCATTTCACTGCTCATTGCTTTCCTTTCAGCTTCTTGCCTGATTACATCAGTGGTGATTTTGATTCCATTCAGCCTGAAGTCAAGGAGTACTACAAGGTCAAGGTAAATTAAATCCCTTTGAGATTTTGTGTGATAGAGCATTGTAAGATCCAAGCCATTAGTGCTCCCCTTGGTCATGAAGTGATTCTGGCTCCATTGCTTTCTTTGAGGCTCCAGTTGTAAACACCTGAGAAGCTCAGCAGTTGTGCTTTGTGGCACTGTACCAATGCTTAAAACAAACACAGGAGGTGCGGTACTGCCCTTATCCTGCACAGGGTGAGTTTTCATAGTATCAGGTGATGAAATAGAGCATATGTTGGTAGAGATTACAGCATCTAGAATCTAGGATAAAACTTCCTGAAAAATCTGTGACTTCTTTTGCATGGTGAGATACAGAGAAATAAAGATTAACTTACCATGATTCCCACCTGGTGGGTACCCACATACTTGCTAGACAGAGTTTCTCAGTGTGCTATTTGTTGGATATGACTTTACCTTTTTAGAGGAAAGTTGCAGATGAAGAAATCTCTCTTTCCCCACCCGCTGAAGCATTGAATTACAGTCAACTACTTCTGCTACACTGGTGGAGTGCCCTTCTTAATGAGTTATTAGATAAATTCCTGCCTGTGTTAATTTATTTCCAGTGAGCAGCATAAACGTAGACTCACTTTTCTCACGTCTTTGGGCTCAGAGTTCTGCCTTTGCCTGACTCTTTGGTATTTAACACTTCACCTGCCTACTTGTTTAGGCTTTTGTGATGAGCACAGTTCTTTACACTGGCATCTTGAACAGCAGGCTTTTGCAAATTCAGAGTTTGCCCTGACAGGCCAGCTCACCTTTCCATGAGGCTGCACTTAGAAGAGGAGTAACTGTTTGATCCTTCTGAGGTAGTTGACTTAGTCTGCTGCTAATTCATGTCTAAGAATGAAATTTACCTGAAATCTTCCTTGATGGACTTGGGATCAAATGGTTAGAACAAAAGGTTTCAAATTGTGAGGGGGAGGAGTGTGTAGAGCAGGGTTTTAGTCTCTCTTTGGGCACTGTGGGGTTTTATTTCCATATTCTACCCCATTTTTTAGAATGGAGAAATGTGTGATGGCTGTTCATCTCTAGGAGAATCTTCAAGAAAAATTCTCAGGAATCTTTAAATTGCAGCTTGGGAAGTGAAAATAAAAAGCTTTGGATTAATACTATTCAGTACAGACTGAAAATTCATCATCTGTGAATAAAGGAATTCAAGTATGTGGACAATACTCTTTGTCACTTGGTGTGACTCTTGGGGATGATGCTGTGCAGGGCTAGGAGTTGGACTCACTGATCCTTGTGGGTCCCTTCCAACTCAGCTTCTTCTGTGATTCTGTGAGTCTGTAAAAGGGGAAACTGAAAATGCACTATTCTGTTTGGCATGGACATGGGCAACCCCAGTACCAACACAGGCTGGGGGATGAACAGATCGAGAGCAGCCTTGGGGAGAAGGACCTGGGCGTGCTGGTGGATGGGAGGCTGGACATGACCCAGCCATGGGCACTCACAGCCCAGAGAGACAAACGTGTCCTGGGCTGCCTCCAAAGCAGCATGGGCAGCAGGGCATGGGAGGGGATTGTCCCTCTGCTCCTCTCTGGTGAGACCCCACCTGCAGTGTTGCTTCCAGCTCTGGGCTCCCCAGCACAGGAAAGACATGGAATTGTTGGAGTCTGGAGGAGGACACCAAGATTATTAGTGGGGTGAAGAGGTCAGGAGATGAGGAAAGGCTTAGAGAATTATAATGGTTCAACCAGGAAAATAGAAGGCTTCAGAGTGACCTAATTGCAACCTTTCAGTACCTGAAGGGAGCCTAAAAGAAAGATTAAGATTTTTACAATATTATATAGTGACAGGACTAGTGGGAATGGCTTCAAATTGATAGTAGGTTTAGATTAGATATTAGAAAGAATTTCTTTACTATAAGGGTGGTGAGACACTGGAACAGGTTGCCCAAAGCAGCTGTGATTGCCCCACCCCTGGCAGTGTTCAAGGCCAGGTTGGATGGGGGTCTGAGCAACCTGGCCTAGTGGGAAGTGTCCCTGAACATAGCAGAGGATTGGAACTTAATGTTCTTTAGTGTCTCTTCCAACCAGAACCATTCTATGATTCTTCAATTAATGCTTGTATGAACAGCATGCTGGTAGGTAGGTAAATCTTACCAAAGTATACAATTTAAGGATCACTGAACAAAGGGACGGAAGATGGAAGAGGTAGGAGGTAGAACAGTAGGTATAACCCTTTTTCACAGGGATTGCTTTTCTGGCCATAGCATTCTTTTTGTCAGCTTAGTTCCATCTTACTGGTGATGCACAGTTTACATCTTCTCTATGAACAAACACATAGTGAATCATTCTGTTTCATACAGAGTTAGTACGTCTGTGCAAGGACTGAGCTGATAGGCTGTAAAGGAAGAAATAATTCATCAGGACTTTAAACGTGTAATGAGCAGCATCATCTAGCCTACAGAATCCCTGCCTAGGGTCTTCATACAAGACTGAGGAAAATGCAGATAGACTTCAGAATTTTAAGTTTGGGTAGGAAAAATAATTTTTTTGCATTTTTAAATTAACTTCCCTTAATTAGAAAATTAGAATGGTAAATATGGGTGAATGTCTAAGGAGATCTTGAGCAATAAATGTAATAAAACACAGAAATTGGAGAGAGGTATGTATTTCTTCTCTTTGAAAGCATCTTGTTCATTAAAGCACCTTCTGTAGTCCAGACAATTTCCAAAGTCACTGTATTTTGGAAATGCTATATGTGTTCATGACCAAAAATATATTAGGGCTGCTTAAAACAGCTGTGGGAGAACTTCAGATGAGTAGATGAGTGTAGCACCATTGACTTTAGGGAAGCATCATGTTGCCAATTGGGAATGCTTCCCATACCGTCCTTCCTTACTCATGCAGATTACACCAGAGACAAGGTAAGCCACTACCATTAGATGATATTACTGTATTGTTTCAAATATTCTCTTTTATCAATTGTTTTTATCATTTTATAAAAGCCACCTATATTGGCAGAAATTAATGCCTTGTGACATTTTTTACCAACTGAAGACACCGTGCCACTGCTTAAGAAGAGTTACTTTTTCATAGTAAAGCTTATGGATGTTAATTATTGAGCTATAAAACATAGTCATATGCAAATGCTTATGTCAAAGTAAGTAGTGAGGTGTATTAAACTCAGTGTATGCAATTAATGGTTGTGGGAAGTATTGTCTACAGCAGTTGTATCGTCATCATGACACAGTAACAGCCTGTTTCTTCATCACTCCAGTTTTACGCCAGGACTTTGTCCCTGGACTCAGAAGGTTTTCTACCTCATTTAAGTGATAAAAACAAGATGATTTTTGTCACTACAGAAAGATATGACATACTGATTCCCAAAGCCAAGGGGTTTTACGGAATGGGATATATTTAAGCCAGTTGCTCTGGTGTTTTTGCTTGAGCAGGCATTACAAGTGTTTCCATTTTCTTTTAGGAGGATAATCACTATTGTATTGGGGAACCTTATTTAAATAAATAAATAAGCATGAAGCAAATAAATCCACTTTATCTTTGTTAGGTGTAGTATGTCATAGTGAAGAGATCTAAAGGCAAAAGTTCTGTTTTGGAAAGTAATTGTGTAACAGACTTCTGAGTGGGATGTGTAAGAGAGGAGTTAGGCATTGCTTTTGGGAGAGAATAAGTAAACGTGTCAGAGGTTATTCAGCTTTACTTTTTATTTTCTGTGGTCTTGGTTCTGCCTCATTGGCTTGTCAAGGATGTGCTTGTAGTCTTCTATTAAAATTTATTAAAATATTAGGGATAATTTCTCCCATTTCTTAGAGTTAAATAATGTTAAAACTGAATAAAACTGTACCACAACTGAAAATGAAATGTCATGTTAAAATTTTTCTTTTTAAAACCATATTGTACTATAAATGAAGGATAAAAAATAGCAATTTGGTATTCTTTATTCTGTGTATCTTCTGTCATTATTAAGATAGAAATTGAGAAGAGGCTTTGTACTTTCATGATAAATATGCATGTTCATGTGATCCCATAATAGATGCACTGGCATTCTTTCTCTGTACAGTCTGAAGTGCATTGGAAATTAAACTGCAAAAAGCGGGGAGGATTTGTGGTGATATTTCTGTCATTACAGTTTCACCCTTTTCTTGCTTTAGCTGAATGTTTCTATTATTGAAACCTTTTAAACATTGCTTTGAAGTTAAAGCAGCCATTTGTATTGTTATGCCTCAAACAAGGTTCTCTTTCTGAAGTCTTAAGTCCAAAGACATTATCTAAACTTGTACCAAATCTGTACTTAGGCCTAGAAGCAGAAGGTTGAATCCAGTGTCCTTTGAAATCCAGGCTATGCTATTTATTAAAAATCCAGTTTGGCCTTCCTGCCAAGCAAACTCCATACCTTGAAAGGCTGCTGTAGACTTAGTAGGCTCTACCTCAGATCTGTAATTAAATTTTGTGAACTTATTTACAAATCTACTTTTCCTTTTCTTTTTTCTTTCTAAGTCCCATAGAGCTGTTTATTTTTGCAGGTAGTTCTGCAGCTGTAGCACTTTCTCTTTCCTATTTTCATTTCCAGGGTTAATGGTTATCAGGGCTGTAGAAAGGTTTAGTAGGTAGGGTGTGGGTATTGTATTTTTGTTCTATGATGATGCACCTATAATTAGATTTACAAAATGGTAACACTGATATAGTGCTGTTATGTCTCTCTAACTTCTATGCTTTCTAGATTAATTGCATGTTTTAGGCCATGTTCTCTGCTTGCTTTCCAAGGCCAAACTTTTTAGTAATTTTATGAAATCACAGTGTTAATTGATTGGCCTCAGTTATATTACTATAATTTAAAACAAAGAAAACCATTATGTTTTTATGTAACTATTTTAATTTATCTTTTATCCCTGAATGTTACATTTTTTCTAGTACTAATTTTTAATATAGGATGAGACTTCACATATTAAAATGCTTGACTCATTTACAGCATTCTTCTTAGACTAAACAGTTTTCTAAGAAAAAACATGGTTCATTTTAGGGCCTGATGCCTTTGTGAAATGTTTTAAGGTTTCAGGAGGAACTCTAGAAATTGTGTAAGTGGATCTGAAACAATTCAGTCTTGCTGTTGGACTGTCTACTTCTGCCTGACATTCATTACTTAAGCTTCCAAGCAATCCCTTGGTTAATATGTTCTGCTGACCACATCTTTGACAAGCATAAAACATGCTATGACTACCTCAGCTCTGCTTCTGATGTGTTGAGGGTGCCTAGTACCACCTGGATTTAGATCCAAGTTGTAGTTTTTTTCTACTGATGTACATTTATTGAAAGAGCCATAGTGTCTTAATATAAATAGAGGTTCATCAAGCCAAAACTATTTATAAATCTGGTATGGTCCTGCTATTAATAGTTCAAGCTGCATATGACTGTATATGCAATTTAGGATTTTAGACTGGAAGCTTTCTGTATGCCTTAGTCATGTAATTATTCAACAGGAGCTTTCACAAATGGTTCCATCCTTGAAGAGGATGTCAGAGGTCTTGTCAAGATTGTGTTTCCAAGTGACTTGTCTAGGTGAATCTGGTTATGTGGATTTCTTATTCATACTAAATGAAACTAAGAATATCTCAATGTTTCAGATATGTCATAAATTTGTAAGAGATTCTGTGCTTGGTGGCACTTTGTAAAGGTGAACATGACAGACAGTCACACTAGGTCAGATCAAAGGTTCATTCAGCTGGGCCAGAGCAGAATACCGTTGAAAGCAAAAGTATGCACAATGGGGCTTCTTTGATACACTTTTTCATCACCGTCTAATGTATTGCTTAAAGGTTTCCTACATCAAAAGTGATGTCTTTGTGTTTAATAGCTTCATTGATAGATTTAATTTTCCCAAAAATTAGTCTATTCCCTTTTCTTCACACTACTTGGTGAGAACGCAAGTATCCACTAAGAGGAGAAAAGAGGGGAAAAAAACAAAACAAAACAAAACAAAACAAAA
>WEIU01006510.1:190053-228858 GCA_013389925.1 Aegithalos caudatus | reverse complement strand
TAATTCAGGTGAACTAGAGCAGTTGAAACTGATCAGTGGATTTTGGAAATGGTGCCGAGTGATTCACTATGCTATTTTCTTCTTTTTCAAGGCACTCTCATGACACATTCCCTTTGTATTTTTTGATAACATAAAGAGTTAAGCCATTATCCATGTCATTTCAATAAAAAACCTCCTCATAAACTTGCAAATTGGATCTTTTCAACATGCAAATTGTGCCTTTTCAAATACCTCAGCAGAGTATCTACCTGAACTATAACAATAAAATTGCAATACACTTCTAAATAAATACAAGTCTCATATTCTCCACTCTCAGCCCCTACTCTTACAATGAAAATGCCCAGCTCTAAATGCTGTTCTTGGACAAGTCACCAGTTCCTTAAACCTTTATAAATTACCATTTTGCTGCAAGAATATATTATAGTCAAGTTATTACTTGAAAGGTTATTTGGCAGAGAAGCTAACAGAGAGGTTGTCAGGTGAGACTGATGCTGTCAGCCTGAAAGCACAGTCATACAGCCAGTAAATACTGCACAGATACAGAGCTGAAACTGTACGAGCTTACACTGAAACAGGACCTGTCAATCTGTCATATCATCTCCTCTGATTAAAAGATTTTGTGAGCAGGCGTCTGCAAGTGCAGCAAAGGTTTTCTGGAAGGTAATGATGCAAAAATAAAAATGTGACTGATGTGTCTATCACAGAATGGTCAAGGGCAGCAAGCTTAGTTTCAGAGCTTGATTATCTGCATATTTCCCTCTATCAGACGGCTTTTTGGTGGAGGTTGCCTAAGATGCCTCCTTTGACTCACTAGTTCCTCAGAAAATACTTACTATATATGCCATCTAACATACTCTTTAAGTCATCCATCTGTCACATTTGTTGAAGAAAAAAAAATTAGGCTGGAAAAAAAAGATAACTCTTTCACTTTAATAAAATGCGGGAAAGAAAACATATTTTCTGTTCTCTTTCTTGCATCAGGATTACATTTAGTCTCCTCTCCAAAAGAGGTCTTCTACTCATAACCTTGGAGAGGACCCTTCAGGGAAATTAAGCCCTAGGAATTTTGGCTTTAAATCACAGAGTCCTGTGAGTGACTTAGAATAAATAGAGGCAAGATCAAAGGAGGATTAGAGGCTGGCTGTGAAGAACATGAGCAGGAATGACAAACGGAAAGGTTCTAGTGTTAGCTATGTTCCCACCATGAAAATAATGAAGGCAAAAACCCCATCACCCTATTCATATTTGTTGGATTCATTGGCTAATAGAAGAATTACTCGTATACCTGCATTACTAGTGTCCTGCTATCCTATATGCCAGAGAGAAAGAGACTCCTGCTGATCATTTCATGCTCATAAGTGAATACATCATATATCCTAAACTCAAAGAGTAGGCAAGAGGAATTAACGTTCTGTTAAAAACTAGAACATCTTAAGATTTAGAAAAATACACATATTAAACAAAGAAAAAACAGACCTTCTCTCTCCTTGACTTTTCCTCTTTCTTCCTTGCACAGGTGTGTTTGTTCAAGCTTCCTGTAAGAAAGAACACAGAAAAGAAGAAGATGGGGAGAAAAAGCATGAGGAACTGTAAAACAATCAGGGCAGAAACTCACACTTGGAACTAGGAAGTTCCCTCTGGCTGCCAATGTAGATGAAATTTTCACAATGCCTAAAGTGTACATATACAATACCTGGCCAAGCATTCCTCTAGGGGATTATATTGTACTTCCTACATCAACTTTCATTTAAGAATCCAAAATTTGTTACCAAGGCAAACTTTCTATCTCTTCTTAGCAAGATGGGAAGCTGGAACAGTTAAGAAATTCCTAATCTTTGAAGCACTTATCTATGTTTGCAAGGTCAAAGAGAGTAGAGTAGTGGGATAGCTGTGCCTGGAAAGTAATGATACAATTATGAGTTCGTAGAAATTAACCATCATTTTCTCTTTATCTTCTGAACCAAGCAAACAGTCAAGAATTAAGCTAAAATCTTTATCTGAGCAACTGCTGCTTTACATCATGACAGAGCTTCATTCCTCTGATGGGGGCTGGGAAATGTCCTCCAAAATATTTTCTTTCATGATAATGTCAGAGAACAGAGGAAATTAGGAGCTCAGAAACAAACCAAAAAGAGTGTTCAGATCTCTTAAATATGCCGATTTATGTCAAGAAATTGAGCTGAAGCTCATCCAAGCCTTAAGCCATTTCACTCTATGTAGGCCTTGCAACTCATAAAATACAATTCCTGGGGAAAGTGAACTCTGTCTGATGTCAGTAAGAATTTTTTTGGACAATATCTGTCAAATTCAGTTAATCCTGATCCTGTAATGATAAGATTGCAAAATCAGCCCAATTGAGCAATACCAAAGATCAATTCTGCTCAAGTGCCTGTGTTGAAATGTGGCTTATAATTGGTGCTTGGGAAAATGGGCATGCATAGGGATCTGAAAGATTTGAATGGACTACAAAGTTTGAGTCACAGAGTACAATGTCTGGTAACTTTGAGAGATCTGAATGGACCTTGACATACCTCCCATTCAGCTATAAGGGTGTACTTGTACCAGAGACTGCATCCAGATAACCATTTTAACAGACGCTGAGGGATGTGAACCCATTTTGACCTCCACAATATCATGTGACAATGAATCATGCAGTTTAATTATTTATAATGTGAAAATAATCTCTCTAGAGAGAAAGCAATAGTTTCAGTGAACTGTAAGGCATCTTGCTTAGTCATTCTGTGAATCATGTTGCAAGGTCTGGGATGTGGCAAGTACCCCAGACAGTGATACCATGAGAGAAGGATACATACTAGGAACTATCTAGTTCTACTTTCTTGCTATTAGTATCTCACTGAAGTGTGATCCTGCAAAGGTTTTCATACCAATAAACCTGATCAAATCTCTTGAATTCTTACACTGTGACAAAGTAGCAGATGTGAATTATCAGTAGTATGGAGAGATCAGGACAATCTTTTCTTAGTTCCTGGTGTGATCCTTTAATTTAATTCCTGGTGTGATCGTTTTACTTGCAGCATGCAGTGAGGAGGCCTTTGTAGGGCCTAAAATAAGTTTTCCCAGACATGCTTGCTGAATAAATGAGTCCCTATGAGTGGCTGGGGGAAGCAGCAGATCCCTCCACAGCTATATCCAGGACATGGTCTGCTGCAAGGATCCATGCTGGGTGACCTGTTAAAAATCCCACTTCTCCATCTGATTAAGCCTGTCCTGTATTCAGATGGCCTTTACTTACCTCAATATCTAGCAAAACTTTGGGACAAATGGCTTTGGTTTATACCAGTTAAGAGCTGAGCTTCTGTGATTGTCGCATTCAGGGAATAGGACATGGTAAATCTTGCAAGATTTCAAGCTGGACTTGCAGCTATCACTCAAATTGAACTTCAGAACTTAGAGTGGGTTTCTCATTCAGCATTGCAAAGCTTTCCCTCTGCCCAAAATTCTGCTTTTCTACTATTCTTGCATATAGCCAGGCACATTTTCTTTCATTTGTTTTGAAAGACAAGTATGTACCTCTGGATTATGGACACTTGACAGATCTCTGTATCATCATATATGAGATGGCAGCTGTCCTTGCTGGTAACCTGACTGCAATAGTAATGCCAAAAAAGAAAGGACCTGATGGTGGACATCCTTCTTCCAAGAGGCGGGAGGTTTGTGCTGGGAAGTAAAAGTCACGTCATTGAAAAATCCCATGATCACAGACTATGCTGAGTTGGAAGGAACCCTCAAGGATCATCGAGTCCAGCTTCTGGCCCTCCACAGGACATCCCTAAGAACCACACCCTGTGCCTGAGAGCATTAGCCAAATGCTTCTTGAGCCCTGTCAGGCTGGTGCTGTGACCACATCCCTGGGGAGCCTCTTCCAGTGCCCAAACACCCTCTGGGTATAGAGTCTTTTTCTGATACACAGCCTAACCCCTTCCTGACACAACTTCAGGCTATTCCCCAGCCAACAGCAAAACATGAGTAGTTCCATCCTAGATAAAACCAGGATTTTTATCAAAATCCACTAGGGAAAAAAAGAGGAACTACAAAAGATTTTGATTAAAGGAACATAAAACAGCAAGGGACAACAGAAAAGCAGAACCTATCAGAGAAGTAGCTCTGCTATTAGCACCAGATCTGAGCTTCTTAGACAAATGATGCTGGCCTCACTTCAAGGCATCAGACTCTTGAGAGAACACAGTGTCCAGGAACATTGTTTTCAATATTTTACTAATGGGATACTATTCTAAAAAACGAAAGCCTGCTTTGGAGTAGGCCAAATTTGTTTTGACTCACTGGTTCTAAAAATTACTTTACAAGCACTTTCACTTCTTACTTTATAAAAATGTCTGGATCTACTTGAAGGTTTTAGCAGTTAGGATTTTTTTTCTTAATCCAAACTTCAACCCTAAAGAGTTATTTATACCGTAAAGTATATATTTATCTTCAGGAAAAAAAAAGATAAAAAATAAATCAGAGGTATTATAGCATAAAGAGAGCATCACTGTCCTTGTAGAGCTTGAAGCCTAGGGGAAGTTTTTTCAGGGAGATCAGAGCACTTGTATTTAAAAGCAACATTCAGAGGGGAAATCAGATGAGTGAATGAATCATCTGCCTATGGAAAAGGATGCACCAGCATGGATAGGGCCATCATCATTTTTCAAGAGGAAGAAGAAGAAATGTATCAGTAAGGGGGCAAATAGTTCTCACAACAGCCTGCAAAACCTGGTATCTGGTATTGGAGGTACTTACCCATTTAAACAACTGTTTTTTTTTATCACAGGCTACAACAGAGTCCCTAATGTAGGGTGCCAAAACTGGTAGCTCCTGACTTTTAGTGCATTAGTCAGGTGAAAATATTTTTTAATCTCAAAGTAAATATACCTTCTCACACTAACAGAGCTTCTGCTTCTATCCTTTTATAGCTGTAAACCAGGGTGGGATTTATTTAAAGACATAAGTATGGTATTTGATTGCAACTGTCTCTAAGGCATTCACAGAAGGGACCATAACGTGTGTCTTCAAGGACAGCAGGCTAGCTGAGTTCAAACATACGAGTTTGGGATAAAAGAGACATGGCTTAATTTATACCTTCTACTTCCTGGGTGACATGGAGCAAATCTTTCAAAGATATTTATACTGAAACGGTGATTAAAGACATCCTGTCTTCCAGACAAACATGACGATGTTTCTCTGGAAAATGAAAGTAAAGGTTGTAATACCTTAGATACCATCACAAACACTTTGCATAAATTTAATGCTACAGCCTGGCCATTTGGAATTGCTCCCTGTTCACTAAGCCAAGCAAGAGTTTGACCAGTTTTGCAACAGAAATGCTGTGTTAGCAAAAGAAGAGCAGAGCTTAGGCCTCTTCAGGCAGCAGTAAGCCAGCACCCCATTATAATATTTTGCTTAAAAAAATTCAATAACTAAGAGAATTTTTTTTCAAGTAGCTTATCTGTAACTAGTTGAAGAACTAAAGTCTCTGAAGATATGTTGGTTCAACTGCCTTATATAACATTACATAAGATTGAAACTACCTTACATTAATACAGAGAAAGTATTTTAGGCAGTATGATTCACTACATAAGTACGACAACACACTTCAAACTGAAAATAAACCAATATTCTTATAAACTATTTCAAAAAAGAGCAGAATTCAGGCTTTCTGTAGCAGACATTGCAACTCAGCAGGGCCCAGGCTTGCTCACAGACAATCCTCCCTGCCTTAAGACACTCCATGAGTGTCTGTGTTTACTCTCTGTTCCTGCCTGCAGGTCTCAAAACCAATGCCAAGCTTCTTTAGCCTATTTGTGACCTGTACCTAAAAACCACACAGAAATAAAATTTACTGCATTCATGGTTCATCTAAAGTATAATTGCTCCTGCTTATTAGGAAAGAACATGCTTTTGTCTATTTGCATGAAAACAAAATAAGATAATATCATTTAGAGATGCTAGCTGACAGTGCAAAGGAATAAACCAAGATCCTTATCTCCATAAATATGTAAAACCACATAAGGACAAAGATAAAAAAGTCTGATTTTTATCAGTGCAAGAGAGCACTAATTCTTCCAGAATTTCACATCTCCTCTCTCTGTTTCAGGAAATGACTCCTTTTGTTTGATACTCTGTATGCCTGGCAGAGCAGCATGTGCTCCCCAGCCTCATGTTCTTGAAAACAGGTTGCATTTTCTTCAGAAGAGTGAGAGAAACATGAGAACAGGGACAGCAAATGACATTTAGTCCTGCAAAGCCACCATGCACCCCAGCAGAACTGTGAAGCCAAATAGGCAGCTGTGGGCTGGGCTTCCTCACAAAGCCATAACCCCAGGGAGAAGCACAGCCAATTCCATCCCTTTGAAAAGAGGATGCTTTGCTTCTTTCTGTTCCCTTGTGACACTGCTCAAGAAAAAGATCCTTGAGATCAGGTTATTTGCCAGTGCTGCCATAACATAAAACTCCCATATTTTTGGATCTGTATTGTCGCACTTTGTTACTTTTCCTTAGATAAATGATAAAAAATTAGTTTCTATAGCGCTATATAAATAAAAATAGATTATTTGGGGAATTTTTTAATAGAAACAAAATAATCACTAGTTACAGTAAACAAAGAATTCATTTGTCCAAATTTAATATTCTAGCTAATTTAAAATTACATATCATAACCTAAGCTTGCACTTTTATATTCCCTTTGAAGTAATGAGGGATAGCTACATTTAAAAATCAATTCAGCCTATCATAAAATAAGAGTTTAATCTGAATATTCCTCTGAAGGTATATATATCTCTCAAAAGGCAGTATAGTTTAAGGTTACTAACCTGGAATTATATGCCTAATTTTTAGAATCTTACATTTTGGCAGATGGATCCCACCATGAATATGCTAATCTAATGTATCTATGAAAGACACTATTAAGACAACAACTTGGATAAAAAAGAATTTATAAAAGCTAATGATACTGCAGTTCCCATTACAGCAATGTTTTTTCTCCTGCAATTATTATACCCACAATGAATTTTTCTTAGTGATACCTCCAGAAATGAAGTGCACATGCACCTGGGACCACCAGCTGAGCTGTACAGCCCATAAGCTTTTATGTGAAATGGCAGAAGCATCAGATACAACATCTTGACAGTACCCTTTTAGCATGCTATTATGGCCTAAAGAGCCTATGATACAATGACAAAAAGAATGTGTGGCAGCATTGATGACAATGGCTTTTATCTTCCCTGCACTCAAGCATCTTGGTTTTAAACATTCAAAAATAAATTTCAAAGAATAAAATATAGAAATAAAAAGGAAAGCATGTAGTAGATTAAATTATCTGTAAAACATTACAGAACATTATCTCAAAACCTAAAAAAGGGAGTTGTAATCCAAATCCTACAGCTCTCAAATTCTGTTTCTACAGCATCTAATCCAAAATTATTCTTAATTCTGATTCTAAATATAAAAAAATCTAAATCTAATTCAAAATCTAAAAAAAATATTTTGTAGTCCAAGCAAAAATCAAAAGCTTATCATATATCTTAGTATTGATCTTAAGAATCTCACTGCCATTATTTTGAAAGGAATTGTGAGAGAGGAGTAGAATGTAATTGTACACTATTTAATAGGACCACAAAGACCAAAAATTATGCCAGCATTTGGTAGAGAGACATGGACTTGATTTCTATTGTATAGACCAACATTAGTGGCCTCAGATATAGACACAAGGAACCACCATTGCTCATTTCAAAAGAGAGAAGATGATCATATCAGTATTCCTGAAGATCAGTCATGTACCTGGAAGGTTAAAATATCCAAGGCACATTATTTATACAGCATACCCATGTGCAAAGGAAATCCCAGCACTGGTCCTGACACCAGGCACTGTTGACACCACTGCCAATGAAGAACTGGAGGCAGCAGCATTCAACAGATACATGGGGTCCTTGTCTTGGGAGAAAACTGAAAGAAGTACTTAAATCTTCCAGTCTTCATGGAATAGCTCCTAGCTCCTTGGCAAGTCTGAAAAATTTAAACTTTGTAACTATTAAAGCTAAATGTTCTCAAACTGGAAGAACTGCAGGCATCTTGCACTTAAGGGTATCAAAACCATTATAGTCTCTCTCCCTGCACAGTCTCCCATCATGTGGCCCTAACAACAATTAGAGAAAAAAGTAGGGCAAGCTGACCTGAGGTTGAAGAATTAGTAAATATCTTTTTTCAGGCAACTGAGCCTTTGGGCTCAGTCAGTTTCAGACTAGGAAACTTAAAATGTCTCCACGTAGGTGTCTATAGATATCTAAAATGCTATCACAAGCAATGGAGCCCAGCAAGCGTTTCAGCTCATGGTAAAACAGACACCTAGGGATGAGTCAGCTGCCCACACACAGGTTTGCAGAGGCATTTGATATGGGCATGCTTGGTGTCATATGGACCTCTGGGACACTACTGCCCTTCTAGAGCAGCACCATATGAGATTGCTGAGGACACAGGAAGTGGAATTAATGTCCTGTCTTGTGAATGAATTGTATCCCTCCTGATGGTCAGCTGAATTGTACCTCACATCTCCACCAATTCTGAATTCTCCTGCACAGACGCCACAGGACACTAAATTTACCAGCCTAGATTGATCTGTATAAATCTCAGAATGAATCCCATCTGTCAGAACTATTCCAGGAGAAACTGATGCCACAGTTACACGAAGACAGTTTTTTTTCTTTAATGAAAAGACTCAGAAAAACTGTTATGTATCATGATAATGAATGAGTGCAGTGCGATAGCTTGTAGGGCAAATGGTAACAAACAGGAGGAGGAAGGTGCTGTTGCCTCTCCACATACCATCTGCAAAAGCTTTTGGAGCTCTGTTGTCAACATTTTTAAGGAAGGTAGTGACAAGTGGGGAAGGATTTTGTAGACAGCTATAAGATCTGGTCATAGTATAGGAAAAAAAATAATAAAAGGCATGGGAGGTATTCTTATACATTGTTGTCAATGTTCATGCATTGCTGTCAATTTCCACACCTGTTCACATGGAAAGAAATTTCTGCCAGCAAAATTCTGTAAACTATCAGGAAAATATTCAGAGAGATGTCATGTTTAAGTACTGATAATTTCTGGTTTTCCTTAATGAAGAGAAACTAGCACACAGAGGCAGGGAATTTCAAGCCTGGGCTTGCCTGGTTCTTTAACAGAGATGCCCTAGGTTGATTCATTTTGCTGCTGAACAAGGTTTCTGCAGGAGGTCAGAGCAGAAGACCAAATCACACCCCTCTAGCTGCAATACTTATGACACTATTTAGTGGGGCTAACACATCAAAGCGTAACTCCCAGAAATGTCCCCAGGCTCTGCATGAAACCTCAGAGACCTTGGGGAGTGCACTGAGAGAGAAGAGGCAAAGTCTGCCTTTTAGAGAGTACACTGTGTCAATTAGCACAGAGATTTGCTGAGGTGCATCTTGGTGGCTGTGCTTTCCTTTCATCTTTCACTAAATAGCCAGTCTCCCCCCAAGCCATATAAGAAGTACAACTAGTAGCATATCCCAGTGTTTATCACCAGAAATTGTTAATAAGATTGAAGGTTTCCTACAGGGAACCTGAGGAAACAATACCACTATTAAAAAATTTCCATTCCATTACTAAAATTTAAAACAAACCTGTATCATTAAACTAAGTTCTTGTCAGTGTCAAAGCAAGATACTCTAGAATGAAACCCAGTAATAAACTGTCTCTGATTAAACCGTATAAGTTAGAAAAGGAGAATTTCCTCACAAGCTGAGGAATTATTTCCTTTTTGTGCAGTGTAAGTAACAAGGAGCTGCTGGAATCTTGTCCATTTCCCACAACAGCAATTGCAAATTTGCTGCAAAATTTATGGGCATCTGAGGGAATCAGAGGGGATTTGGGAGGAAAAACATTGTATATATAAAGTAATGTAATAATTATTAGTTTCAACTCAATATAATTACAAATGAGCTTCCACCAGCTACTAATTATCTTCTTGGTTACAGAGGCCATATTTTATTTAAATGAAGTGGAATGAAATGTTGGTGAAAGCTGTATAAGTCGTACTAACAAGACAACACATTGGAGAAGATATATTTCCCTTTTAGGCCCTTGGATTAAGGGTTTTTAAAAGTACTGAAAGAAAAAGTACAAAGAAATAGAGCATCCTCCTGAGCATCTGAGAGACCCTACATCTAACTCAGACAGAAATTTACTTTCCTTGAATGTGTAACAAACAGTACAAGTGAAGTTCATTTGTGATAGAGCTAGTTGTTCTTGATTTCTTTCTGACAAAAACCCAGAAAAGCAGCCAAAATAAACTTTTTGGATGGGTACCTTAAGTCATATTCCTCTCACCTGTCTTCAGGTATTCATGGTAACCTTCAGGATTTTCTTCATTCATGAAGGTAAGAAGATCTTTGTTTGGTCTTTGGATACCTAAGTCACCTAGGAAGAATTCACTCAACTTCACCCCCCCCTCCCCCCTCCCCCACAGGAATGTATAAACCCAATGTTGTGCTATATTTAACTCTGAAAACTAATTAGCATTCGTAGTCCTTGTTATTGGAATAAAGTCTAAGGATGAAACAGAGCAAGACAAGGTAACCTGCAGTCCTTGCCAAAAAACTGCACCCTAAATAGACAAGGCAGAAAGGTGTGATAACACTTTGTGGATCTGAGATGATCCACAACTCTCACTTCTGATTTGGAAGACAAAGCTCATGGAAATAGAGGAGAAGGAAAAAGATGCAGTGGAAAGGAAGTCAGGGAAGGAAGAAGGAAGTGACAAAATTGTATGCAAGGAAAGAAGTAGCAAGGATCAGCATTTTTCCAACACATTGCAAAGTATATTGGGTTAATGTTGTACTTAGCGCATGAGATATAAATCCACAGTGAAATTAAAGCACTGAAAGACACAGACAGAAATACCAGAATGATCAAAGACAATTAATGTAAGGGTAGCATATCTTTTGACATTTAAATGTCAAAATTATTTTATGACAACAACAATAACTGTCAAGTACAAATGCACTGAGCTTTCCATTCACATTTCAAGTAGAAATTTAATCAGTAGTTTTAGTATTTTTCTCTTCATAGAGAAGGGGCCTATATTTTGTTTATAGGGCTTGTAATTCTATTCAAAGTGTCATTTGTACCATGAAACATTCATTCAATAAATTGTGTTAATTATTATTCCTAGCAAGATGAATTTTCTTAGAATCAGGGCTACGGTGGCTAAGCACTCATGGTCTTTTTATGAGATATTCACTACTCCAAGTAAATTTTCAGCTGAAGTCACAAAGCCCTGCCATCAAGTCCACTAGCAGGCTGCACTCTGGAGTCCAGCATGGCAATAGCTGTCAGACAGGCATGAAAACCTTGTTGCATGTCTCACAGAGCAGGCACCACAGTTAAAAAAAACTAGACACAAAAACAATATACAGACCTTTATATACACACAGTCTTCTTATTACAGCATAATGAATGTACTTTATCTGTATTTGCAGCTGGTTCGGCTTACTCATAATTATCTGGCTCATTTCTTGTACATCACACTGAATACATAAATGTAATATCCAGAGAAGTAACAGAGTGATAAAAACACCAACATAATTCCTACAGGACAAAAAAAGTGGAAGGTAATATTACTGTGCTGGTGAAGATTCCAAGTGGAAGAGCACATATTTTTGGAACCTTTCTTTCTTTCTTTCTTTCTTCTGAAAGAGGAATAGACATTTGACTTTAACCCTCCACTATTACAGCCTGTTTTATTACACACATAAAATAATTTTTCAGTATTTAGATATCTGAACATTAAGCACCAGATGCCCAGCACTATATATTTTATAGGGAATATGTATTCTTTTAGTATCTCTGGTGAAATTCAGCAAAAATAAAAACAAGATGGATTTTGCAGTTTCTCTAGATACTAACCTATGCCTCTTACGTATGGATTACATTTCCATATGTGATTAAAATGATAGGTGCCTTGTGGTTTATAAAATCCAATCCTATTTACTTAGCTGCATTTTAATTAAATGTGCTTTGCAGTCAAACTCTCTGTGGCACTTGTATGAAGAATGCTATAAAACTAAAATGAATGACTGAATATAATATTGGGTAGGGATTGCAGAAATGTATTTTAATGTTTTTAAAGCATGCTCATAAAACTTCTCTTGGACAAGCTAAAAATTCAAATTTCCTGAGGAGAAGAAAGTTTTTTCATTATTTAGCCAGACTGACGTACGATTAGTCGTTACAGTCTACCCAGAAAATTTAAAAAGTATTTTATGCCACTATTTCATCTATGAGTTTCAGGAATTTCTACCTTACAGCTGTTTTCATCAACCATAGCAGAGCAGGTTATAAATGAGTCTCCTCTTCCTGCTCACAGATTTGCAGTTGTGATGGCCCTGTAACAGGAACGAAGGATTTGGAGCACCGGGTGTTTGAATTCTGCCTATTTTCAAACCAAGTGTACGTCTTACATCTGGAAACACAAACACCCTTAAATTACTAGATGACATCAGAGATATATAATTATCTGGAAGTATATTCAGTACTTTGTTCTTTTATTGTTCTTATGCCCATGACTGGAACATGCAGAGCCTCAATTTCGATCCCATTGAGATAATGCCTCTACCAACACAAAAACAAAAGATGGTCTCTGCCCATAGCAGTATATGATCTCAACAAGAGATTATAGAGAGATACAGGGTGATGCTTAGGTTATGCTAGAAGGAATGATGGGCAGTAAAGTAGTCACTCTAAAAATATACATCCACTTGAGAATTAAGTTGGCAATGTTCTTCAAAATGACCCTTCCTCTCTATAGACTATAAAAGGAATCTGGGAATTTGAGACACCTTACAAATGTCTAAAATAAAAGGAGAGGAATCCCAAGGCAGAATAACTATTGTCAATTTTCTCTGAGAATGACAAAGATAAGGCTTAAGGAAGGCTGTTTGCCAAAAAAGAGAGCAAAGGAGTGTTTTTGGGCATATTTACATGGAGCTGGATTCACTAAGATTGACACCCACCATGGCACCTGGTCAGGAACTTCCCAGGAATGAAATACTGCAACCAATGACTTTGCAATGCGTTTTTAAAAATGCATAATTCAATTTTGTCATCATCTTCTGCAGGAATAAAACAATCCTTTGTATGTTATAGAAACTTTAGCAAGTTGCAGGAGCAAAATGTACAGCTACTGCTGCAAGTACTTTACTTTGTGAGTCAACTTTCATGACTCATTGCAAACCCTGTATTGTACTGCAGCTGCGAGCAGTGAACATAAGGTTCATGCTCCTTCTGGTGGCCTCTTTCCTTTCTAAATCACAATTTTCTGTGCGATCCTGTGTATGTTTGTAGTATGTCAGTTACACAGTGGACAGTTGACCCAGGTCATTTGTCTCCCTGAATATTTGTTGCAAGTGCGGTCAAAGATTGTATTATGGTCACATGATAGTTCATGCATCAGATTAGACATGGTGGGACTGATCAAGATACAACAAAATCCACCATCATCTTAAGTTTGCCTCTTTCTAAGCTGCTTGAGTGCTTTGAGCCTCAGCAGCAGCTGTGACAGTAGCTCACAGGAAAAACAGAAAGTGTGGATCAGGCAGCAGCTTGTTTATGCCTATTTTTTGCCTTGAAAGTATAGTTAAGTACACAGTCTTTTGCTGCTTGTCTGGCTATCTGCTTTTATCACAGATCTTCTCTTGCAGAATAGGGATCATATCAGCTTCTTTATCACCTTCCTTTTCTATCCCTGATTAGAGAAAGAGAAACAAATTTGTACACAAATACTTCAGTGAGTGTTGATAAACACCTTCAGTGATTTTCTGTGTGTGTTTTTAGAAGTCTCAGGTCTTCCTGTTTTAGTATTAAAGCAGCAAAATACTGAAGTTGAAGAGGGAAACTGTTCTGTGTTGTGAACCTAAGTGTAAACTCTTCACTCTTACTCTTGTGATGAGCATAGTGTCTAACAATTGAAATTGTCTCTGTTTGCTGCACTTTAAATTTCCACAATACATCCAAAGAGTGCATGGGACAGCATAAAGTAATGAAGGAACTGGTATAGCTGTTGCAAAGACATACTTTAAAAATAGCAAACTATGTGCTACTAATCACAGCAGAGGTGAATATTTCTTAACACACATTTTTAACATGTTCTGGTCATTGTGCAGGCACTGGTCATTGTGCAGGCACTGCCTACTTGTTCTTTGTCCATGTACAAATCTTCAGATTTTAAAACTGAAAGTATTTTTACTTGTTGCATCATGCTGTCTTGTAAAGAAAACAGTGAACTTTGGGAATATTAAATTTTATGGCTTAAGGGCATAAAGAGAAGATGAATGTCCAGCCTAAAGGGAGAGACAGGGGAAGCTCTGCCTGTTTACCATTGATGAACAAGGGTATGCTGGCCAAAAGAAGGCAGCCTTTGAAGGATAAGCTTCTGCTCTACTAACAGCATTCTTCTCTCAATAAGTAGGCCAGTATTTAATTTTCAAGGATAGCGAAGAATACAAATTTAATCTTTCATTATCTTGTTCTGCACATCCTAGTTAATTTTGCACTTGGATGGGTTTCAAAGGATTGTGAATGGGTGAATCTTCTGCAGTTGTCTTTTGTAATGTTGCATTACCAGTGTTCTTTCCAGGAAAAACATAGCCTCCCACCGAGTCACAAGAAACGCTCAAAGCAAGAATAACAATATTCTGTTTTAGAAAAGTACTCTCATAACAGATCGAAAATGGCACAATATTGATGAGCTATGTGAAGGCCCTTGCTTATATGCCCAGCTGATAGAAATTGTGGCTGCTGTACTGAATAGAGCTGGACAGAACAAGGTTTGCAGGAAATCAGAGTCTGTTCTGTGATTACATTCTTTAATTACTGATCATGAATTTAAATTCATTTTCAGACATCCAATAGTAAACAGCTAAACATACCTGACTCCCAATATTTGCAGATACTACAGCAATAAAATCCTGCAATATGCTGCAGTGTCAACATAGCACAATTGTTTCCATCTCCTTGGTTTCTTCCACCATTGAACTTTGAGGAAGAGCTAGCTACAGCATGTGACATATAACATCTCTATTGCTTAAGGTTGGTATGTCATTACTGATTTTTACATACAAAAAAGCTTAGTACCAATCTATGGAACATATAAAAACAATAGTGGGATATAAAGCTCAATATTATAGTGTGGGGTTTTTTTCCCATTTTTAAAAATCAGTTCTCTGTAACTTAATACAATTGTGGGGTATTTAATGAATGGGGAATATTTGAGGCAAATCAGTTCAGTTCTTTCTGGTGTGTCATTTAGGGACAGGAATCAGGATTGGTCTGCTTGGTGTCTGGACCCTCTTGTTGTCATTTGAGGTCTCCACAGCTGAGTTCTCCCCAGTGCTGATGGTTGTCACCACTGGGGGAGAGGAGCAGTTCTGCAGCCTCACAGAGAAACAGCTGAACAATGGTGCAGGACATAGTGCCTTTTTAGCCAACTCAGTCATCCCTGGGGGCAGGAGAGGAGTGGGAAGGTGACAGAAAGGGCAGCTTGGACGGAATAATGGAAAGGTCGGGAGCAGTAAACTGGGTTTTTAGGCAGGGGATCTAGAACAGAAAAAAATACAAACTACTTACCCACTTCCTGCTGCAAAGAGTATGTGCAGAAAGCTTCCTCCTTTCCATTTCCTTCCACTTCAGAAAAAATCTCAGCTATCATTGCCTCCATTTGTCTGTGCTCAGCTGCCAGGCCAGAGACTCCAGCTGGACATTGCATATCCAGCAACGTTAGTGAGACTGAGCAACATCAGGTGTGCTGCCTCTCCCCTTCCCAGTACAGCAAGTGATACTGTCAATGCATCAGCCACTCTCCCCAAGTGTGACTTAGTCTGCCTTTACTGCACATTCACTTGCAATCAATCTGCTCGGTGTCTTATATGCCCTTGTTGTAGTTACAGCACTGAGTATGTTTCATATATCCACACATTTTATTTCATCTCCTGTTCCTATTAACATATATATATATATATATGCTCAATTCAATTTAGGCAAAATCACTCAATTTCTTTCAGTTCTTCAATTTTGTTGCTGGTATTTATCTTGTCATGTTCTAGTATCAAAATGCATTTGTCATGCAGTTGCAAGAATTATAAATGGGTTTCTTGCTTTGCTTAATTTTATCAAATCAGGAGGCTTGGTGTTAGCTTCATAACAGGAATTTGCAGGGAGACAACAGTGAAATAACTCCTGAGTCACTTTGTTCATATCAGGGCAGAAGTTTTTTCAGTGTGAGAGACTCTCAAGGGAAATTAGGAGGAATACAGAGTAGATAGACAGTGAAAAAATAGGCATATAACTTACTGATTCCAAGGCACTCTGCTGAAATACTAGCTACTTCTTTTTGCACCAGAGGGAACTGTGCTGAGAAATACCTTTTTGAGCCCATTGCTTCACTCACTGATTTGACAAAACAGAATGAAAAATTACATTTGGTACCTGATTCTTTAAACAGTTATGCAGATGCTTAATTACAGGTGATTGCAAGAGCCCTGGTGACTCAAGCTTACATCTGTTAAGTCCTTCAGTATTAGGACCACACATACGTAATGGTCCATTCTTTAATTATGCCAGTAGATGTGGATGTCAGCCTATCAATTAGATTATCACAATCAAACTGTTCTAATCAGTATCACATTATTTAATCAATAAAAATAAAAAGCATATTTTTAAACATAAGAGTCCATATGCTAGGAAAAGCTTGGATAGTTGTTTCTTATAGAGGAAAATTAAGATATCCAAAATCCATACAAGATAGAACAAGGACACAAGAATCAAAGCTGGACTTTACTGTTTTTTCAAAGCAAAAATCAATTGTCGCATACAGCTGTGAGGACCACAAGTTCACAAAATACATTTGAGTTAGATGCCAGACAGCTATAAAAGCTTTTTTGAATTCATGGACATCCCAGGGCTTCTTACAACATCACTTTGGAGTTGATTTTTTTTCTTTTTCTCAGCCCCAAAATAAGCCTAATAAAACCAAAAGTGCTGTAATGTCATCCCTGCTAGTACTGCGGTATAATGATCTAAAATTGAATAGATTATCTTAAATTGAAACATTTTTGGCATCATAACAGAGCCATTATGGGATATTTGGTTACTATAGAAACATAGGTAATGAAAGAGGTACTAAATCATGAAACATGAAATAGATTAATACAGACATCAGAAACAAAGCCTCATGTATTACATTAAATACATTAAATGATCTCACTGACACACCACTGTGTCTGGCATGTAAATGCTCACTTTACTAATTGTACAAAAACATGCTTTACCTAGATGTCACTCAAATGAAAAATATTAATCTTTGTTCAATGTTTGGAAACAAAGATAAGTTTTAAGAAATTGCTGTTAAACAAATTTGCATGTTAAACAAATCTTCTTAAATAAGAAAATAGTACTTCCTAGAAGGTAACATTTACAAAGAGGGCAGCATCACAACCTCTACAGCAACAATTCTACAGAATCTGTAATTGCTAGAAAGAGCTGTTTTTCTGAGTTTTCTGTTTTAAGGTTAAATACCATTATGTTGTTACTGTTTTTTTCCCCAAGGTAAATAAGAAGTTCTTCGCCTTTATCAAACAGCTTTGTCAACAACTGTAAAAACAAATTTCTACTCTGCTCGACCACATTAAAAAAGCTCAGCTTCTACAGCCACTATCCAAAAGGTGAAACCCTATATGAAGTTCTGTGCAGTAAGACAGGGGTGTGTGTACTTGTGTTTTCTTTTTTCCTTACACAAAATTTAGCATCAGTACCCACATGAGAAAATTGCAAATGTGCAAACTGTCTCTTTCAATTTTAATAATATCTGCCCTTCTCATTCCTCATTCTTCCTTCTCTTCCCTGGCTTGCCTACTTTGACAAAGAGGTTAGCCAGTACAAACTAAAAACCTTCTTGTAAATGTCTCTGCTCTAATAATTTCAACCATATTTGCTTGGAGTTAAGTTCTTCATTACTGCATATGTTGCCAGTTAGGGAACACTATATCCTGCTAGCTAAAGTTTATTACAGAGACATGAAATACAACAATCACACTTGAGAAATAGTGAAAAATGAGGAAGGATGCAATCTAATAACTTTGTATTTACCCAATCCGTAGCAATCTGACACTTAACACACAACACTTACATGAAGACTGGGTCATACACATTGGAGGACAGGGGAAATCCAGAGATGGGTTTTGAGGCACAGAGCATTTATTACATACATGACTGGTCTCTGAAAGGGATTGGCAACTTTACAATGCCACTCGAGAAGAGGGTCTGGATTTGAGGTGTTGCATTTGCAGGACTAGAGAATTTAGAAAATATTTCCTTCTGTATTGTAGTTACACTTCTATTACTTCCGGTAACAGAAGTTAACATCAATAGGTTAATATTCCTTGCTTCTGATTCTATTATTTCATAGTTATAAGAACAATTTAGGGAAAAAGTAGTCTCCAGTAAAGCTGTTAATTATTCTCTCAACTTCCACCCTACTCCTGAAACCTGACAACTAGTGTCATGTCTCCACCTTGCAGGCAAAAAGGAGCCAAAAAACTCCAACCAACCACCACACAAAAAACCCAACACCCCCCAACCCAGCCCCAAATCCCAAACCCCCTCTCAAATGCAGCCTAAATCCTCTTTTTCCCAATAAGAATCTTACAGAAAAGGAGATATCATCAAACAGTTGAAATAAGAAAGTTTAGACTATATCCATCTGAATAGCCTACATGTTTAGAGAGACCAGAAAAGTTGAATTTATTGATCTTCTCTTGTCTATGTAATGCTGACTAACTGTCAAAAGAACTGGATAAGACAAGATATATTGAGTCCAGTTGGACTGGTGTTAATTTTCTTTATAGTGCCCCATTTTGGGTTTTGATTGTGACTAAAAATAGAGTCAATCAGATAGGAGTATTTTGGCTTTAGCTGATCAGTGCTTGTACAGCATGAAGGTTTTATTTTTCCCACTCTGCCCCAGCAAGGAGGTTGAGGGGAGCACAACATTTTGGGAATTGACACAGCTGGGACAGCTGACCACTGAGCAAAGGGATTTTTTTTTTTTAATGCTATGCTCAGACATTAAAGCTCAGGAGAAGGAGGACAATGCAGGAACAGTTATGATTATGGTAGTTGTCTTTCCAAGTAGGCATCATGTGTGCCGAGGCAGGACTTTTAGGGAAGTGGCTCAACATCTCTCTGCCAATGGGAAGTAGTAAAGGAAAGCCCTATTTTTCTGCACTTTTATGGCTTTGCTTCACTTATCAAATGCCTTTATCTTGAGAACAGTCTTCTTGCTTTTGCTCTTGTGATTCTCTCTCCCATCCTGCTGGGGCATGACTGAGTAATTGGGTGGGGGCCAGGACTAACCCACCACAAGAATATAGAAAAGGGAGACAAAACTGAGGCTCCAAGATTATATTTTTTTTTGTATTTCCATATAAAAGGAGGTAAATCCCAAGGCTGAAAAGGGCATGTGAGAGATCACATTAAAAACAAACTCTGTTCTGTGAGTAGTATCAAAGGTGACTCCCACCACATTTTTCTGTATGGATAGCAACTGAGATGAGACTAGACTTCTCCTATGAAAGGATTTAGAAACTTTGTGATTTTCCATTTTAGAAGTCCTAGAATGATTTCTGTATTTTGTAAAGGATATCTTGAATTATTGATGAAATATCCTTTCGGCAATGTTCTTGATGGCTTTTTTAATACTGTTAAAACCCTCTCTGTGGTCAGATATTTCTTCAGCAAATTAAAGGAAAAAGTAGGCTCATAGTTCACCTAATAAATATATATAAAACTTCATATCTATAAAATCGAATTGTGGTGAAAGATCATGTTTTAAAACATTCAGTTTTTTCTCTCTATTGATCCAAAGAAAATCCCTTACAAATAGACTGTCACTCTACTCCAATATCCTTAGGTGATGATTTATAAGTAATTCTGGTCAGTTAAGTATTAGAAGAACAACTGTTGTATTAGCTGCTTTTGTAAAAATTTTTGCACAAAAGATAGCTGTAATCTGCAGAACCCAATTACTACACCAAAGCAAGAACTGCAAGGCAAGGAATCACTGCAAAGTGCTACAGGGCACAAAGATGTGCATGTCTCTGTGGGCAGAGGCAGCCCCATATGGGCATTTCATAGAATTATGGAATCAAAGAATGATTTGAGTCAGAAGGGACCTTACAGGTCATCTGGTTCCAAGTTCTCCACCATGGGCAAGTATGCCACCCACCAGATCATGTTGCTCAGGGCCCTATCCAACCAGGCTTCGAATAGCTTCAGGTATATGGAACCCCACAACTCCTTTGGACAACCTTTTTCAGTGGCTCAACACCCTCACAGTAAAGAATATCTTCCTAATATCTAATCTAAACCTGATCTAATTTCTCTGAGGTCCCATGCTCCCTTTCTGGTGCTTGGGCCCTGGGGATGGCAAAGGAGACCAGAACAGGGGAGAAGAAAGGACCAGACACTTGAAATAGAAGCAATCTGAAACCTTGAAAAAGCAAATCCAAGATCTAGCATCATATTTTCTAGACTGAGCAACTGTGTTTACATTGCAGGCCAGTACTTCATGTGTATGGATAAACATGAGTCATGGATACATGCAGCTTTCCACTCTCCCTGCACACAGTTCAAAGTGCTTTCAAAGCAGCTCTCAAAGCACTCTGTTTTTACACCAGTAAATAAATTTGTCAGACCCTCTGCCATTTGGAATGTAAGTATAGCTTACCCTAATGTAGGGTACCCTAATGTACCTACCTAGTATGCCCTTAGATAGTCTAATGTAGCTGCATTTAGGCTAAAAGGGCAGGATGGAGGTCCTGAAGCTGCAGGAGTACACACCCTTTTTCAGCCTTTCAGAGCACAGTGTTCTAGCACAGCAGCAGAGGAGATACTACTTCTGTAATTTCACATTTATTTGTTTTAAAGCAGACTGATAATAGCTCAATGGAAAGTTAAAAAATGTCATAAGGACCTTCTCGACTTCACCAAAAATTGCAATCAGAAGCATCCAACAGTTTAAAACTTCCATTCCTGCTGTCCCCACATCAGCTGCTTCTGCTAATTTTCTTTGAGGAGCTGACTACATTGCAGCAGTAAATTTCACCAGCTGGATGGGGAAAAAATGGAGAATTCCTTCCACTCAAAAATTACAATTGAGCACAGTTGTGCCACAGAGGCAAGGCAGGAGGGAACAGTACAAATACCCGTTTTCATATTTCCATGCACCTAAATATATCATAGCTTTCCTACAAAAACCTCTCATGAGGAGTTACTGTTTATTACAGCTGAAAACAGCACAGTAAAAAATACTGGCTGTAGGCTGCCATCTGCCGGGTTTTGTGATGAAAGGTCACTTGCCAGCAGATTTCGGCAGATTTTTGCCTTAACACTGCAGACATCGTGACAAATCCTCACCCTTGGTAGGCTGGGGGAATCCCATTCCCACGAGTGACAGCTGATGAAGTTTCTGGAAACCACTGAGTTTTCTGAACCTGACTTACTGCTCCCCAGAACACTTTAAAAGAGCACTACTTTGCACAGATATTATTTCTGTATTGACACTAATTTTAAATGAATATGCTTCAATGCTCTCAGTCAGGTTATGAATCTTTCAGCCACACAAATAAACAAACACACACACACATGCACACACATGAAATCCCCTTTGAAGCCATGCTAATATGCAAATTCTAGGTTTTGTGTAATTTCATCTCATATGTACAACCTGTACATTGCTTTTTTACGATAGGATTATAGCTTTATTTTCACCAGTTGACGTGCCCTAAAGGTTCTACACCTGTTTCCCTGGGCTTTTAACATCATTTAATGACATATTACAGCTCAGAACACAAACATTTTAATGGGTTCAATGGCAGTGTGTTAAGTTAAATGAACCTGTGCTGATGAAGAGATATTGGTTCTTTTATTCAGCTGACATTTATGCAAACATGTGCTAGACAAGTACTCATAAAATGTTCTAGAAATAAAAGCCAGGCTTGTGTGAATCAGTAGTATTTTTGCCTGACTTCAATGAGTTCAAAGATGTCAAGCAATCTATCTTGGTGTTGGTGCACGAATTCCTCAGCCTGCAACGAGCTCCACATATTCTCCACTGTGAGTTCAAAGTGAAGATAGTGCTATCAGTTTTGCAATGGAAAGTAAGGGACATGGAACTCTCTCCATATTGATCATATTCTCAGAAAAATTCTCTAGTATCATTCCAGCTGTAGTGCATACCTGCATCAAGTGACTCTTACTTTTCAGAGACAGTCTTATTAATGCCTTAGGTTTTCATCTGAATTGTTTACCAGCTTTTTTAAGAGTCTCATGAGCCGCAGTTGCAAGCCATGTTAAACTTTCTTTGTTCCAAAAGATACACAGCAGAGTAACTGACTATCAAATGAGCCAATAACGCGGTTGAATTTTGCAATAATTGAGCCTCACACTCAGGATGCTGTAATCAAGAGGATATTGTCAAGATTAACAGACTGTATACTAACTTACTTGTGTTCTCTACAGCCCTCTGCAGAATGGATATAATTCTTTATAATGTGAAAGGGTCTTCCCTTGCTTGCTGGCTTGAGTGTTCTAATAGATCTCAGTGGAAAGTAGAGAAGTCGGTGGTATTATTATGTATACACGTTCATAATTAGATGTTTGCATTTGCATGAATATATTTTTCAGTTTCTCAGAAAAAGAGAATAGAGTTTCAAGTGAAATTTTTGGAAACTAAGAGCACTGTGAAATTTCCTGTGGCTTTCAGCATACACCAAATAAGAGTCTTCAAAGACTTGCAATCTCTGCTGGAGCTGACTTCTTAATTCTAGTGTCTCTTCTTAAATATACCAAATCGATTAAAATTAACATGATGCTTCTCAATTGTTTGAGCTGGCAGGAGCCTCCTGAAGTTCAGCCAAAAGGTAAATGCAGAGTCCTGCATGTGGTTTGGGATAACCTCATGTGGCAGGGCAGACTAGAGATCAGCTTTGAAGGAAATGACCCTGTGATTCAGCTGGAAGGTTAGAACATAACCCACCAATGCACCTTTGCACCACACCAAGGTGCCCTGACTATATTAGAAGTTAATCCAGCAGGTTAAGGGAAGACATTATGGTCAGCACTTGTGGGACAGCATCTGAAATACCATGTCCCATTTTGGGCTCCACTTTTACACAGGTAAAAGTACAACAGAGGCCAGCAGGCAGCTTTGTGGCTGGATAACATGATGTAGAAGGAGACCATGTCAGGTCTGAGCATGTTCAGCCTGCAGAAGGGAAGGCTATTGGTGGGGGTATCTTGCTGCTGTGACCAATACCAGATAAGCAGGTGTAGATAAAGTGGAGTCAGGTTTTTCTAGTAGGTGCATGGTTATCTATGAAGAGGCAACAAGCAGAAATTGGAACACAGAAAAATGTTAATAGCTATAAAAAGGAGATTTTCACTATGAGAGTCCTCAAACACTGGAAAAGGTTGTCTCAGGAGGGTGTGGGATCTCTGTCCATAGAAATATTTAAAAGATAACTGGATGTGGCTCTGGGCAAATCCTGATGCTGGCTTTGAGCAGGAGAGTTGGATGTAACACATCCAGAAGGTGCCTTCTGGTCTGTCAGATTCTCTTCTTTACCTTCTGAAGATTTTCTCATTCACACAGCAGTAACAACATGGTACAGGAGCACTCTACTGGCTCTGAGGCATTTCAGCAGCTGAGGAAGAAACAGCCCATGACATTGTAACAGAATATTCACTCAAAGCTGTCCAAGGCATCAGCTCTATGTGCAGGCAATGAGACAATTGCTACCAAAGCTCCATTATAAAAGGTTTGTTTCTCCTATGTGTGTTGGGGAAACAGGTCCCTTTCTGTTATTTAAATGCTGGATTTTGACATCATCTGTAAATGAGTTTGCCAGCCTAGCAGCACAACAAGAATGAGCTGTCACATTAGCAGACAGAATGAACAGCTACTTATTTTCCAGGTAGTGGAAAGCAATTAAGAAACTCCCATGTCACTCCAGTTGGTATGGTCTATTGCTAATCAGATGCAAATCTCTCCTTAAATAAATAAGCAGACAGGTTATTTCTAAGTAGACCATCCCCATCAACAACTCTAGAGGTGTGTTTTATGAAAAACAGTAGGTGTCACTGAGTCTGGTCTGCACTGCCTAAAGTGCCATCTCCTTTTTCTGGCCCATAAACACATTGGGAAGGAAATTTTTGGCGACCCACTGAGTTATCTTCTTCCAATCTGAAGGACAGAGAATTTGAGGGGCATTGTGAGGACCCATATCCCTAAAAAAACAAGGTTTCAAATTATAGTTTCCAGTATTATAGTTTCCAAGCCATCCTCAGATACACAGCAGTACTGCACACAAAAAATGTTCTAATGAGAGACTAATCTTTATTATAAAGTAATTTCTATATTCAGATATCTAGGTTTTTGTTTTGTTTTGTTTTGTTTTGTTTTTTGGTTTTTTTTGTTTGTTTGTTTGTTTGTTTTGTTTTGTTTTGTTTTGTTTGTTTTTTTTGGTTTTTTTTTAAATTATAGTTAATGGAAATACTAAGTAAAACACCTCATATCTGTTGTCATGTTAAATCAAATCCTATGCTATTCTGAACATCCTAGGCATCTTCAGACTGTTAAACTGAGAATGTCACCTGACAGTTGAGAGATTTATTAATTAAGTCCTGCAGTAGTCAACATCAATTTTATTTGCTGTGGAAACTCCATTGGTGCCAGTGGATAGAGCAGATTTTAGGATGACCTCTGTTGGCAAAATGTCATAGATTACAGATATAGGATGAGATTTTTTTTTCATTTTACCTCCTAGAGTGCAAAATTAAGGGTTATAATTTAAAATCAGTTGCCAGTTGAGAAGAACATATGAAATTGGGTATCAATGCCTGAAATTGTCACAAGCAATGACAGCACCATAAATAATGTATGAGCAATAATGTTTGCTAATAATATTTGGAGTTTCTTAAATACAGGTTGGGTCTGAAATGGCAGGAGAGCAGTACATTTTATGGAGTATGAAGTAGTTTCTTGTTACATATACAGGCTTCAAAGGGTATTACGAGTGCTTTCTGACAGCCTTTATCTATAAGAAATATTGACTCCTCTGTGGAGAGATGCAGAACCTAGTACTTACAGTTGGAGTGTTTCTTACTAGTAGTATAGTAAAGACATACTTATTTCAGGCAGATGCTCTGTCTATTTCATAGCGTCCAAGTCTTGCTTTGATTGTTGGCTGTCTTCTCAAGTAACTTTTTCTAACAAATATTTGGGTTCTATATATAAACAGAGAGGGAATTGGTGATATCAGAGCCATTACTTTAATTTATTGTAAGCCTTTCAAATTTAAGTAGTGTTCAGTCCTGTAAAAATGTCTCTGATGTTCAACATACTACTGATCTCTCAGCTTTTTAAGTCATCAATTCTCTATCCTGGAAGAAAAAAAAGATTTAAAAAAAGCATCTAGGCAGAACATAAGAAAACTGGTGATTTTTCCAAGCACTTCTGTTGCCTCTTATGTTATGTGAGCAAGGTATCTGGTAGAAAACACTACTCTGATCTCCTGAAGGAGAGGGTTTTTTCCATGAATCATGAATGGCAGGAGTGAAAGAAGATCAGCACACTCCTTTGATGCTTGCCATGCACAGCTGCTGGTTGCAGGTCCCCAGCAACCCAACAGGTTCAGATGATTGGATTTGGAACCCTGTTGAACATTGCTGTGTTCAGATACTGCTCTCATATCCACATCATGTGGTGACTTGCCTGCTTCAAAGGATGGGATGATGTTTGTTTGGAATGTTTTGAATGGCTGCCTGCTTATCCATTGTCTTATTTCTCTGATGTCCTTTGTCACAGGTGTAGATATTTTTTTCATCCCAAGCTGATTTTTCCAGTGCTGCTCCTCCACACCCTGCAGCTCCCTTAGCTGGGAAGGAACAAGCTGTTAGCACCGCCGCAGGAAGCCTGTTGCCAGGGCATGGGCATGTCTGCTTCTCTTCATCATAAGGAGCCAAGAGATTTTATGTATGTTCACTGTGTTAAGGGCAAGGTGACCCAGTCACTTCAAACAGCAAAAGGCAAAGGAACAGTTCAGAAGATGCATGAGAGGACATGGTGCATAAAGGCCAGAGACGTTGGATGGATCTGGTAAAAAAAAAGGAGTGACCTGATTCTTCAACACAAACAAAGAAAAGAACTGGAGTTCAGCATTACTACCATGATATTTTGTCATAAACAAAGTGGCAAATAAGGGAACTGGCAGTTTCTCAAGGGCATCTAATACCAAGATTTCTCAGTGCTAACTCTTTCTATGAGAAGTACAAGCGCTTAGGCACTTCAAAGGTAACATAACACAGAAGAACGAGACATGAATATTAATGTAAGGCAAACAGAAACATGATTTCAAAAAGGAAAGTCAGATCATTTAAAGGCAGTGAGATAAAGAAGGAAAAAATAACAAAAACAACCAACCCACCAAGCAGTGCTTTTAGGTAAATTAGTTTGCACATCTGACTTTCTCCCTCTGTCCCTCTAGTAAATACTTGGTCAAGTAAATTCTGCCATTTAGCTGACTGCTTCTTACTGTTCCTTGGCCTCTTTCAGCATTCACAGTTCTCGCAGTCCATGCAAAATATATCAGCTATCTATACATCCACACAGATACAGAGTCAACACCCTTGCTCTTTACTCTGATCTTTTTCTTACCCCTGAACTCCTGCTCTATCTGACATAGTTCAAGTCACTTACCTTTCTTTTCATTCTCATGCATGATGCTAACTTCCTTTTCCTGTTCCTCTATACCTTCTCCATTGGGGAGGACCAATCTCTCAGCTGGGTCAATCTCTGCAACTAGGATACTCTGATTTATGCTCTTGAGATCAACACCAAGCAAACATAGTATGGAAGATGTTGGATATTTTGGGTTTATTTTTTTAATTGATTTTTTCCCCCAAGACAGAAAGCATTTTTGCCAGAGGGGCAGCAAACTTCTCTGTTCATATGGCAACTCTGACTTTGATAGTAGCATTGTCAGCAAATTGAAAAATGCATGGTTTGCCCCAGAAAGCTGACGGAGTGAATAGAGGAAATTGAAGATGTGGATTTCCCCACAGCATTTAAAGCAATAAAAGTGATGAACTTAATTCTCACCAAGAGAGAAGAAGATCAGACTGCTCTACAGAAACCTATTACAGCCATCAGGAGAGGCTCTGAGATCAATAAGTTTAGAGGGTAGCCACAGTATGAGATAAATGGTTTTTGGAGAAAAAAGTTTTAAGAAAGAATGTTGGTGCTAGTGAAGAGCTGATGGTTGCTTAAACAAGAACAACAGGGGAAAAAACCCAAAAAAACAAAAGTGCAAAATATGTGCTTGCGACCACTTGAAAATATTTGGCCAAAACAGTGGGAGTTTTGGCTTGATGCACACTTTTTCTGTTTTTCTATTAAACATACAGCTGAAAATCATTTCTTTAACCTATTTACAGAGCTCCAATTGGAAAAGTAAGGTTTTCTTTTCTAATATACTCTGTAAGAGGATTAGTCAAATAATGACATAAAGACCGTACAAAAATGCAAGTTAGACAATTTAACCTATTTATTGCTCACAAAATACACTTATTTTGTCTCCATATGTATTAGTTCATTAAAACTAGCTCTTTCTTGTAAGAAATGTAATTGTACCAGTATGGAAGCACCAGGCTTACTTTTCAGCCCTGGAGTAATCATGATTGATCCATTAAAGTAGAAAAACTCTCTCAGGAACTGTGTCTGAAAATGCATCAGTGGGAGATTTTTGTCTTTTATAGCTGTCAGGAAACATACTGGGATGCTTTATTTGCAGAATGAAAATTTGCTGGATGCTTCCATGAGAAAAGAAACTATGAAAGCTATCCCAGTAAAACAAGAAAGCGAGGCAGCATCTGGAATAAGCACAAAGCAAGAGCACCAGCCTGAGTGTGAACTGGAACCTACATAAAACTGATGAAGAAAAGAAAAGAAATTCTAAACCTTTGAAACAGCTCCAATCAGCTTGAAATAAACTGGACTGCTATTCTAGTAATAATGCTCCTAAATAAATTGTTATGGTTCAAACAAGCAAAGCAATCGGACTTTCTTTTCTTGGTGAAACCATATATCCTGACTCCCTTTTATCTGACTATCACAATGCTCTCCTCTGAGCCACAGCAATTCATCCTTCAGGACTTAATTCTCTCCCCCCAAAAAATTCAATTCATAAACAGATCCTTTGGTGGCACAACAAATTGCCTGAGAGTTTTTCACTCAAGATGAATACTAAATTATATATAGAAACCATACTAAGAGTTGACCAAGGTCTGGAAGACCTATTCTCCTCAGTAACAAAAGTCCTAGAAACAACATTTTAACTTGTTCATCTGTTCTGCCCTATAGGGAAAACTTTATAGTTAAATATAGAAAAGAAATTTGGCTTATAACTCTGTTACAATAATAAGTACTGTTCTTACAAATAAACTGCAAAGATCAATGAAGAACACATGCTGTCTTGTGATGTGCTGCCAATATTTTAACAAAGATCTCTAACAATAAAAATGGTCCTTCTCTTGCTCATGCTAATCTTGACACAGAAAAGAAGTTGTAAAACTTTTTCATTTTGACCCCAAAAATTCTCTATTAGATTTACAGAAAACATGGAAAGACAAAAATGAGAACAGTCATTTAAAATCAGCTTTTGTGCAGATTTTTATTTTGTGTTCTAAAAAGTATGTTGGTAGAAAGTCAAAGAAATATACCTGTGGACAAGAAAAGGAATGATAATCCAAGGCACAGACCAGATAAACTAAGGGTAGGTACTTGTCTCAGTATTCTGATGCCAGGTACACAGAGAATGCAGGTGTAGCTGAAATTTAGACCAGGAGTGTTTAAGCCATCATTTTTCACATCTTAAAGATTTCTGGCTCACAAGAACTGTCCAGGAGAGTGGACTCTCACTGTAGGGACTTCCTGAGAGAGTCAATAGCTATCATTTGATATGAACTTAATTTGAAAATAAAAGAAGCCAGAACCTAGGCAGAATTTAGGCTCCCTAAGCTCAAAATTGCAGTTTTCAAGTCTCTCTTTATCTGCTGCCTAGTCTTGGAAACATCACTATTTTCAAAGTGAGAGTTTCTCGGCAATTGACTAATATCCAGCATCACTCAGGCTCCAGAAATTAGTTGTTCCCCTACCAGTATCTAGTAAACATTTTCAGTCAGTAAGTATACACTGTCAACTGCCATAAATCCACAGGTGTTACACAGGGACAATAATTTTCTTCTAAAATACTTCTACATTCTGTCCTTAGGGTCTACTCCAAATTTCTACAGAGAACTAACTAGTTAAGTCACATATCAGAGGAAAGGGATATTGAGGTTTATTTATTCTTGAGATTGCCTTAATTACAATCAGAGTCTCTCTGAGCTGACAGGGAGTACATAAAGACCTTGCAAGAATATGCAGTATTTGTTCTTATTCTTTAATGCTACTATTTGCTCCCATTCTTCAATCAGCCTGATTAAAACCAATACTTTGAGCTTTCTGCACAAGTTATTTTAAGATTCATAGCTTCAGAAACAGCACAAAGACCATGAGAACTACCCTGTAATTCTTGCCCATGGGTTGTTTAACAAGTGAATTTAATGTTGCTTTAAGCACCAAGGTTCGTATGCTTGAAGACACCTCAGGTGAAAATACATTGGTTCCAGATTTATCTATTGCTTTGGTTTTACTCATTTATTACTTTCAGAGACACCTAAAGGATGGTCTCCACTTTGATACCTTGTGATTTGAGAGGACTCCTAGCTGTTCCTGTTGAGAATTTGTCTGAAAACTCAAGCTTACTACAGTTCAGTCTGATTTATTTCATGGGTAAAACATTCACTCCTCAGTAATATTGTTCACATGATTAGATAGTAGCCTAGAGAGGAGCTACAGGACTTTTCCAGATCAGAAGCAAGGTCATTACTCTTTTGTCTTGAAACTGGTAGAAGAATTCAGCAGATCACTAGCATTGGACATCACTAAATTTCAGTCATATGAAGGATTATAACCACCAAAATCAAAATCAAAATGCTTCAAGACCACAATACATATAATTTTTCCGTGCTTGCCAAACATTTCAAAACTCATCAAGTATAAGCCTTTTAGACTCCTTTGCCACCACTGATAAGAAATTCTGAATGTTTTGCTCCCAGATGAGATACTGTCTGGTAAATCATGAGTCTCCTGAGGAGTTTTGTTTAAATAATTGAAGAAAAATACATATTTGAGAAATACTGGTTTGAAGCTGTGAACAGTGCAATTCAGACTTAGCTACTGTTTAAAGATTCATGTAGGGACCCATCTTTCTAAAGAAATTCTGTAAGATTTAAGGCTGGATTTCACTATGATATATTTTGCCACTTTTCTTCCAAGCTTGAGGCTTGTTGGCTGTTGGCATCTCTGATATTGCAAATACCTGGTGAGTCACACAGAGCTTTGGACAGGACTTTTTAGCACAGGAGAAAAAAACAATGAAACATGGGGAAAAGTTCATTCTTATTAAAAAATAAAAAAAAAAAAAAAAAAATAAAAAAAAAACAAAAAACAAACAAACAAAAAACAAACAAACAAACAAACAAAACACCAAAAAAAATCACAACAACAACAAAAATAAACCAGAAAAGAAAGCTGTCCTAGAATGAAAGAACCTAGGGGTCATTAGGAGTAATGATCAGTGTGGCCTTCAAACAGTTCAGTGTAATCATGTAAGGAGTTCAGGATGTTGAAAACATTTAAAGTATTGAAGTGTTTTTTCAGTATATCTTCAGCTGGAAGACTTGCATACAGTACTTCTTCCCAGTACTCTTTTGTTCAAAGCAAAACTTTTGTTCTTAACATTTTTACTGTCCTCTTGATTCAGCTCTATTTACCCTTTTAGACACAAGCTCAGCAAGTTGACAGACCTAGTTAGCCAGGAAGACCCATTAGCTTAAAGGAATTCCAACAATTAGATAATATTTATATTGTGAATTTGGGGTAGATTTCTTTGTGTGGTTTCCTAAGAATGGAGTGAAAAAAAATCCAGGGGATTTCTAATGGGTCAGCTGTGGAAACCAAGGGCACTCTTTAAATTGCTTTGCAGCGGCAGTCCTCATTTCATTTCAGCCTTTGCTGATTTTTTTTTTACAGCACAGCAAGAGGTTTATAGCTTACTGACAAAGACAGAAAGAGAAAGAAAAAAAACTAGAAAGTGTCAGTTGTATCCTTGGGGCTCTGATAATCATAAAAGGACTTCGCATTTAACTGGTTCTACTTTGGATTATTGGACCAAATCCACCTTTTATATATCAAATTATTACAGTAGAGTTTTAAGCTTTCATGTGGGAGGCTTGTTACTGCTCCACTTGTGTGATTTCAGTGCTGTTTCAGGGGAATAAAATGGGTTAAAACTCAGCAGGCTTTGGGCATGGCTCACTTTCATGAGAGCAGAATGCTGGCATTGTGAGAGGTAGACAGACACCTAAATCCCTGAAACTCAAACAATAACCCAGGACCCACAAGAAATTCACCATAGGAGGGTATTCATGACCCAGCTGACATGGGGTACTGGGCGCTGTAGGCATTGAGACCAGCAGAGCTCTCTGACCCCCTCTCACTTCCCAGGGATTGTAGATGCACAGCTCAGGGGTCATATGGCCTTCCTGAGGCAGCAGGTCAGAGCTTCTCACAGTTCCAGCTGATCTCACATCTCCTGCGTGTTGCAGGAACAGCATTTTCCACATAGTTTCTGCGTGGACTTTAAAATCCTTTTTCCCTAGAAGCAGTGAGCACATCTTGGGAAAACAGGGCAAAACCTGAGGACATGGTACATCTCTGTTCTCCCACTTCAAGGATTATTCTTACATCTATCTACAAACAGGCTAACTGTAAGTGCAGGTAAGAGAGTAATTTGACTGTCTTAGCTCAGTGATTAGATTGCAAACAGAAGCCAGCTGCCCTGCCCTCCTGACTCTGCTTTAAAGCTACCACCATAATCATAAACTGCTCAGACAGATTTGAAAATAGAAGTCACGTGTGTGACATCTCACTGTGGAAAGCAAAAGTATTGAATAAGAGCAAAGACCACTTGCTCCACGATAATACTAAAAGGGGTTGGAATAGATAATCAACCTTAAATGGGATTTCCAGTCAGCAAAATAAAGGATCTGACTTGAGAAAAGCCAAATAAATGGCAGGATTTGCAGTAGTCAGGACAGGCAGAGTAAATGTTCATAATGACGGCAAGAGGCACATTTATCTGTGCAAAGATCAGCTGATGCACAGGTACAAAGGGCTTCATTCCCTGGCAAGAAGTTTTACAGGTCCACTACTCATGGCACAAAGAACCTGCTCCTTACAGTTGCTTTAAGTCTGGCTACCACTGGCTGCATTTCATGGTTCTTTGGTCTCACAATAGGAGAGAAAGCAAAGAGCCTTCTACATTCTGTGCCACTCATGGGTTGCAGATCTCTGCCAAGCTATACTGGCACTCTCCATCCTTTAATTAGTCTCACTTTTCACACCCTTTTCCAGTTGCAATATCTCCCTTACAAAATGTGGTGATCAGAACTCCACTTAGAGTATCAGCTGTGAAAAAATACAGGTTTGTATAGCAGGAAGATGATGGGGTTTTTAAAATGGATTTATTTTTTCTTCTTAATGATTCCTAGTGTTTTACCTGTTTTTTTTGACTACTACTAAGATTATGTTTTCATTCATCTATCAGAACTCCAGAGGTTTTCTCTGCAGTAGTAATGACCACCTCAGAGCCTGCGTTTTACACAATTATAAGATCAGGTTTTCTCCATGTACATTTCTTTACACTTGTCTATGCAACATTTCATTTGCCATTTTTTGTCCAGTCATCTAGACATGGGCAACTTTTTGCTGTCAAAACCAGAAATACTGCACTCCATCTAACTACTTGTTTTGCTTTTCTTTCTCTATCAATTACTTCCTCTTGTTAACTTTTGTAGAATTCATACACCTAAAGCAACTTTGTAGAATTCATACACCTAATATTTCTGTTTTGCTGAAGCAAGAACTTTCCATCAAAAGTATTGCATCCAACTTTCCTTGGCAATATATTAGAGTCTTCATTTGTTTTTGTAGTTCAGTGATTGTATACCTTTTCAATGTTTTGCATATAAATTAAACCGAAAAGTATGTAGACACAGCTGGTTTAATGCAATGTGCTTTCAAGTAGAGTTTCTGACTTTCTTCCCCTGTTTTCAGTTATTTGTGCAGTTGAGTGGATTGTATGTAGAACTACTGGATGGATGTGTGCAATAGCAATGCTAGAGATGATCAAAGTACTAACATTTTTTATTATTTTAGCTTTACTTTTATCATTTCTGCTTTCATTTTAACCACAGTATCTTTGGCATGCCTGTGTTGGCATGACAAGATCCACAACTGACAGACCATTAACTGGAGTATGTGACTGAATCCATGAATGCAGAGCAAGATCCTTTCTGAAATATTAAATTGGAACTGGAGAACTGGAATTGCAAATATTAAGCCTGAACCCTGCACAACACATGGGGTATTTTTTTACCTTACAGTCCATATTGGAGTAATTACTGTATAAGACATAAGATAATCACACCATGTGGTGTTAGAATTCTGTTCAACTAAATAAACTGTTCTTGTTCCTGTCTAATGATCCAGAACAAGAGAGACCTAGTAAGGAATATTACATGAGCACTGAATCAACAGCTCATTTTGAGCACGCAACATCCACCAAACAGCAATATGGTGGGAAAATGTTGTTATACTAAACATTTTAAGAGAAATTTCAATAATTAATAATCCAGTTGTTAATACATTCTATTTGTCAGAGGTTTTGTTAACATGCAGAAAATATAATTACTTTGGAAGCTTTTGCTGCCAATTTATTATACACCTCACATTTTATTATACACCTATAAAAAACAAGATGGTAAGTGCTTTGAAATGCTGACTTCCAAGCTAACTTCCGCTTTTTGCAGTTTACCCAAGTAAAAATTTGCAAGACATCAGATGAGCCTGTTAGATGGAAGTGATGAAAACTATCAGTCACTGGAATGAAGAGGCTGCTTGAAACCATGTATTTAGATGAGCTGTTCTAAAGACTAGGTCTATAGTGAGGGTCAAGGAGTTTCAGAGGAAATACAAACAGGGAAAGTGAATACTTCAAAAAAGGCAACAAAGATCAAAACTAGAGAGAATGATTCAAAGCATTCACTCACAGAAATTTAAGAGAAATTTTGATTGGTCTGAAGGAAGAAATGATGGAAATATCTGAAAGCACCAAAGAACTCAATATAGAATAAAGGTTAAAATAAAAGCACGCATTAATAACCAAGGACATGGCTGACAGCAATGGACTGGTGAAAACTCAGGAATAATTCTCATTACTCTTATCAAGATCTGCAGGTCTATAATCTGATAAAACCACTGCACATGTTATCTTTCAGCAGAGGATCTGCATGCTAACAACAGGCAGGTGACCATAAGGTGATACCACAGTGTCTGTGCTAGTCCAGCTTCTCTTATTGCAGCAGGAGGATTGAGTAATGATGTGAGGAGACCCAAAATGAAGAAATACTGACAAAACTTTGCTGTGCTTTAAGCAGGCTTAAGAAAAATTTTTCTGAGGCACAATAATCATGCTAAGCCTTGTAAAAAGAGGTAAAAATACTTCATCAATGCCAGAAAAGAACAGTGTGAAATGATGAGGACTCAACTGCTGGTGTACCTTTCCCTGTCATACACAAGTGACCCTGGGCTACATCGACGCATGTCCTTGTGCTTTGTGGTGGTGAGTCACAGAGTCACAGAATTGTTTGGGTAGGAAGGGACCTTCAAAGGAGCCTGAGGGTCAGTGAAATCTATGTGGGAACGACCATGAATGTCTGTCTTTGTCTGGAAAAAAATAAAATTCTTGCTCTTTTACAAGGTCTCACAATGAGTTAATTTCCTGTTTATCTCAAATAACCAGGCCTGTGTATTTCGATCACAATTACAGGCTTAAGAAATCCAAGAATTCCCTTTAAAAATATTATCTATCTAATGAAAGCATATGCACTGTAAAATTTTTTTAACATTTTCATATTACTTTTTTTTGGGTTAGATTTTCCATGGAAATAATAGGTATTGAAGTGTAAATTTGTATAAAAATTGCCAAAGATCTCAGCATCTTTGTACGCATTTACTGGTGAATATTTCATAATTATTTTAACACAATATTTCAATGATCACTTTGAGCTCTATCCAGTACTTCTCAAAAAGTAGTGGATAGTATTCTTACAGAATACTTTCATTTCTTCACATCTGAATTGTACAGTAGCAAAGGTTCTTTATGGAACATGATTGTAATCTTCCTCCTAAAACCAAGAATATGTTGTTGGGAGGTGGGGTGCACAAATGGTGGAGAGAAGAAACTTAACATTAAGTAAGAAGGACAATAATAAGGCTTAACATTTATGTTTCAGAGTTTGGGGCCAGGGTAGGGATATAACAGCCTGTTATTAAAATTAAACTCAAAAACCTTCCCTCAAAAAACTGTATGAATAAGCATGCACTCCACTAGTAGTTTGCATGGCAATACTAAAAAAAATCAATATAAAACCGCATTGAAAATGCTGAAGTAAAAAATGCTGCTTATGCTACACACACATTCAAATGGTCATTTTTCACAATAGTGCCTGGATTTTACAGACTGTGTGAAACTGCAGTGTTCATTCCTTTTGTTACCAGAAACTGTGGACCAGTTCAAAGCCGCATGAACTCCTAGATGGTTCTGGATTCCACAGAATTACTACCAAGTTCAGCATCTAAGAGGGAAACACAGGTTAACACAGCCAGAAAAAGCAGATTGGCCACTAATAAAATTGGTGTCTGCAGACTTTGAAGAAGCATGTGGATGACTGCTGCACCTAAGCTAACAGCATGTGAATCAAAGTGACAAAGTGACAAAGAAAAAAAAAATTATAGATATATCTAGACATAGGTACAGGCATATAGATGTGTAGACATAGAGAAAACAGTTTGTCCAGACACTTGGACAACTGGAAGAGAATAATCCAGGTAAAAGGTAAACCTCAAAGAAAGACAAATTAGGACACTTTACCTTTTCTGACGGCTGAGACCTGCTTCTCCCTGCTGACCTTGAAACAACAAACAGTAACTTTCAGAACTGTTACAGAAACCTGGAGCAGTTGACTAATGAAGCCCCCATGCAACATCTTGCAGACCTTGTTTGAGATCTCTGCACTGAATGCACAGAACAATTAGTTCTATAATTCTGAAACTCTCTGAAGTGACCTGACTTCAGGTGGGACCCTGAAGGATCCAGATCCGTCTCACAGAAATTTGCTTAAATTTCATCAGGTTTGGTTCCTTTCATATAATAGATTCCTTCAAAATTACCTCAGTGGTCTCTACCCACTTCAACTCTTTCTCAAGTCTTCATGTTACATTCAATTTACTTATTTTTGTGCTTGAAAAATACCACTATACACAAAGATATGCCACAACCATCTGAAATTTTAGATACTTTGAACTGGGAAAAAAACCCCATGTAAAACAGTATATGTGACATAGGGCTGGGAAAAAAGCACATAAAAATAGAAAATACATTGTAGAGCCATAGGGCATCCTATCGGACATAGAAGACACTAAAGGCCAAGTAATACAGAGCTGGACCACACACAGATCTGAATTATTTCTTTCAGAAATAGAGAAAAGAAAAAAATTTTAAAAGTAACAGGAAAAAAAAACACAAAAAACAAAAAACAAAAATCCCCACTGCCCAAACTGAACACCCCCCTGCTCGCCGTTGGTTGAGGTAATTAGCCAGGTAAAGCCACTACTCCTGAAGTTTTTTATTTGCTTTTATCCCTATCCCTCTCTTGTTCTTCTGCTTCACAGCCTAGTGTGCTGCTTTTGAGAATGCCGAAATAGAAGCAGTACTTCCCCTCCCACATGAGTTGGGCAGAGACAGAAATGGTTCCTGTGTACTGTCTATTCCATGAGATCTCCCAATATTCTGCCTGTTCTGCCTTTGACAGGAATATGTGCATTTCCAAAAGTTTTTGTACTTACATCCTGACATCTCCCAGACCATTAAGAATGGAAGTCATGCATGCATATTCCTCATTTCAGAAGCAGGTGCCAGAGGAAGTGTCTCCCATGCTGAGCACTGTTCTGCCCTGTGCTGGGGGAAGAAGCTGATTTTTCAGGTATTATCATGATTCACTTAGAAGTGGAGGATTTTGTCTCTTTGTTAGCTGGCATTTGGGAGGAGAAGACTCTTGGCCTCCAACATGTCCTGAACAGCAGCTCTATCATAGCACAGGTAGTGGGAACCAAATACATAGTGCTAAGCTAGAGTAGGAGACGACCAGAAGACTGTGCTGCCCCTATTAACAGTCCCACTATCACAGGACAGCTTAAGTCCCTCCTCAAGTTGTATTTCTGAGAGAAATTGGCCTGTTGAGTGCTCAGCTTGGAGTGAGACAGTTCTACATGAGGACTTGCACCATTATGCCCTCTGCAGCATGCCAGAACAGCAGAACTGCCATTATCAGAAAAAAAATAGAGCATATGTTCTCAAATAACCACCCATCTATTTATCTTTTTTATGTATTTACCCACTCTGACTGCACCTAGGGTTGATGTCTGCTCAGAAACAGCAGACCTCAGTAGGGAACACCTGAAAGCGAGTACAGGCACCACAAAGACACAAAATAACCATGACAAATAGGATTGGGTGATATTTTGTCTCCCCTCGCCAAAGGACTAGAGGGCAGCTTTTAGAACTTCCCTGCATGTACAATTGCAATACTTCTCCTACCATTTCCAAGCTGATCTCTGATGATTTCTTATTTTCTTTTATAGTTTTCTTAACATGTTTTCTTGATGCATACACACACAGAATTATGTAAGATGAAGTTGTTTCTCAGTGCAACTTCAGCTGCATCTTTTCTTATTCTGCTACTTTGAAGATTCACAAGAGTTTCCACTAATGTTAACTTGATATTTCTCAAAAAATGTTCACTTTCTTTTCCTGATCACCCCCTCTTGCCAGCCTGCATGTCAATGGAGATAATCTTACAGCAAAAGTTGAACAGCCATTTCTTCCATCCTAGAGTATCATACATTGCACCTTTAGAGCTTCTGTACACTTCATTGACCCCAAAGAACATGATAAACTTCTGCAGCATTTGCAATAAAGGCTGTAAAGATGTGTAAGATAATACTGTGACAGTTCATAATAAAGCAGTTTTCTCTCTGCAGTCCAGATGTAAAGCAAACTTCCATAAAACATCCATGAACTTATGTGCAGAAAAATCCCAACTTAAAATTTCTAGGATCCCCAACCCTAATTTGAAAATCATCTTCAAGACATCCATGCCACAGTGTCTATATCTTGGTCGGGCACCTGGAACTGCAGTGGAAAACTTCCTGGTTTCTCTCACCTGCTCATTTTTGTTTCATAAATAGCTGATCCCACAGAAACAAGCAGTGTTTAAAATAATGAAAAACAGGAAATATCTTCATGTTGTTCATAGCTCATCAAAAAAGAAAATTGCATTGCTCACACTTGTTCTCTTTATTTAGTTCTTCACCCATGAATAAGTTCCATACTGCTGCATCTTACTAAAAGGAAACTTTGAATATTATTTTGGGGAAAAAAA
>WEIU01006510.1:177359-190030 GCA_013389925.1 Aegithalos caudatus | reverse complement strand
TTTTTTGTGCACACACTGCAAGGAACACTAGAGCATGTAAAACTCATTTGGTAATCTCACTCTTACTTTAGAATTTTTTTCAGTCTCATTTTTATTCCTCAGCATGGGAATTTTTTGGCATACTATTCAAGCTTGTGAATCTAAATTTGATTGATGCATATTTGTATTCTTCCATAGATCCTACAGCTGTCAACAATTTTTTCCAGCTAATGAAGCAAATTCTCATCATCACCCACCAATGAAAGAAAATGCACTGCAGCTACATGGCTAATGAGAACACATTAACAATATTTGGATGTGCAACACAATTTCAATTATTACTTAAAGACAGAGCTATTTTACAATAGTTAATGCATACAATGAACTCTCAAAATTCCTATTGTTTTTGTATTTCTATTGTTGTTCCCATGGCAAACTGATTCTATCCCAAGGAAAAAAAGCTGTTCTGCAAAAATATTTTTATGAATCACAGATCATATCTGGCTTGGAATAAATGCTGAGTTCTACCAGATGTATGGAAATTAACTTCTTTAATCTATTAAAAGAGTTTTAGTAAAGAAATCCCAGGAGATGTGTGAGTAAGTTCCAGCACAACAATAGAGATACTTATTACAGCATTTGCACCCTCTCTGAATTTACTCTGTACTCATATCTAGCAGGGGAAATGGTTTGGAGAATGACCATCATCCAATTGGCTCTTTTTTCCTTACTGGTAAAAATGTTACCAGTTAAGGTAAAAAATTAATGTCTTGCTTAAGATGAAAGGTTTGGATACAGGTTTGTTATTGTGAGATTCATAGATGAAGATTCCTGCATGAAATAGTTACCATTCTGAACCTGATTACTTATTTTACACTGTATCTTGCACTATGAGTTAAATTAAGCAAAATTTGCAAGTGTCCATACCTGATAACACAATTTTTTTCACTTTTAAATATCTGAAGGAATAGCAAATAATAATTTATAAATCAACTATCTGTGTAGTTTATGGAGAAACGTAAGGCTTCTTCCAAATGCCCTCTGATATCTTTATTAGGATGACATAGGATGAATGTCTTCTGGGAATATATAAAACAGATCTTACAAATGGCCCTCTTAAAAAATCTGTTTCACTCCACAGAAATTAAAAGGAGCTGGCAAGATGTGTAACTCACAGTTGGGTGTCCAGTTTTAGATTTCTGCACCCAGGGGTATGAAGCCCTGCCTGAAAAGGAAATGTTTATCAAAGGTTTCAACCCCAGCACAACTTGACTAGGGCCTAGAGAACAAGAAGAGTCCTTTAAGTTCCGTGAAGTTCTGTGGATTTTTAACAAAAAAAACCCTGCATTAATTGGGAATTTATGGAGAAGACAAAATTCTGTCCCAAAACCACTTTAAATCTTGGCAATACAGTCCAGAGATGTCTTATGAGTTAAAATGCAGGAGGAAAATAATACCATTACCTTATTTATATATGATGGGTATGTGAAATATATGCCAGAATCCTCTGTATCTTCAAGAATGTCTATTTCACATGGCTCTCTAAATAAATAAAGCAGGATTTAACCCCTCTGTGCTCTGGATGACAAATATTATGGTAATCCTTCAAATGAATACCAACAGGAACGAGCAGGTGAAATCTTTGGATCTGTATTGGAGTCTTAACTGTATGGTTTCTGGCATCCTAACAAAATCTATTTTTTTACATACTTTCACAGGATAATGTTGATGGGAAGCTCAGGGGAAGAACACACTTGTCTTGCTCATGACACAAAGCTCCTAAAAATGGGGGTGATCCCCGTAAGTTCTGAGGTTCCAGCCCTGTTCAGATTTGGCTAAAAATAACAGCGAGACAGCATAGTTGAGAGCGTCTTGAAAAATTAAAAGGGTTTAATAAGATAACTGTAATAATACAAAACCATCTTCTTAAGCTAACACAGTGTAGGGACAGATTCCACACCTGCTAAAACACATCGAGAATGCCCCCTGGTGCCTTTGCTCTGTTCCTTTTTCTGCTTAATGATCAAGGATGGACCTATCTAAAAACTGCCAGTATAAAGACATAGGGTTTGACAAATAGTTTCAAGGTCCAACAGGTGCTTCTCTCTTGGCACTGAGCCAATTACAAAGAGACATACATAGAACTTTCCAGTTAAACTTCCTGAAAAGTCAAGAGGTAAACTGAGACCCTTTTATTATACAGAAATGCCCACTTGGTGTCAGGGTGCATTACTATACCTAAACTTGGGAATTGTTTTACACTGATAAAGTGCAGAATTATAAGAGTTGAAGAAAGTTATTTTAAAGACACAGATACACACATGTACTTATTTCTTAGCTACCCATTGACTGAGGACCAGTTAAACCCAAAATGTTGCTGATAAATGTCTTGGGGCAGAATCCCTCAAAAAGTCAATTCACCTCAGGGACCTGGGCCTGGTTCTGTTGTCTCACACTGTGAGGTGACTCTGCATGAACAGGGATCCTTCTGGTCCTCACTGGCTACTAATCCTGCCCATTGGGCAACTTAAGAAGAGGCAAGGAGGGCAGCAGGAGGCTGTTGGACCTGCCCAGAGACCTGTTTCCTGGATGCTTTCTCACCTCTGGCTGAACCAAAGTGAGCTGGGGGTACATCTGTTTGTTAATTTAGCCATGCTTTGTCATTGCCCCTGGCTGGTAAATCACGTAGTTCTCAGTGTCACAAAACCAAAGCTTTGACACCTTCCCACTCCAGGTTTTTTAGCAGCTTGTCTTAAAATGTGTGTGAGTATGAACTACGTTTTCACACTTATTTGGATAGCACCTGGCACAGTCAGTCATATTCTAATCTGAATATTTATTTAGAATGGAAAAGTATTGAGTATCATCTGAGATGCAGAACGATCCTTCCAGAGGACTGAACCCCTTTTGTTCTCCCCCTTTAATTCTGCCTAATTCTTTTCTAGGCATTGTACATTATGTTTTTCTTAACGCCAGATAAAAACTTTTTTTGCAGTGAGTGAAGTCATTTTGACAGATATCTTGTTATGAAGAAATAATACTATGATTTCAGGTCCTATTAAATTGAGAATATATGTCTGGTATATGTAAAATAGCCATTTTGGAACTATAACCATAGAAATGTTTCATTTGCCTCAATCAAGATACATTCACTCAGGACTACCACAACAGGACTACCACAACACTGGTATCAACACAGTACTGCTGCTAAAGCTATAAACATGACCTTGGTGGCTAAGCTTGGGAAACCTAGATAAATTCTTCTGTAAAGAGGTACTTCTGCATGAATCTCCTCTCTATATGTTTTTTCCAACTGGAATATCAACAAGGTTGTATTGGATCTAGTTGAAATGGAGCTCATTTCCCCAGAGCAGTGCTGATCTTTGCACTGCCAGCTGGAAAGGGGCTGGAAACACCCCAGTGATTTGGCCACTGCTGAGCAATGCTGGCACTGCATCAATGCCCTCTCTCCAAAGTTTTACCCTCACCAGCAGGAGAGGGGTGGGCAAAATCCTGTGAGGGGACACAGCCAGGACAGGTGGCCCAAACTGACCAAAGGGGTGTTCCATACCACATGGTGTCAGCTCACATATAAAAGAGAAGGTAAGAGAAAGTAAAAGGAAAGGCCAGCATTTGATACCAATTACATTTGTCTTTTGGAGCAAATGCAAAGCATACTGCAGCTGAAGGGAAGCAGGGAATAAAACCCTTGGGGTTTTTCCTTTGTTTCTGAGCACAGCCTTCCCTTTTGTGTTAGTGAACTGCATTTATCTCGAACCAGGAGCTTTTTTTAGTCTTATAATCTCCCCACCCTGTTCTACTGAGGGAGTGATAGAGTGGTTTAGTAAGCACCTGGAGTCTAGCCAAGGTCAACCACCACCAAAGACCATCAGCTAAATTTCATTCTGACCAAAACTTAGCAATGGGATGAGTTTGCAAAGCCTGAATATGCAAATAGATTCAAGCATACTTTTAATAGCAGTTACATAATCAAACACAGTGAATAAGATTTTTTTTTTAAAGTGTTTGCTTAGAGGTTTTAATTACTATCTATGGTCCATGGTGGTAATTTCTGAATTGTGTGCTCTTGTCTTATGATACTGAAATGTGATTTTAAGGCTCTTCCTGAGCTAATGATTTTTGAGTGCACTGTATATAGATTGTATATTAATAAGAAAAGTCTATTATAAAGAGACCCTGATTGAGTTCAATCACTCGGGACTTGCATTTATTGAAACAATTTCCTATTGTTCATTAAAAAAATTCATGGAGCACTTTAATCTCTTTAGCAAAAACAACAACCAAAAAAAAAAAAAAAGACTGAGCATTATCTTGAATTATCTCTGGTGGATTTGGTTTTTCTTCAGCATGGTAAATTAGAGTTGGGGCTTGGATTGATTAGTAAAACCAGAGATTCGAGGTCTGAGTCCGTTGTTCACATAGGTGGTCCATCCATGTCAGAGACAAACACCTGCTTTAAGTTACTGAAGGGAAACTTGAGTTACTGCAGTGTAACTGAGAGGATAATCCAATCAATTAACCAAAAGGAAATTCTTGCTTTCTGGGCTAAACTTTCACTCTAATTTACATAGATTTGCATTAATTATACTTTTCAAAAGGTGTTTCCATAATTTAAAAGTTCAGAATTCGGTCAGTGATCCCACTGGGTTACTCCAGAAATAAGTAACACTGTAATATTTACAACCCCTATTAGGCTGCAACTGCAAATTAAGAAACTCTCATTCCAAAGAGTTAAAAACATTTCCTCTGCTTTAGTCTCTTAACATACAAAGAGTGCCTAGAGTCAAACCCTTCCTCAACTCACTTTTTAGTAGGATCTAGTTACATTTTTCATCTCTTCTTGACTGTAAAACAAATAGTTTGGGGGTAACATCCATACATCTAGAGACAGCCTTAACACATGGAAACATGCTGTTTGGGAAATATAAAACCCTTGAAAGCTAAAAGCACATACATTGTGTTCTGTCCAATAGACCAGATCCATTTCTATTACTTGGACCATGTAGTCTCTCTCCTAAAGGCATTTCTGTGATTCTTATAAAGCTGAGGACACAGTTAAGATCTGCGTATCTCTTATCATTGCCATACAATATTCCATCACTGATTATAATCCTGCCATGATCCTTTTCTATCCCTCAGTATCAAAAAAAGTATCAGGTCCTCACTTATCAAAGTTAATTTGGCTGAGCACACCGAAGAAGATCAGAAAAGCAATGGTCAGAAATTTCAGAAACTAACTGATGGCTGATGTTCAGTTTTGGGTGAACCTGGATTTCACACTAGCTTTTCATGTGTTTGCAGAGGAGGTTTATTTGGTAGTACAACTTCCAAAGCTGAACTAAGGAATGCAGCTTTCCCCATTCAAAATGCAATTTCTGCTCTTGTAAATTCATCCCTGAGCCTGCGCAGCTCTTAAAAGTAACACATGAGGTCACTGACTGCAGAGAAAGAGGCGGTGAGTTTTAGTTAATGCTGCTGCTCTTTTCTGCAGCAGTCTTCTAAAATGGCTTAGTGATGGCTAGCAAGCACTCCACATTTGACTGGCTTGTTTTCCATTCCCCTTTATATTATGTCTCCTTTCAAGTTTACAGAGGTCCCTATTGGAAAAAAAATAGCCAATTAACTTGTCCAACATATACAGAAAGCCAGAAACTAAAGAAATCTAGCAATAACAAAATTACAATTCCAGCTAAGAAAAGGTTGCTATTTATGGTGTCATAAATCTCCAGGGGAAAAGAATGCATGGAGAAGCTGAAAGAAGGTAGGTGGGAGGCAGATATATTCTTGCTGAACAATAAAAAATTATTGCTCCTCACTTTTGTGTTTGTTCCTCACTTCATTTTGAAAAGTAGTATCCTATTATGTTGATTCTGAGCTCAAACAGAAAAGAGCAAATTCCAGAATGGTGTTAGGTTTTAGTCAGAAGAATAGTTCAGGGAGTTTAATAACCACAGGCAAGAGGCCACAGGGAAGAGCTGAGGTTGTTTGCTGTGCAAAAAAATAAGCCTAGCCTTCCACTACACCTCTACTTCTTCAAGATAAAAAACCACCAAAACACCCCAAACTTACATCTCCTGAGTACTTTTACATGTAGCTTGTTCTAAAGAACTAAATATCACTGTTTGCACAATGTGTGAGACTTAAAAATCACAGGTTGGGATCTCTGTCAGCAGAATCACTCTTGAAATCCAGCAACCTCTGTCAAGTCTTATCAGGTAAGGATCTGACCTTGTGTCTTCTCTTGGCTCACAACATTTTCAGGCAATATAGTTGTAGTGGGCTGATCTTGGCCAGCTGCCAGGCACACATCCAACTGCTCTCCCACTCCCCCTCCCCAACAGGATGGAGAAGAGAATGAGATAGAAAAGCCCATGGGTTGAGATAAAGATAAGAAGATCACTTATCGAATACCACCATGACCAAAACAGAGGAAGATTTGTTTCATTCATTGCCAATTAATATAGAGTTGGATGGTGAGAAACAGACATAATTATAACAGCACCTTCCCCTTCCTCCCCTCTTCTCCCAGGCTAAACTTTATTTATTCATTCCAGTATCTCTACCTCTTCCACGTCTCCAAACAGTGCAGGGGGAAGGAGGATGAGGTTTGTGGTCAGTCCATACGTAACCTCTCCTCTCTGCTGCTCCTCACATTTTTCCCCTACTCCAGCATGGAGCCCCTTCCACATGATCCAATCCTTTAAAAACTGCACAGACATGGGTCCTCTCCATGAGCAGCTGTCCCTCAGTATTAGCCTGTTTCAGTGTGGGCTCTCCACAGGCTGTGCCCAGATATATGTTGAGAAAATTGCCTAAGTGAGTGTGTCAATAAGTAGTCCACCATCTCCACCTTCTGCCAACAACTTCCAAAAACTGTTAAGTCTAGAGTGTGCTGTCAGGCCTAGGCAGAAAGGAAGGAAGGAGCAGTGCTGAAGGACAGGGCTATCCCTCAAATCTGTCGCCTGTTCCTCATTTGCATCCTTTTTTAGCAATTCTTACACTTGTGTCAGTGGAACATGTTGCCTTCCCAAGTGTATTACCAAAAGTATATATATAAAGTATATATATAATCTTACATTTGGATTTATGAATCACTCAGACTGCTCAATGAAAACAGAAAGAAGGAGGCTTTATGAATTCTACTCATTACACCACTGAAAATAATCAGAAATCAGCTCTGGGTTTCCCCCAGTGCCTCTACCTCTGAATGACACCTAATCCTGCCTCTTCAAATGATACCGACTATAATTACATTTTATTGTGAATAAACATTTAACCCTTTAAACTCTCCTTTTTCTTACTTTCCTTCCTTCTCACTTTTCTTGTTTGTTTGTCAGAGAGAAGCCTATTTGTTCTCTTCTCTTCCTTCTTTCCACATCAAGTATTAAAGTGTGAATTTTTTTCCTATTGGAAAAAATACTGAAATATTATACCAGATCCCCTTTCACTCTCACCTTGTCTGAATTGATTTCTACTCCAAAATTCCTTTATTCGGCATCATCTCGTGTCCTAGATTCTATGGGTAGTTGGCAGTTGCCTTCAGTTATATCTTTTAATCTTCCCCTGTCACTCATTTAAACTGCTATTTCTGACTTATCTCGCTCACCTGTCATTCACTTCAATCCCCTGACTTCAATTCACTTCTTTTTTTGTTCCTTAGTGAGGCAACTTAGACACTCATCATGTCAGCTCTCGATTTAACAGAAAACCCAAAAAGAAACAGATACACAAAGGACTAAACTCTGTTCTTCTGTGTCTATACATACTAAATTAGTTAAATGGAGAAAAGTTGTTTCAAATATGAGAAGAACTGAGATCCTAGTCTCATGTGTGCCTCTTGGAGCACTTTGAAAATGGTAAAAGCAGACGAGATCAAAAGGCTGTGTGGAGAAGAATACGTAACTGGGTACTTGTACGCTTTTTTTCCTCTCAAGAGACAGGGATGTTTTGCAATGCAAACACTGAAAGGAAATGAAATAAAGCTATTTTTCAGCAGCAGTTTTGAAATTACATGAAACTTCATAATCTTTCCCTACTTTCCTACTTAAAGACCGAGTTTAGAAGAAGACAGCTTTCAAATGGATTAATGTAGACAGAAAATCGAATACAGAAAACTTTTGAAGTTTCCCAAATCTCTTCCCAACAGTTTCCTGCTCACAGTTTAGTGTAGACTAGTACATCACACATTATGACAAGTGCAGTGAAAGTGTTACTCCTCAATGAACTCACAGGCCTTAGCACCTAATTCATTAAATCTACTGGTTTAAATGCCATACTAATGAGACATAAGCAAATTTTTAAATTCAAGGGCTATATACTAAGCAAAATAACTCAAAAGAGGTACATACTTTATCAATCTAGGTTTCACAGTATAAAGTCAAGAAATTATTCTGCTGATAGCCTTATTTTAATTTAGAGAAGTGCTGTTCTGAGTGTTGTGGTTCATTCTTAAAGAAAACATGACATGGGCCCAGCTTAGTGAATAGAAATTGTTTCATAAAATACCATTCAATCTTTGCTCCCTTGTCATTATCAAGGCAATAGTACTGACATTTGCAGTAGTTATGATGGCAGCTGAGACATACAGATATTTAACAAATTGTCCTTCTCTGCTCTGACAACAGCTTTTCTAAGAGCCTCGGAGCTCTGCAAAACAAAAAGGTGCCCAATGACGATTTTACTTTTATAGTCTGTCTTGCCTCTTGATCCCATGCAGAGCAAATGGAAAACACCTCCAATATGTTTATATTAAGCAAAACAATAGACAAGCCAATAGACAGCAAGATGCTATAGTTTTGACAATAGGCTGTTGTCTGGCAGCCTGCGAAGTCACTTTCTCACATACCTGCATCTTCCAGCTCTGATCGTCCACATTATTTTGCGTTTTTACTTAATGAAGAATGGTCAATGGCATGAATTACAACCCAGATATTAAAATGGATCCATTACAAGAACAGTTTAAATCATCCTGTATTCAATTCTCAGTAACAGCCAAGGATACATCAGAAATCCAAAACATCCAAATCATTTACAAAACAAAACCATAAGAAACCTAACGCCAGCATGAGTTATTTTACATGAGTTATTTTAAAAGGTTCTTAAATAGTTGTTAGGGTTAGTGCAACCATGGTCAATTTATTATTTTGAAAGCAATCCAATGGAGATGCAGAATGCTGAATATGAATTACATTAGTTTTGTAGCTGATACTCAAAAAGAGTATCAGTATCCTAAAGTCATATCCTAAAACCTACTGTAATAATAAACCAATAAATACTCTGCAGGATCTGGTACATCAGGATAGCTCCTTTCATGTTTATGTGCCACCCATTTCCCCCTCATCTGTATCCAGCAGAAATGAATCCCTGGCAGTTACTTGGTACTAGTGCTTGGCAGATACAAATTGTTGAAGGCCCATCTAGGACAGTAGGAGTCCAGTGCCATGCAGAAAAATTCAGAGCATAGGCTGTTGCTTGTTAGGCTTTTTTATGTCATCCCTACCCATGCAAAAAGCATTGAGCAATGGTTTGAAATTTTCTTCTATGTTGATTGTGAAAAGATTCCAAAGAAGTGACAGACAACCACAGTCTAGATTTAAACCCACTGCTTTTCTTAGTTTCTCTTTGCAGACCTTGCATGGAGGTTCCCCTAAATACAGTTTAAACACCACCACTGCAAATAAAGCAAAAAAATTGAGGAAAATAAACACACTGTTACTAAGGCTGGACAAAAAACATGCAGAGGCAGACTGACTAAAAATCAGCATGAAAAAGCAGGAAGACAAAAAGGACTGTTTCAGCTGCAGACCTGTTTTCAGGAAGACTCACAGGAAAGCAGAGAGCTATCCCATTATTCCCCATTGGCCATCAGAAAGTTCACCCATAGACAGCCAGTGCATAAACAAGAAGTCATTAAAAATCAAATTTGTTGAAATGGGATAAGGTGGGTTATGGCAAGGATTTAAAGGAAACTTTTAAACTCAGATTTACTCTCTCGGAATTCTGTCTCTCAGAATTTAGACTTTGGAAAAAAAAAGGAAGTGTATGGTCAGCTTTGCTTTAAGACATATGCAAAATAGATGGGTTTAAAGCAAATGACACATTGGCTTAAACATGTTATTTAATAACATATTTAAGTTATAAAACAATAACTTATGCTGTGGCAACTTAAGCTTCCTCAGACACAAGGCCTGAAAATAAAACTTATATTAAACAGTAAGACAAGTAACCTTAATATCTGAAGTGAACAAAATCGAGGTAAGGAAAGCAAGCTCTCCACAACCTGGAGAGTAAAGATACTGTTTAATGCCTTCAGTCATGCTGGGGTAAGATGTTGATTTAAACCTTACTCAAATCAATGAAAAGATATTTAGTTATTTGAGGGAGCTGAGCATTAAGCTTTCCTTTATTATGGCATATAATCTCATGGGTGTTTAACAATGATTAGTACCTTATTTATTAATTATAAAATTTTCTAGGATATATCTATGTAAAGAAAAACAAGCAAAAAGTTAATTTCTAATATGCTTTTAATAACTTCATGGTAACTCCTGGTTTTGCCAGAGAAGGTTTCTTTTGCTGATAAATCAATACAGAATTTTAATATCAACCATATATACTATTGTTGGAGGTTAGGCTTGTTCCTTTTAGAATTCTCCCCATAAAGTTACTAGGAGACTAAGTACTGGGTGTGTATGAGTACTCAGCTAAAACAATGAGGTGGCCAAACACGAGTTTTGGGGTGGATGCTTTCTGATAATGGCCCAGCTGTTAAAACGGGGTAAGGCAGTGTTCCTTATCTCTTTCACCTCCCTCCAGGGAATATCTGCTAATAATGGGCCATTAAAGCTCACCAATGACACATTATATCATCTCCTTGAGGGGTGCCCCAAGCATTCCTACCTAGATAAAAGTGAGACTCAGGAACACCAGGACATCCTGTTTTCCACTGGATTCCCAGAGGAAGACTGGACCCATCTCGCTACCACTTGGCTTTCTACAGGACCAGCTTTACTCCACAGAACTGTGTCTTGTTATTCCAGGAGAATTCATCCGGACTGCTTCTAACACCCTGACCAACAGGGTCTCAGGTCACAACCCTGACTCTGCTAGGGTTTTCTAGGGTTTTTGTTTGTTTTATTTGCATGTTTTTTTTTTTACTATTACATTTGTATTTTTAATATTCCTAGTAAAGAACTGTTATTCGTATTCCCAAAACTTTGCCTGAAGGCCCCTAATTGCAAAATTATAATAATCTGAGGGGTTTACATTCTTTATTCAAAGGGAACTTCCAGCTTTTGCTGGCAGATACCTGTCTTTCAAAACCAAGACAACCCTATTGAATTGCTTGCTCCAAAGATGAAGTTTTAAAAGGGTAGGTTATTTCCAAATAACCTTAAAAGATTATTAGTAAGTCTGGATAGTTTTATTAATAGTGAAAAAATAATAGTAAATAACAATTAAAAATCAAAAATTTCTTCAGTCTCACCCCAAAGAGGTTAGCTACTACCTGGTTCAAAACATGTGCAAAGTAACGTGGACAGATTCCTCTGGTCTGCAATCTCAGTACATTTGCTGTATCTCAAACCTCTGCACCTAAGATCACAACAGGAGAAATCTCAAGGAAGAGATGGGGAAGGAGACAAAGGAGATATCCAGGATCTTACAGGCAAAGCAGCAATTGAAATCATTGTGTTTAATACTTGTGATGAGTACTTCGAAGTGGAAAACTAAAAGCAGAAACAAGTGCTCTAGCCCACTGTAAGCAATGCCCTCTGCATGTTCACAAACAGATCAAATCCTTTTGTGCTTTTCATCCATTTTCAAGTGCCCTAACACTAAAGCAGTAACTGGAAGCTATGCCTCTCATTCAGCTGCTGGGCTTTGCTATGGCTGGGATTACCTGAGGCCTTCTTCAGTGCTCTATACCAAAGGAGGGGATGAATCAGTAACACAAATGTTGCTTCTTAAGTTCTTATCTCCTTCAAGTATGTATTGAAAGAAATCTCTCCAAGAAGAAAGGGCATTTTTCCCATATTCATTGTTAGTTGGGAGTCTGCATAGTTTATTAAAAGAATTCCATGTTGTGGATTTCCTCAAAAATGCTAGTACTCATTTTCCCTTCAGTCTAATATTTCTGCAGTAGTTCCATGTATGCATAATTATATACAAATATATGCTTTTAAAAGCTTTTAAAACACAATTTATTGCATTTGTACTTTTGTTTTCAGGGGAAGAAAGAGCAGTAGAACCCTGCCCTTTTGTATCATGAGTAGAGTGATACCGAAGCTGTCTATTGACCCTCAGAAATGTCTCCTGACATTACATTGTCTAACTTTAAAGGTTGAGCTGGACAGTCCTGACTCCTCAATCAGTGAAAGAAGAAAAGCATCTGGAAAGCATCTAAAGAGGAAGGCAAATATATATGTCATCTCAGTGGTTCAAGTTACTCTCTGGATTTAACTCTTCAGTGGTTCAAATTACTCTCCGGAGTTAACTCTGCCCATGGCTCTATGGGGAATTTCAGCATTTAATGTAAATTGAGTGACTAAAATGTTCTTACTGTAAATGTTGGGAATACCTTCACAAGATCCCAAACATCAGTTCTCAGCTTCCCTTCCTGCTTAAGATCAGAAAAGCCAGTTAAAATGGTCCCTTTCTTTTCTCAAAAAAAA
>WEIU01006510.1:135827-177347 GCA_013389925.1 Aegithalos caudatus | reverse complement strand
AAAAAAAAAAAAAAAAATTCCCGAATAGCTACCAGTGAGTTAAAATATATAATTATTCAGAACATCATAATCAGAAACTGATGAGACATAATCCTTTTTGTAAATGTAACTTCATAGACAAACATTTGGGGTCAATGGTGTGTACTGGTTTGGGGTATTTCTTTAAAAACCAATTCATACAGTCAAAGCCAGAAATCATGATTACACTTATTTAGTCTAATTTCATGAGCAATAGGAGAATATAGGACAGAACAGAATCTAGAATAACAGCTTCTATTCTGCAAAGCATATGGAAAAATTCCTAATATCTGACAAGATCAGAAGATATGAAGAAAATTTGTAGACAAACCCCATTTCTATCTTGGTTTGTATGGGAGGTTGTATGTGTAGTACTTAAATAATAAATTAGGCCAACAAGTATTTTGGGATTTTTTTAAAACCTGGTCCATTTATATGTTTGAACTTTTAATATCTACTCTAGAGATACATTAATGAAGTTCATAAAATGTTTATTAACAAAACTAAGGAGACACAGAACTTTTGCTCAGAGCTGTAAAATTACAATTCCATATTAAGTATAATTTTAGTATCAAATGGACCATAAAACACCCATGAATTGTTTTTACATAGACAATATAAAAAACACAGACTTCTGCCCAGACAATCTCTATAAAAAAGAGAAAAATTCTTATGTCCAATAACTGACTTAAACTTGCCGGGCTGGGCCAACTCTGAATTATTTTAGCAGATGGGGTAGAAAGCACGAGACCACAGAGATTAACAGCTAGACACTATGCCTGACTTCAGTAAAACACAGACCACCCTGACTTAGCAGCCAAAGTTGTCAATCTTTGAGATGATCTAAGAAAATCTTTCCCAGGACAGATGAAATACCACTCAGCAGACTTCAGGGACCTGTGTGGTAGGGCTAAGCAGAAAGGGGCAGAGCAGCACTTAGCAGTCCATATTAGGGCGCTTTTTGAATACAGCTGTCTCTGCTTGCCGCCCCTTCAGACAGACTTGCATCACAGAGGCTTCAGACTTTACCTCCAGCAAATTCTGAGGTTCCATGGACAACCTGCACGTAAAACACCTGTTGGTCATGTCACTGTCACTCGTCACCCCGTGTTATCTCCCCGCCACGTTCCCTCGTCTCTCGGTGCTCGCTGCACCGTCCCTCAGCCAGCCCCGAGGACTGGATCCCTCCAGCTTTTTTCCTGCAGAGGGAGCAGTTGTCCTGAGATTACCCTGGGCTCCCCAGCATCTCTGGCTCTCCGACGGAGGTGGAGGGAGGAGGGGCTTCATACTGCAGCTGCTAAAGGAAAAAAATTACACCAGGTCCCTTATTGCCTTTGTTTTCTGTCTGGTCACACCGGTGCAATAGGGATGGAAGGGCCAGTTTCCTCGCATGTCAGGACCACTGGTCTCCATTCAGTTGTTTTCAGCCATTTTTAATAAAGGGTAAAGGTCTGCTTTTTCAAAAGAAACTAGTGATATTAGGCTCCTTGACCTTTGTCTAGCTTACTTTGAAGGGCTTTTCTCTAAAACTAACATATTTAAATGCCTATATTGTAAAGCAAACTATTTAAGTATCGCACCCACCAAGCAGCAATGTAAAATAAACAAACAAACAAAAGCATAGAGGCATCCAGACTTTAGTCCTTTTCCAAAAGTCAGTCTGACAATTTTAATAACGAACATCTACTTCCCTGTGCTACCCATACAGAGATGTTCCATGCAGAAAAAGAAGTGTCAGAGATAAAAGGAAAAGGGTAAAAATACTGAACAAGTCAAGCTTTACATGTGTCCCTGAAATGTCTCACCTGCTAAGTCTTCTGTAAATTGCCACTGGCTTTTGCTGATTGTATTTGGTTCCAGCTGCTGGGAGACTCCCTGTACTTTGATGTCTTTGTAAGGCAGCTCTTTGCCTTGATGGTGGCCCTGTTACAAGCACTTCATGCCAGAAGTGCCTTATAAAGAATCAAAAACACAATCTCTCCTAGGAAGTACATGATACATAAAGGCCAGGGCAGTAAGGTGTTGTCATGTTTTCTTTAAAAATAAGTGGTAAGATGCCCATTGACTTTGCTGGTGACAGGATTTCATAGCATGTACACAAAGACCAGGTTTAAGTGCTGCCCAGGTCTCAATTTCATTCTTCAGGAGTAAGAAAGACAGTAGAAATTTTTTAAATCCCAAAGCCAGCATTGATAATTTAGTGCTATCTCATGTCCTCAAAAACAAGCCTTGTATATTCTTGTGAGAGTTCTTAATGCTTGTCATTAAAAGCTCATTCTCCTCATTCTCACGCTGACAGTTTGCTATAACATAACCTTTTAATCTTAGCTGAAATGGCTTAAGGCAGCTATGTTATGTACAGCATATCCAGGACAACAAAGCAGGAAGCAAATTCTATGGTTGTAAGAAAAAATGAGGGGGAAATGAGTGAGCTAATGTCAGAGAATGGGTATACACAACAACAGCTGAAGCAAATGGCAAAGAAATGGTAATTAACCAGGTTTGAATCCATAGAAACCGTAAAAATAGGGCTTAAAGTGCAAAGTATTTTATGTGCAGAACTGATCCACCTAATGTCTCTTACATTTGGCTCCTAACAGCAGAGCCTCCGTGTGCTCACATGTGAAGATGTGAATCTCGCTGGCTCTCAGCAGATCTTCATATTACTTCATTTCTACAAATATCTGAGTGCTATACAGGTATTGTTTGAAGTGTTGGCTTTGCAGTATGAAGCTCCAGACAGTTTGAGACCTGCTAATTTGAGAACTTCTTCTATAGTCATAAAAAAGCTTACATGACTATGGAGTAAATTCATTAAACCCTTGGATTAGGATACTGGGTTTTGAATACAGGAATCAATTCCAGATTCAGGCATTCTAGTGGAGATACCTGCAGAAGTGGCCACCCTCGGTGTAGTGGAAATCTAATCAGTATAGCCAAGCAGAGCAGAAGAGCAGTTCAGAGAGCAGATATAGGGACGCAATCCAGTTGTCTCAAGTGAGTCATCTCACATCTATAAGGTACATGCAGGTGCCTCAGATTCCCAGGATTGTTTCAAGCAGTATAAGATACATATGTTGCAACAACAGAATTGGGGTCCCAACTGCTTGTTATATAAAGAAATGCATAACCATCCCTCTCTATGAGTCCCAATGGCTGTATTGATTAGCTCTCCTTGGACTGTAGTGGGAGCGCAGACAAGTAACACACAGGTGGGCACATGTTACACATGTGTTAGCATATTGGTGTGCCAATCTGGAGCCTGGTAGAGCATTCACATGCACCAAACACCTGTTTGAAGAGAGGGTCCCAGGTTCCAAATGGCTTTTATTCAGTCCAAAGTGGACTAAACCTCTGTGTGTTCAAGATCCTTTCCAAAATGTGTTTGCATTGATTGTAGTATTTATGACAGTCAACTACCTGTTACATTAGCAAGGAAGATAAGAAGAAGTATTTACAGCCAAGGCATTAAAAAAGGCCCCATATATATTTTCTTCTTTTTTTTTTCCCTTGCTTTTGGACTCTGTTGATATAGTGTAGGTTGTGTGTCCACTTTGCTAACACACATTTTATACATATATGCATACATACAAACATATATAGGTACTTTTCACACAGGTTAATGTCACCTCAAAATTTAGAACACCTGTCTAAATAAGTATTCACATCCATGATTAATACAGTTGTTATCCTCTCTGCTTGGCATCAGCTGTGCTGTGACACTAGCCAGCTATAGTCACTGATACTTCCCAGACACACCTTCACAGATTATTTGAAAGGAGTTTGCTTTCCACACTATCTCATCTGGTTTCAAGACTTTTTATGGTGAAGAAGAGAGAAACAATGTTTTCAGGTTTAAACAAGAACTGGGGTGAAAGGCAGGGGAAAACAATGGAAGAAAACTGAAAAATGGGCAGCAAAGCATTAACAATGTGACAAGACTTTACAATACACTGCACTGCAAAGCTATTTTCATCTCAGTTCAAAAATGTCTGTTTCCATCAACAGCAGAAGGGTCCCACTGCTGTCTGCCCATTCTTCCCCAAAACCTCTCCAGCATTATACCTCTATGTCCCCACAAGCCCTGTACCATCTCTGTAAAGAGACCGCAATGGTTGAGAGCCACACAGTTAAAGGATGCCAGTCCAGGCATGTGGCAACTGAGCCTGCATCCATCTCAATTTATCAAAAGCTTTCACTTCAGGCACTGATTTGGGCCCTTTCCATCCATTCAGCATTTTCATGGAATCTTCAGAAATTTATCTGTTTTGAGATTTCCACATCTCTGCCATGTTAAGCAGATGTTGGAAAACAAAAGACTGACAGACAAAAACAATGCAGTCACAGAAACCTGTTACTCACAGGAAAGCATTAAAAAAGAGATTTCAAAGGTATTTCCCAAGACAATTAGGAACAACTCCTATTTCACTGATCCCGAAGGATGTGTGAATTGAAAGTAGAGCATTTTCCCCAGTAAAAATGTGGTTTTTTTGTACACATTCTGAAGCAAAAATTGTGTTTGATGGTTCACTGATATCACAGAGAAAGAGTAAGAGCCATGTCAACATAAATGCTGTTTGCTGGGTTTTGTCTGCTAAGCATTGCCCAGAAAAGGTTCTCATTGTTCCTCATAGTTCATCCAGGATTTTCTGGATTTTTCCGTAGGAAAAGGCAAGGGCCATACATCTACCATACCCATCCATGGATTCATGAAGAAAAATACATACAAATCAGAAAGCAAAGAGTAAAAGACACGAAGAAGGAGAAATAGAGAAAAATAATCCTTTTATAGGCTGGCAAGTAAAATTTAAAGTGGAGTCAAAGCCACTGAGGAGAAATTAGTGTCAACATCCAGTGCCACTATACTGCCTTGCTATGTACTAGCAAAGAAGAGAAAAGGCAGTTTCCCTGGATACAACAGGAGGCAGACAGCAATAAACAGCAGCCTGGCTCATCAGACAACAATTCTCAATTATGGGAAAGTTTGTTTTCTCAGCCATTGTTCCTTTCTAAGGGAGAATAGTGTCATGACCTCTGAAAAAATTGCAAGACCCAGCAACTACCATGAATATTCAGTGGCTCTGTGATCACAGTGTTTGTGTTGGATAAAGAAAATTCTGGGGTTGGTAGCACTTTATGGGTTCTCTCCTACCACACCTCTGAGGTACCCTTCTGGCATTTGTCTCTCCACATTTTTTGACCATCAATGTAGACCCAAATTCCTCCTGTCTGAAGTTTCACTGAAAGCCCTTTGGAAATTTGCCAAAAAAAATTAGTACTTTTCTGTTGGCTTTGGGTTTTGTTTTTTTCAGACTAAAATAAAATGTGGCATTCCTCTACTTACAGATCCAGCTCTCTTTTTTCACCCAGAGGAATTCTGTGTGGGCTTTTCTCAAGACTACATCTCTGGGCCTGACTTTAAGCTGTCTCTCCTGTTTTCACACACACATGCACACGTTTCCTCAGTAATGCCAAAAAGGACCTTTGCCTGTCACGGTCCTTAACACCTAGACAGAAGTGGTGGCAGCAAGGAGACACTGACCAAATGGCATAGAAATGGAGGAAGATGAAGGATAAGATGGATGCTTTTCCCCATGTCAGTTAGACATGTCCCTAAACAAATGCCATGAGCAGCCCAATTTTTTAAACAGAATTGCTCTCATTTTCAGCATAAGCAGCAATTATGACCCTTATAAATACTCTTTTGATTTGGTTTTTCTTTCCCTTTCTTTTTGCCTTAGGCAGGAAAAGAGAGAAATTCTTTTCGGAGATTTTGAACACCATAAAAGAAAGTTTCACCATCTCTTTAATTGCACTCCTTTTACGAACATGTCATGAAGTTATTTGCATGTGTTAGGTTTGAGGTAAAGCTAAAACAAGACTTTTCCAAAACAAAATAAGAAACAAGGAATTTTTGCAATTACAAATACGTTTTCCCTTCTCTTTCCCTCAGACAATATGTTTTCTTTTGTGGCTGTCCTGTAATGTATTTTCACACCCTACTTTTTTTTTTTTGTGATGACCATTACTTTGTTATTTGCAAGATCTACAAAGAACCGTATGGCAATGAGCTTTAAATAAAACCTTTAAATAGAAAAAACAAATGAATTATCAAACTCTGGGATCACTCTGCACAACAAACCACAAAACCGTATCAAGAGAGTGATCAGCCAAGATGTAGTTTACTTACTAATAAGATAATGGCTTTGTGAGCAGAGAATTTATTTCAGGAGTAAGCACTCAGCTGTTTGGGAGGATATCAATCATAAGAGGATATGCTTCATCAAGTTATTGCTGTAACCCACCTCTACATGAAGTGAACCAGGCAGCACCAAGTGGATATGCCAGAGGTTAGCTGAATTAACAACTGTGAGCTTGCAGAGCTGTTTTTTGTTGCAGTCAACCATCTTTTTTGAGGGGATGTTGGCAGTAGTATTGTACCCAGGAATGTCTGATTTGCACAGCAAGGATGCATGTGGCTTTGCCACCTGTACTGCACTGAAGGTGGAAAAGTGCTGTGGAAGTGCAGTTGTGTTTAGTGGATAGATTAGTCAAAAAAAAGGCAGATGGCAGCAAACAAACTAGCATCTTATTTTTTCTTCTTCTTTTTTGCTAATGAAGAAATTACAGTTTTCTCCATTCTGGTCCCTCTGAGAGGTTTCCTCCTATACCCATGAAAACTCTATGACTCCCATTTTCTAAGTCTCCATTCAGCACAACACACCTGAATCTGTGCACAACAGCTGCAACCCACTGATACCTGATTGCTGGAGTGTTTTCAGCAACAGACTTTCCAAACAGCTGTCAAATTTCTGCCAGGAGAGAGGCTGACCTCTCTGGGTCAGATTTAGGCTAGAGACACTTTACAGCATTCTTTCTTTACTCACTAAATATTTCACAGGAGTCATCCATTTCTCCTCCAGAAAGACTGTCATGTGGGTTTAACCTCCAACTATTATTATTACAGAGAATAATATTGAGCCATTTAAGCACAGAGTAATTTGAGAAAGGCACTTTAGTTAGCTCACAGAATCACAGAATGGGTGAGATTGGAAACGATCAGTAAACATCCAACCAGCCTAGCCCAACGTCCCTGCTCAAGGAGGGACCAATAAACTACCTTCCTCAGGTTTGTGTCCAAATTGCTTCTGATTATTTCCACAGGAGACTCCACAACCTCTCTGGGCCATCTGTTCCATTTCTCTGTCATCCTCACAGCAAAGAAGCTTTTGACATGAGTGAACTATTCCCATTTACAGGAGGAGTCCATACCAAAGCATTATTATTATCTTTTCCTAAGTACAGCTGCAGGATAAAAGAAGGCCTGGAAACATCTGAGGGCACAAATCCATATGTTATCTGCACAGTGGTTACACATCATAAAGAAATCATCTGTTCTTTCCACAGGTGCAACTCCTCCACAAGACTTGGTGAGATGCTCTGTGATAAACCTGGGTGGCACAGATGTTTACTTTCCCTGAAAGTCAACCAGCAAATTTTTTAAAAAGCATCCTATTGCTCATGAGAGTTGTTTTTGCAACAGCTGACAGGATGAAGAGGGAAGAGTAGGTCAGCTGCTTCAAGAGAAATACAAGGAATCTCAGTGAACATCGGATGCATCATCAAATAATAGGCAAAATAAAAATTGAAAAGGAGGGATTCATACATAAAATTGCAAAATATGACAAAAAGCTCATGAATGGCTTAATGTGCTACTCATAAAATAGCATAAACCAGCAGCTTTTGGGCTAATTTCCTGTTTCATGCCAAACTGTTAAAAAAAAGATGCTTTTGGAAAAAAACATGAAGTGTCCTTCCAAAATTGCTGTGTTGAAATTAATCAAAGACCAGATAATTTCTGACAAATCCACATCCATCAGTTTTTGCACATGAAGAAAACAAAAAGTAGGCTCATTTTAAGCAGGAGCTGCTGCCCTTTAATGTAGGACAGCAGGGAACAGGAAACTTTCTTTGTTTATAATACTGAACTCCCAGCTCCTCTCTTTGTGATGTGCATGCAACAATTTGGCAAGCGTAAATATTTTTGGAAACAGCATTTAAATTGTTTCCATGACAAAATACTTGACAAATTAATCTCACAGATGGACTAAAAAAGGTCTTCACTATTTTAACTGCCCAATTTAATAAGCAATTTATAAAATATAAGAACATGTATTTTCTTTTTAATATATGTTCATTGAAAATTATCTCTAGTAGAGCAAATGATTAAACTTGAATTATTAGGATAATTCCCTAAATTTGAGAAACAATCACTGCCCTCCATTTTTAAATATGTCAGGAAACAAGCTGATGATTTGACCCAGGCATTTCATTAATATGGCACAGGAAAAATATAAAAGAGTATATTTATGCACATACATAGCCTTCACTGGCCTATAGCTCAATGTAATTTGCCACTTGAGTACATTTTAAAAATAAAACAACAGATCTGATATATGCAGAGATAGAAATGACCACTAGAAAGCAGGTAGAAGGAATATAGATTTCATACAGTATTGTGCTTTAGTAAAACTCTAAATACTGCATCTTACCATCATATCTGAAAAAATAATTCATAGTTGCTTTCTGTGCTATGAACTGAAAGACTGGAAGAACTGTAATGAGAGGCTACTCATGGATGTCACAGAATTTCCTTTTGACTATTTTGGTGTAAGGTATTTAACGATCTGGAAAACAAAGTAGATTAAATCTGAGTGCAATTATACTATATATTTTGGAGGGGTATTCAGGTGGCCACAAGTAATTGGGGCAATTATGACTGACTGTAATAGGAAACAAAAGTCAATTGTATTACAGAGAGGGCAGCAAACTGCCACAGGGAGGGGCAGCTGTGACAAAACTGGCTACAAGAAGTAGAACTCAACTAGACAGAGAAAGTGAAACAAAGTGAAAAAGAGATACTGGGTAGGTATCTAACAAGCAAATTCAGCCAGAAGCTGAATATATGTAACATGCCATAGAAATATTTGAGAAAAGATCAAGAGAATAGCTGCAGTCCTTAACTCAGCCAGGGACAGGGGATTTGCCCTGTAAAGTTCCCTTTTTCTTCTAGTGGATCCCATAGGTGGGCAAAACCCCAGGCATCCTCTGTGCCAGTTCCAAGAGTGGCAGTCCAGTCAATCCTGTGAGTGATCAAAGAAGATAAACCTCAGACCTGCAAAATACATAAATGCCTTTAAAAGGACCAGCAGACCCTACCCATGCCAGTAGCTGTAGCCAAACGAATGTGCCTCAGAAACCATCAAGAAATAGAAGAAGTTAATTCTGATCCTACTAAAGAGCCACTCCCCACTTTCTCACCCCTCAGAAAAAGCAATCATATTAAGACATGCACAGAACATTTTGAATTATTAACAAAGGGACAGTTGGGCAGCTTCACATGTCATCTATGTGTATTATAGCAACCACATAAGAGCTCAAACTTGCATTTTGAATATAATTTAGAAGACTTTTTGCTTCCCTTCTCTTTATTAGTATTCTAAGTGTATGCACAGAAAATACAATTGATGATTATGTGAATTCAATCTAAAAGGAAAAAACTTCCAATTAGACTAGTAGCAAATAAAAGAGAAACTGGTATGTCTGCTTAACTGAATATTACACTGAGCTGATCATTAACTCTACTACCATATCTCAGCATAAAATGGTGACTAAGTATTGCAGTTTTAAAGAAAAATCTTTAAGCTCATTCATTAAACATACTTAAATGGGATTTTTGAAAAAGAACACAAACGGTTTAAATAAATTTAAACCTTCATTGAATTGTTTTAATGAATTTAATCTTAACAGGTGAGACTCATGCTGGCTGACAAGATTTTTGAGGGTGAAGAAGAGGCAAAGAAGAGGTGATGCTATGTAAAAAAGTTTGTATCAGTTTTTGCTAATCCATGAAGTCTTGTAAAAGTATTTTAATATTAACTATTTCCATAAGTAGTCAGTACACTCTGTGAGCCACTCTGGACTGGGATTTCTTAGCCATGAGTTCTGAGTTTTGGATCAGACCAGAACACACAGAGGAAAGACTACTCAAGTTTGAAGCACTCATGCAAGAAAAAATCTGAGTATCAAAGCCAGATCTTAATGGAACTAGAAAAGCTGAATCAATTGAAATTCTAAAACATAACAACAACTGAAGCTAACTATGAGGAAAACAAGGATTTCACCTTTTTAGTACTGCCTCTCTGTGTTTGTTCTCCCCTTCCTCCTTTAAACTAAAAAAAAAAATTAAAAATTAATTAAAAGTAATTTCTAATTCTTTATTCATTCTATGTGTCTGCAAAGTCTTAGGCATTGCCTCAAATGCCATAAGGAATGCAAAGCCAAACAGAGACATTAAATATGAAACTTTGGCGAAAATCTGCACATTGAATCCAGGCCAGCCATGGTGATGGGGATCTCAGCAGCAGCCACAAGCTGCCCCTGGGGTTCAGAGACCTGCAAAGCCTACAGCTCCTGGGACACTGGCACTCTAAAAGGTAGTGCAAGGGCATCTTGCAGGGCAAGCGCAAGTTGCCAACATTTCCAACTCCACACTTTTTAAGCTGTGTCATCTATGGCAAGGAGGGTCTCTGCCACAGTGCCAAGCTGCCATTAGAGTCAGGGCTGAGTTAGGGCTGAGTGAATGAAAGAGCCTACAGCTCCAGGAACACTGGGGCTGGAACAGGCATGCCAAGGCTATTCTGGCAGGGCCACAACACTGCTGCTCCTACATCTTTCAAATTTAGACCACCCATGGGCTGTGGGATCATCAGCCCTAATGACAAGATGCTATTCAGCTTCCAGTTAGTTTGGAGATGGCAAGAGGACCTAGAGCTTCAGGCCCACTGCAGCTGGAATACACGTGCTAAGAGGATCATAGCAAGGTCACAACGTCTTTCAAATTAGGGGCATGCATGGGGAAGGGAATCTCGGCCACAGCACCAAGCTTGGTCAAAGCTTAGTGAGAAAATCCATGTAGTTGAGAAATTAAGTAAATCCAATAAAACAGAATGGAAGGGAAAGGAAGTGCATTGAATTGAGCTAAATATTTTCATTGGTTTCACTTAATTTTAGAATTTTATGGTTTTTCAAATTTCATTTAATGTCTTTATGTTTCATTTCTTGTCTTTCCATTTCTAGCAGTTTCTTGTTTTCTCAAATTATATGAAATAGAAACTACACAGAAAGCCCCCAACAATAAACTACACTGAATGGCCCTGCCATTTCTTCCCTGTTTGAAGGAACCCCTTCTCCCCTGAAGAGAGTGCCTTTCCCCTGCTGGAAGCAAGGAGGCAAGGTGGTATCAAATAACATCCAGGTCATAGCCATGCCCTCTCCTAGCTGTTTCAAAAAATTAACTCTGTCCTGTCAAGAACCAGGACAATTTATCTGTCAGAAAGCAGAAAAAAATTATTTTGTATTGTATCATTATCTCTTAATTAATTTTCCTCAATGACCAAAGGCACAGCTCAAGGTATGATAAAGAAAATATTTTTTAATGACTGCAACAAGAGACATTGTAAGCTACCTTTCACTATTATGGATCCAGCCCCTTTCTGCTGTGATCTGTGCTATTCAAATTCCTGCAGTCAGCATACACTACCACACCAAGCTCTCACATAAACCAACACACTAACCACAGTACCACCTCAAACCAGGAAGTAACCCTTCATGCAGTTTCTCATATTTCTGCTCTTCTTGGAGATGGGATACAAGGGAAGAACACCTCTCCTGCTAAGAAGTTCATAGAATCATGGAATGGTTTGGGTTGGAAGGAACTTGAAAGATTATTTAGCTCCAGCCTCCCTGCCATGGGCAGGAATGCCACCCACTGGATCAGGCTGCTCAGGGACTCATCCAATCTGGCCTCAAACACTTCCAAGGATGGGGCATTCACAGCTTCTCTGGGAAACCTGTGCCAGTGCATCACTTCCCTCACAATAAAAGAACGTCTCGTATCTAAATCTATCCACTTTTGGTTTAAACAGGTGTATGTTTGTACTTCTTTTATTCTAAATGACTCTAAATGGTCCCTGGAAGTCTCTGACAGCAGAAGTGGAATTTGATGAAAATAAAAAAAATCCTTTGCCTAGTAGAAGACCACACAGCAAGTGGAAATCAGGAAAATCCAAAAATTCTTTGCATTTTAAAGCCAGTGATTTACAAAACCTATAACTTGACTTAATTATAAGGTCAATGGGGAAGAGTTTCCCTCAGCACAGTGAACACAAAAAAGGGACCTGACCCCAGTCTGAATCTGCAAAGTGTTGCTGAAGCAGGGCAGAAGGAAAGAAGTGATAAGTACCAAGTCACTTGTGGGCTAGCTGGCAAAGAGACATCACTTTTTCTGCCAGCAACATGACTGGCAGTAAATAATCACTGAGTCAGCCTGACAGTGCTATAGGAAAGTGAGGAGACTGCCACATTTCACTCTCCAGCACAGTTGCAACAAGCCCAAGGCGTGCTACTTGGCAAGTGAAACACTGCCTTTAATTAGTGACATTACAGGGAAAGGCTGATAGAGGATGAAGATCAGTTTTCTTCCCATTTCAGTTGTCAGGAAGACAAAAATCTGACTTCAGTGCTGGAACATGAGCATGGAGAACATAAAACCAATAGACACAGTATAGGGTGCGTCCAACCTCTTGGCCAGAACCACCAGTGAAGAAAATGTACAGGAGAGTTCTGTTCCAGTCAGAAGGTAGCTAGGTAAACACATAAAATTCTGACCAATGCAATCCACAGGGAAAATCCCACACTGGCAGAATGAAGAAAGTTTATACTCCAATGCCAGAGGACAGCAGAACTTGTCCAGCATTTATTTGCAATGGATGTTATTTGCCCAGTCTAATTTTGAAAAGTGGCAGATGAAGGCCACTTTCTACCCATTCTAAGTGTTGAAACATGTCTCAGAGGTTCAGGACTTAGTATATAGACAGGAAAAAAAACCACTATTCCTTTTAATCTGACTTAATTCAGTAAAGAGGGATTTATCTGGAAAGAAGTCTGACATTTTAGGACTGGTGAAGCTGATGTATTGCAGTGCAACCTCCCCATCCCTATCTGTGTGGGAGTGAATATCTTCCACACAGACAGAGTGCTGAAGACAAAAAAGTTCAGATTTTGGTCAATCTTAGCTCAAAACAAAACAGAAACATGTATCATCCTTTTAAGCATTCTCCTCACAGGCTTGTAGGCTGAACACTGAAGCTCATGGGTGCTATGAATACGTGTGAAAAATTCAAACTTAATTCAAACTTTCCACTGTCACGTGGAAAATAATCAATAGAGCTGCACACATCCATGTTTTACAAACATCCAACTAGGAAAGCTAGAAAATACTACTTGTAGCCTCTTTTTAAAAGTAGTGTGGGATCACAAACCCATCACTCGAGAGTCCAGGACCAGCTGATTGCTTGAAATTAATTTAAAAATTTTATAAAGAATTTAGCCTCAGCATACCTTTTGGTGAAATAATAATTTATCACAGAATATATTCTGTGATGAAGGGATCCACAAGGGCCTTCAAGTCCAACTCTTATGTGCAGGGTCCATACAGGGATTGAACCCAAACCTTGACATTATTAGCACTGGGTTCTAACCAACAGAACTAATCTCAGGGTCAATCAAACAGTCTTCACACTCTTAGCTGAAGAGAAAGAAGTTAATTCTTTAAAAACTATTTCTTTTGGTCTCATTTTCTCTTGTTTTAAGAAGAAAAAAGGTATACCAGGTTTATGAAAGCTACCATTTACTTAGTTTGAAATCAGAGGCTTCAGGAACATCACAAAGAAAATTTCTAGTCCAACAAAATAGAAGAGCACTGAACATCTTCCCAGCACTATAGCACATTGTTTTCATCACTCTCTTGAACATCCAGCCTCTGTCTCAAGCTTCCAGAGAAATCTCTGGTGATACCTGTACGAGACCTCCTCAGCACCCATACATAAACTTATAGACCAGAACACCAAGGTAGTTGTAATTTAACCTGCACCATGCACACCATTCCCAGCTGAGGCAAACCAGTGTATTTCTGCTCATCTTTCTAAGAGCTCATCTGCTCTACAGCAGCATAGCCTTTATTGTATCCAGTTCAGCCAAGGTTGTCACTTCACAGCCTGACTAATGGGCCTTGCTGATCTCAGTTGTATTCCTGATCTATTTGGACAGCAGTGAAGTACATCTCCAGCAGTTCAGGCTCTCATACAAGCCACTGGAGCTTATTGAACAGCAGAACACACCCATGGGCTGCACAAGGAAATCTTTTTCCCACACTAGAGAACAACAGTGGTGTTGCAAAGGGCCTGTTCCATCATGGGAGGTGAGGGGCAGGCAGCTGATTCCCAGGCTCACCTTCACGGAGTGCTCCGCATGAAACCAACAAGGCTCTGTGGGAATCAGAGTTGCAGTCGATCTACATGCAAGAGAACAGGATTACAAACACACCTGTTTTGCTGCCTCAGCACTGAGCCTGATCAGAAGATAAATGCACTTGCTGAATAGTGTTTAATAACCATTGTTGTCATCGTGTAAAAAAACCCAAAACAACAGTGAAGCACAACTGATGAGAGAAAAAAATTAATGCTTTGATTGCAAAAACCAGTGAGTGTAAATATCTGCTTTTTGAAGGACTGACCAAGGAGCATTTTTGACCTTGTCTATTGTGATGTCCCAGCCTTATGGGAAAAGGAGCACCCTAGATTCCTAGATGCCGCTGGCTGAAAAGAATGACTAAAGCCAGAGGGTATGCAAAGACTCAAAATTTTGTTAGTAAATTACACACTTGCATTGAAATTAGTATGTTAGTCCCTGACCTACCGTATAGGCACATGGCAGTGGGTTTTGGATAAAGGGGTGGGATAAGGAAGAGCAAGGAAAGAAGGAGAGGAGGAGGAGGAGAGAGAACCCATCTTGGTTTCAGTATCAGTCCAGCTGATGGGATGTCTAGGGTCCTGGGGATTGTGCCTGCGTTTGGTGAGGATACCTTTTTATAGATAGATTTCCCTGCCCTGAAGATAGATTTCTCACTTTCCATGCCAATTACTTATGCATAACCCTTTCCTCTGGAAATGGGCCAAGGGTCTTCAGGGCTCTTTGGTAATCTTGATCACTCTCTACAGTCCATGCCCACTTCTCATTTCTGCACTTGCACTGTACTGTGTTGTGCTCACCTTCAGGAACAAGGACAAGGATTTTATCCCAGAAAGTGCTGCACTACCTCTGCATGGCCCCCTTCTCCAGCCGCATTTTGTTCTTTCTCACAGCAGGTCATTACTAACAATCCTTGGTTGGCTCCACAGCCATCAGTTATTGCTGTTTGAGACATACACATTAGTCCCTTATCTTCTGGGATTCTACATCTCTTGATACTTCTATGGGCATATTTCAGAGCTCATAGCCTTGATAAACTGAAGGGAATAATTCAAATACTCTCTAGTGCTAGGTGAAGGGATACTTTGGTTTTACAAGCTTAACAAAGTTAGCACCTTCATTTGGCATTTTCTAGGCAATCCAGATTTATGAATAACTCATGATCTGGAAAAGACATGAGGATTAAAGGATTATGTAAACAGGTTTTCTGAATGGGCAGCTTCCTTGGCATCAGGTCAAAGATGTTAAAGAGAAATAGGATTTAAGAGGAAGTTCAGAGTATATGATACGAAAAATATGCTATGTGGTAAAACTATGTAGCTACAAAGTGCTGTAGTGAATAACCAACCAAAAAGGGCATTAGTGTAATAATGCTAAATGGGTAGTGCAGCCTGCATATCCCTGCCTGCTTACCACTACCCTTATTTTTAGTACCAAACTGGTGTTTACAAGCCCACTTTTTGTTTTCCATTTAGCACAACATCACTAGAAGAAGCAGGTGAAATGGAAATGGTTAGGTGAAGGTGAAACCAAGGTGGTTGGTGTAACAGAAGGTCTGAACAACATAAATATGGTTGTAAATTGATGGGGGCAACCTTCAGTTCAGGATTACCTCCCCTGTATGGCTGAGTTGACACAGTACTGAGGGAGAGGGAACACAAACCACTGCGTTTGGCAGGTGCTAGATGTGCCATGAACTATCACAGGCAACAGAACACTCTGAAGAACACTGAGTCCACCAGTAAAAAGACAAAAACATCCAATTATTTCAATAGCAAAAAAACAAAGAAGTGTTTGTTACTTTTTTGTTTACTTGCTGAGATCCAAAAATACTTGCATACATTGAAATTTTTGATAGAAATACATGCACATTTTCAATATGCATTTTGCACATAGTATTGTGAATAGCACAAACATGTGGCTGCCATTCTGCAGTGCGCTCTCCTTGACAGCTGTGATTTATTCACAGACAGGAGCTATGCCTGGCTGAAGGCTGCTTGTTTACCAACTTCTCCATTGCATTGGAGCTTTTCCTAAACTGTCTTGGGATTTTCTTTCAATGCATGCAGACAGGAGTACACAGGTATAACCCATGACTCTATTAGCAAGGTGCAACACATATATATCTCATAGATAGTTATCTCAGCAGGAACTAATTTTATTTAAAGTGTCACATGAAAGTAAAATCAGAGTTTCTCTGCAGGAATCTTGTTTACATGGCCATCAAAAGATAGCAGTTGTTATATTTGCAGAACTAGAGTTTGATTAAAGTCTATAAGCTGGACCCCTCACATCAATATCTGCCAAAGCAGGAACTAATTGTATTTTTTGTAGCTGACACTTCATGCTGAGAAATAAAAATGAAATGTCATCTTGTCCCGTTGTCTGTCGAGATACATCAGCATGGAATTCTTTTACAGGTGCTTCCTCAAGACAGGAAAATTTAGCAGAACCACACAGGACTTTGGGCATGATCATTCTGACAAAGACAACCCAAAACCTTAGTAATTATGCCTGAAAAGCTATGCATCAAAATTCCCTTATGGACATTAGCTCTTATCCGAACATTTGCCTTATGTAAATAAATCCTTATACAGTCTCAGATATTTTTAATGCTCTTCAGGATTTTTTCTCTTGTGCTCTAAATCTTCTCCTGGGAAACTTTTGTGTTGTGGTTCACTGAGAGAAGGTCTTTCAATCCACAATGTCCACCTAGGGAGTAAATCTTGCATTTTGTGTTTAATGTGAGCAATAAGGCTTTACTTACAGGTATGAGAAACGAAACAAACGAAAAAACCCAAAAAAACCGAAAAAGGACACATGTACAATCTAAGAAAGAATAGAAAAAATCAATCAGGTTCTAGAAGTCTAAATCAACTTAAATGAACAAAAATACAATCATAAGCTATAAAGCTCATTAAGATAAGTAAAAACAAAATTAACATTTTTAAGAGTGCTAATTAACCACTGGAACAATTTATGTTGACATGAGGTAGATTTTTCATCATTTTTATATTTTGGATCTACACAGAGCTTCTTTCCAGCAAAGGACACCCCTGTTCACACAGTTCAATACAGGAGTTGTTGGATGAGAGATTCTGATTTTTGTAGTGATACAGGCAGACCAAATATGGCAGTAGTCTGGTCTGACCCTGACATCTGTGAATTACCAGCACAGAAGGTCCATATGCAATTGAAGCAGCAATAAATGGCACATCTGGTTGAGTGCCTGAGGACAAGAACAAATTCCAGTTCAGGAAATCGGAAACATTTGCTCTGGCCCAGGTACTTGCAGAAGCCATTTAGGAGGGCACACTGTGCCAAACACAGGCCAGCTCTCTCAGGGTTGTGTTCATGAACTGCCCATTTGACAGCCTGAGCTTTTTCTTTCTTCTATTGTGAACAATAAAGAGAAACCGTAGGTACATACACCCTTGTACATGTTATTTTAAAATGTGTTTTGGTTCTTTAAATAATGTCAACTGTTAAGGAGTACCCAGTAATTCCCATTGCAAAATGAAGCAAGTATTTGGAGCATTTGTTGCCTACAGCAGGTACTTAACAGGCAAGTTTGTTTCAAGCTGGTTGAGCCAATTAAAAAATTCTCCAGCTTTAATAAACTGATGCTACTGCTCACCCTAGAACATCCCTTTTGAGAGAAGCACTCTACATCATCCTCATATGTTGTTTTATGTTGGTCCCCCTAGCTACCAAGAAGTATGGAGCAAAAATCAAAATGCTAAAGTGCTTCCAGCATGAAGATGCTCCTTTATGTAATTATGCCTCCTGCTAATAAGCCTTCCATTACAGCCATGGCACAGGTTTTGCTAATCCATTACAAATAATTGGTTGGAATTTAAAACACTGCTGCCGCACCACTTTTGACACTGAGCTCACATTGTCAGATTTCAAACACTTTCCCCCTCTGTAAGTGACAAGGTTAGGCCATGCAACAACAGCTATTATCTAAGGGAAGTGTTGAACTTATCACGTGAACCCTCCCTTGGGATTCACCTGGAAAGTATTTTACTAAAATAACAAGACTGGCTCTTACCATTTCTAGTGTCAGTGTGAACTCCAAACTCAGACATCAGGCTCTAAAAATGGGCTTTGCTGCATGAATCCTGTCACTAATCAGCATTGCCAGTGGTGTGACAGCTTGCCTGAACATGTGAACTCATAGGTAATTCATCTTGAAATTTCTGACAAATCTCTTGTTTGAGGACATTTCTAAAAGGAACTCTCATAAAAACTGAGAACATATGTAGTAGCTTGAATTGTACTCCAAGATGCTTGATTTGTTCTTATGTATTAGACATAAGAACCCAAAGTGAAAAACCCAAAGAGAAAACATTTTATATATTTGAAGTGCCACTCCATTTAAACCCCTACCTGTGAGAGCCGTTATGCATAGACTACTCAGTTCCAAAGCTGTACTAAAACTTACACTGCAGTTAGTTAGCTGACAGCCCGCAAGCCTAAAGAGAGGGGAAATTTAGCTAAATCAAGAGTTTCTCAAATAATTCTGATTTTTAAAAACCAAATAAGCATTAAGTAAACAAGTGTACAATAATGCAGGTTCCTACATGTGAGCTACAGTCTGCATGTCTGTTGATGTCAGTGAAGCTTACATGGCTGAGCACCTCACCTAAATATGGGACATGTTCTCACCAGCCCATGGAATCACACCTTTGCAGCACTGCCTGTAAGGAGCTGATGTTCATTCAGTTGTTTACTCATAAATCCCTGCTGCCCTCTCAACAGTACTATGGCATCCTGCAAAACTCGCCCTGGCAGCTGCATGAATACCTCCCAGGCTTGCACCATATCCAGACCAGCCCTGGGTAGATGTCCCAGAACAACACCCCAAGCAGCACCCTGCACCTGGGAATATCAAACAGAGCACACAGCCCTAAATGTACTCAGAGTTTAGCAGCAGTGCAGAGTTCCAGCTCTCCTGTAGACCCACACATTTGAGGGCTGTAACTCTAAACAGCATTCTGTAGCTGATGAACTGAGGGAGAGCAACTGGTTCTTCCTTGAACAATACCTTAAAAAAGAATCCAACAAAATACAGCAAAAACCTCCACTAGAAATGATCTAGTTAATTTTTCTCCACAGGAATTGTTCTTTTTACCACTATCCCTACCTTCTACGGCTTTAAGCAGCAGCTAATTAATGAAATAGGAAAAAAAAAAACAAACACAAAGAACTCAATAAGATGTCTCAGATTCAGTTGCAAATCACACCTCCATGATGCCACGTGGAGAGAAAGTGCCAGGATTAAGACAAAGTTCTCTTACATCACAACTTTAGCATCATTTAACAAAGACAACCGCTTTTATTCGAGATTACAGTCACGGAAAGGGATTTTTAATGTGCAAGGTGCACTTCCACACTGCCATCTTGTGTCAATTACCAGGTTTGCTGAACTTGAGAGCCAACATGCTCCAAATACTTCAGCAAGGATCAAAACAGACAAATACAACATTCATTAGCTGGGTTCCTCTGCCTGTTCACCTCCAAGGGAAGGAGGGGATGAAGGAATTTTTGTTACTCACATTTGCCAACGTGAATTAGCAAACGCAGATTTGAAGGAGCCCTGTTTAAACCAGGATTTTAACACGGGTGGAAACTCAGCTCCAGCTCTTCAGGAGTTGTAATTTCAGCTCTTTGAGGCCCACTAAACTTGAAATCCCACTCATCTGTGTACAAGCAAGCTAATGAAAGAACCCAGTCTTTTTGCAGACACGTTGTGGGAAAACAAAATTGGCATCTGCATGGAAGTACTTGACAATGTCTAGGAGAAGCCAGCCTGGCTCAGAGCCTACCACTCCAGGCTGAGGGACATGAGTCAGGCAGCATTGCAGACCATAGGTTTTTTGAATTTGCTTTCCTTCCATTTTTCACCACCAGCCAATTTCCATGCCCACATGATTCCCATGGAATCATGGGAATATGGGAAATATGGGAAATAAAAAAATGGGAAATAAAATATGGGAAATGAAATCAGGGAAATATGACTGGGCTGAAGACGCAAAAAAACCCAGCATTGCCATCCCTAAATTTTCTCACAGTTTTGGTGCATAGCACAGTGCTAGGAGAGGAGGAGTCATGGATAGGCTAAGACAAATTCATTGGTTAGAAGTTGAGAAATTTTTACTTGTGACAGAAAAAAAAAAAGTGTGTCTCAGTGTATTTCAAGGCTGGTAGTGGAGACTGTAGGTATCTGGAATTTGGGGTGCAGGGGGTTAGTGGTTCATTGGTTCATTATTGTAGATGCTGTCTACATTAAATGAAGTCTGAAAACTACCATGTAGCGGGCCATCCACATCATATCCATCCAAGGTATGTGCCTTAAGAGAAAGCCAAACAGTACCTAAATCAGATTCTGAATATCTGTCAGGGAAGCAAGCTTCTTCCACAACCAGCAGAGAGGACTCCAGAGAACTGTGTGAGCAGGCAGTGTGACTATCCCTCCACAGTTTGTACTACTTGACATCTAGGGTCTTCATATCCCACTGGAATCATCTGTGGTCTACCATGTCATTACTTACCACAACAGTAAAATCCATATTAAATATCTTTACCAATCTTTAACTGAATACCAAAAAACAAGGCCAAGTCTGATGAGATTTTAGATTTTTATGATGATTTTTAAAGCAAAAAGTAAAAACAGTGTTTTGTACTTTGTAATTCAGCAAGCAGCTCTTTTACAAGCAGGAGAAATTACAGGCAGACAAGTGAAGTTCTTCCACTATGCCAAAACAGCACGATCTTCCCTTGTTGCCCCCAGCTGTCACAGCCACAATCTCTCTTCCCCCAATCCTGTGAGCTCTCCTACACACCCAACCCACCCTAAAATCCCCTGAGAGCAAGGAGCACCCCTTTAGCTGCTTTACAACCTCACTGCAGCTCTTCAATGGTGCCGTATACAAGCTCACACTCAAGAGGCCTCCTACACCTCCTAGCTTAGTCTTCCTCAGTTTTACCCACAAAACGCTCCCCCAAATTCCTCTGATCCACAGCCTATGTTTTTTCACTGCTTCCAAGGATATGGGCACATAAGGGTACATAATCAGGCATGAAGGGATTTGGGGAAGCCACTGACCAAAACAATCTGGAAGCCACCACTGAGACATAATGCACATTCCAGCTGTGTTTCCAAGAGGAACAGACCCTAACCCAAAAATATTTTCAGCATTTCCTTTCTAACAACAGCAGAGAAATTTTGAGGAACATCCATCTCTTTGAATTGCTTTTCAGGGATGGGGATATAGTCTCACCACTGGTACTGAATGCTCAAGGGAAAGAGCATGAGAAGTTTGATGAAAAAATTTTACACAGACTTTGACATTGACTACAAAGGAAAAGAGAAAAGCAAGAACTATTGTCCTTGCATATATTTAGGTGAACAACTTAATCCTGCCAGAACAAATATTTTTCCCAAGATGAAAATCAAACAATTTTACATTTCCACACATTAACTTAGACGTCTTTAGCTGAACAGAAAGGACAAAAACTTCTAATAAATGCAACATCAGATTTTTTATTTACAAATATATGGTAATTCAACAACCACTCTCCACTCAGTTTGTAGAGGAAAGAGTGGTAGTTACACTTCCAAATGGGAAAAGAAAACTCTCTCGCTTAAGTGGATTCCACAGAATATTATGCCAACACCACTGAGCAAACAGATTATTCTTTGTATTTAGGTTTCAAAAAAGCACATTATTTTAGAAACCAGCATATGGAAAGCAAAAAGCATTTGTGTGCATTTAAATGCAGCTTCATGTTAAGCTAGAGAATTCACTTTCAATATATGTCAAAAATAAAGACAGCAATTGCAAATATATATTTATATTAGCTATTTCTCTAATGCTCATTTTAAGAGCTTAGAAACAACATACCCTCTTCATATACCATTGGAAAGTCAACTAGTTGATTATAAGCCTCAAAAATATTTTGAAGTTATTACTGAAAATATACTTATTCTCTCTTGTGCTCTCGGTACTTGAAGCTGAAAATGTGAAAGTGTTTTTCCCAGCTATTTCCTTCCTCACTGCAATTACTTTCTTATAAATAAAAATACTTATATGAAGAATACAAGGTATTGCTATGAAGACTACACAAGCAAGAGTTACTCTTAGAAAAAAACCACACATACACACAATATATATATTTATAGATCTACATCAGCAGCAATCACCTCTTCTTGTATCTGCAACAGTGGTTTCATATCTTCATTTGCTTCACATGCAGGTTGGTTGTCCAGCTGTTAGGGAGAGACAAAAGAAACTGTAAGTAAAGTCTAATTACAGAAGAATTTTTGTGGCAACAATTCACATTTTAAAGTTTAAAATAGTCATTAGTCAAAAAATATTTTAAAGTTTCAAATAATTATTGAAAATGGTAACATACTAAGATATACATTCTGAATCGAGCAATCCAAATTTAATGAACAATACAAATTTGAGTTGAATCAAATTAGAGCACTGCAAGTATTTCAGGCCAAGTCATATTCCACAGAACATGCACCTTACCAAATTCTTAAGAGTTATTTTCAGTATAAGCACAGAGACAGAATGATAGTTTTCTAAATTTACCCTTCAATAATGAAATTAAGACTTCTTAAATAACTGTAACAATATAAAGAGTATTTTTTTCTCCTTTCTGCATATCTTTTTAGGTATCTGACAATACAATGGTGTTTCACTAGAACGTTCCAAGTTTAAACCACAGAATTAACACAAAAATGTTCAAATATATCATACAAATTTATATAAAATTGCAAAGCGAATATTAATAACCCTGCGGTTTATCAAACCTTTTAGCCAACGTGTTCACATTCCAAACTAACAAACAATTAGATAGGTTGATTTCAAATGTCAACTGCAAAAAATAGCAATCTGCATCACAGGCCAGTGCTGTGCTGCCAATACATTTTCACTGCAGTAATTGCATGGCTAGTTTTTGTATTATTTAAATAGCTGATTTCAATTACTAATCACTAATTTGAATACTTTGTTCTGTACCTACAAGTTCTTACAACTCCTGATTTTACTTGTATTTCATACAATTATATTTTGAGATGCCCATTGGCCCAAGTAGAGGCAGTCTGAAGGGAAGGGAATAGAAACGTTTCCTCACAGATCAGCTCTGCTTCTGAAAGGCACTGCTGAGACTTTATGGGCTGTAACGTCAAAGAGAGACTAAATAGCAATTCAACCATAATAAAATTACTTATCCAACTCATCCAGCAATATTTCCCCCCAAAAGAAAAGGCAGAGACAAAAATAATATGAGCAAGCTCCAGGGTGAATCTCTCACACATTTGGGTTCAAATAGGAACAGAGTCACTTTGGTGTAGTCTTGTCATCAACAAGGAGATACACTCTCCAAACATTAACTTAGACATGGTACGACCCAGTGCCCTGGATCACATCCAGATGGAAAGGAGTGATTCTCTTCCTCCTTCCACTGATCACAGTGGCCTCCTTGCATGTAGCATTAGGCTCTGTGAATGCGCTATAACCCTCATGAGGTATTGCGCTTTCTGGTTTTAGCTCAGGTACCATGTAAACATTTTTGTGACTTCGCTTCATGGAAGTCAAAATGAGCCTGCAAACAGCAACAGCATCAGATGCAGAGCTTCACTTTTCCTGAGATAGGTTTCACAGCTAGCATCTCCCCAGTTCCTGCTCTAACACTATATGAAATATAATATGAATATCCTGTTCCCTTCACTGCCTTCCAATCCCCTGTGAGAAAAATGTGCCAGGCTCATACAGAAACATGGATATTTTTCCCAGGAAGTAATTAATAAATTATTTCCCTTCCCTGATTTTTATCATCCTATAGAATTCCACATTTGCTACATAAAAAAGGAGCCATGTAAAACTCCTGACACTTATCAAAATTAGGAGGTTGTCTACCATCATCTATGACAGCAGAAAAAAGACCTAAATGCCACTACACAAAGCCTTAACATCATGCTCCAATAAATCAGAATTCTGCAAACCATAAGAAGGAAAAAAATTATACTGCACCTTTTAATTAAGATCTGTAAGTAAATCAATTCCTCCTGAACTTGTACCTAAATGAATAACCAATTACAGACCTATAATTCCAATAATAATAGCATCACAAAAAGAAACCAGCATTTGTGCCATCTGCACAAGATAAGCTAATTGCTTTCCGGGTATGTATTAGGACTGAATTAAGTATATATTTCTGCTTAGTTTTTAAGAAAATGTAGCCTTTTTCAAAAAGGCTTCTCTGTTATCAAGACAAGCCTATTTAGCACCTGACAGCTCCTTGACACAATTTTCTCAGATCTATGAAGGATGGGAGATGACTATACCATGTTGTCTGCTTGAATCTGTGTACTAACAAGTTGCTAAAATCAGCTACCAATGAGTTAGAAGTTAGGAATGACTGAAAAGACACAAAAGACAGAAACTGGCAATGAAACCCTGCTGAACCTATTCACTAACTGAAAGCTAAACATGAAAGCTATCAAGTGGCTCAGCTGTGCAAACACTCGAGGTTGTACAGCACAGAGAAGAACTACAGTCATGCACACTGCAGTTGGATTGCCTTACTTTTAAATCTGATATAGCAGTCGTTGCAGAAGAGTTTGTTGTTTCGGATCCTGACTTCAGCTCCCGAGCGGGATCCACCGAGGTCGCATCCACAGGCAACACACTGTATCACACATGCATAATTAGCAACTCTTTCCAAAATACTAAGAAACAAAAATTCTGTTCAAAAGCAGCTCAGCTTAAGCACAGCAAAGCCTGAACCATAACCCCACAATCACTAGAAGCAAATGTACAACGATTAGTAGATCAAAATGTAACCAACCCTGAGGAAGTATTTTAAGGCGACGACTGGACAATAAATAGCAGAGATACATCAAGTAAGCAAACATAAAGCAGATGGTTTTTAAAGATTAGTTCATTAAATCCAATTTGAACTTTGGCTTCTCTGAAAACTAAAACTGGTTTGGCACCAAAAAATTTTGTTCTCTATATGGCAACAGGAATTTTGGCACAGAACACCTGGGTGTGCTACTTGCAGATTTCCATGTGGCACTACATGCTGCTGTTGTCCTCAGTCCCTTGGCACTTGAAGCAGAAAATACTCGGGCACTCCCAATTTACTGGGTTTGCATCACTGAAACAAGTTCTGATTTGGAGAGATGGGGTTGATTTAATTTTTTTTGCATAAACATGTAAGAGCTTTGGCGGCTGCCATTGTAACATTAAACTATTTAGCTATGGTGGCTAAATACGTCCTTGCTGTAAATGTGGACCACATCTGGAAGGAATGTAATCCAAAACATAATACTCCCCTTACTGAATTTACAGGACAGATAGTTTCCCTGCTTAACCAAGCAATGAATCTTTTGGATGGCAGTTCAACAGCTCATTAATTTTCAGAAATTTGAAAAACAGAAACTAGACATTTTCTTATGTAGGTTATGAGCTACAGGTGGATTATGTCACACAGAATATATGTCTGGCAGAAAAGGGAATGGCAATTGATCACTATGGATTAGTCCTGTCCCTCCTGCTCAGGTAGGCAGGACCAGGAAGACCTTGGAGTCAATCCCTTGTAATAATGTAGGTGATGTACTTGAGCTGGGCACCAAAGACAAATGTTCTGACTGTGAACTAGACAGAAATCTCTTTCTTGAAATCAGGGAAAAAGCAGGGTCCAACAGTACCTCCAAGTCATAGTCTAATTCCACATGTAGTCTAAAGGCATGGGAACAGGACTACTTTGCTGTCATTTGCAGGCAACACTTATTCTTTCAGCTCTGCAAGTACCCCAAGCTGATGGGAAATCATGTAAGTAGGTCAAGGTCTCAGCACTGGACATGAGCTAGTACACTTAGTTTGTGACTAGGGCTGTGTAGCACTAAAGACACCTTTTGGTTTTGTTCTGGGTTTTAATCTGCTGTGTTGAACTCTTCCAACATGCCTTTACTTGGAAAATACCACATGAACACTGTCTGCTAAGATTAGCTTAGAAAGAATGGGTCATCTTAAATGATTCAATCGCCAAGGTCCAGGCTGAGATTTTTTTTTTTTTTTTAAGAGGAGCTGCTTTCTCTGGGAGAAGTGGTTCAGCATTTCCTGATATTTCACCACCTATTTGAAGAAGGAAGTCTTCAATCTCACAGTCAATGTGCTCATCCTACTTATCAAAGTCGTACTTGCTAGCTCTGACATTTAAGAAACACTTCTAAAGTTGAGTGCTAAATGCCTGCAAATGGGACTGCCTCATGGAAATATGCATGCACACCACGCTGTCAAGAGTAGAAGGCAAAGCAGGTGATTAGTAAGAACCCCTGTGAGCATAACACTGAGTAGCCATGCGTGCTCCTGATTAGTTCCTGCTCCTTCACGATGTGACTCCCAGCTCTCACCTTAAAGCAATGTAAATGATAACAAAGACCAAGAGACTCAATGATCATGGCTGCTCCTTTGCCCAGAATGTTATTACAGTATGAACAGATTTTCTTCCCACTGACTGACCTAAATATAGAATGAAAAACCTTAAAACCAGCTTGAAAATGTTTAAAAGACAAAGAAGAGTTATCAAATACTTTGTGAGATTAAAAATAAACACATGGGTAAAAACTGGACAATTAGGCTGCTTGGGGAAAGTATACTGAAAATTAATATTATTTAGAGTAAATCTGAAAGCCATGGAAAGCTGAAGTGTTATAATTTAGATCAAATTTACAGAGGAACAAGTTAAGAAATTGTGTCACATTCTTGGCACATATTTCATTGTATAAAATGCCTTCTGCAAATAAAAAGTGTACTGTCAAGTTTGGAGTGTAAGAACACAGGTTTTGTGCTCCTGCCTTCTTAGTTGTGGGGCTAAGTTTTAGCGAATACCCTTTCCAAGTCCCACCATCTGCACCTTGTTAGATGAAAGAAGGCTAGTCCTGGACATAAAACATTATGTTAAGTCTTTGAATGTAAGCCATATGGAGGTCAGTTTCCATAGATCTACCAAGGTGTTAGCAAATGGAAGTGAGAACAAGATAAGCAAATATGGTTAAGAAGGGAATTTTCTTACATCATCAAGAATGTAAAAGACTAGCTTAAAAAAATGGGGTCAATTTATCACTAAGTGCTGAGAGTGTAAGAGCTAGTGGTGTTCGCTGTTATATATAACACATGTAATTCTGTGTGGGATGATTCTCTGGAGTACTATCCCAAAGTATTTTTTAAATGTTTCAAGTACATAAAACAGCAGAGTTATCTACCCTACCACAGCTGAATTCCATTTTTGTTTCAAAATATGTTGCAATTCTTGCTTTCTCCTCCTAGATTAAAATCAACATCCTACTCTGTAATTCTCCAGGGTCATGGGTTATGAGCATTCCTGAGTGCTCCTCAAGATGATATTGACCACATGCCAGGAAGTGAGGAGGAGAGACCAAGATGAGGGTCATAAAGCGTGGGTTTCAGGAATCTTTTGTTAAAACAAACCAAGGAAAATAAATGTCAGAAATGCCATCTGGAACAGGCTTTTGCTAATGATTTTTGTAACCAACACACAGCTCAGGGACTGCAGATTGATCATTCAAGTTCCCTTGTTTTTTTTTAAACCAATGTCAAATAGTGATGACAAACCTGGGGAACTTTCTGAGTGACAGGAGTAGGGGGGTAATACCAGCTCATACTTCCACTGCCCCCTCCAGCTATAAAACTCCGGGTACTTGTTAATCAATGTTATGGGCAAGAATAGAAGCCCAGCATATACACAAAGCCTGTTCTTTAGTTCTGTCCAACATTTTTACTTTCTCAGGAAAAGGGCACCCACTCACCTGCTGCGTGTCTGGGACCCTGACTGGGAAGCAGAGAGGGGAGACTGAGCCCGGGGAGCTGTCTGGGATGTGGAGGGGGCTCTGGCAGAGGTGGCCACAGGAGATGCTTTGCTGGAGGAAGGAGTGCACATGTAGGCTCGGTTGGAAGTGGACACCGGGCGACTAAAGTCTTGACTAGAAGATAGAGATGAAGAGGATGCAGACTGGTTCAGCCATGAATGGTGCCTCCATGACCTCATTCCTGAAGAATCAAGATTGTCCAAAGACTCCCCTCTGTAACAGAGATACAAGCACCTCAAATGTAAATGGCAGTATGGATGGAGCAACAGAGTTATATGCTGATTTTTTTAAGAGAAAAGCACTATCCTCACATTTTTTAATATTTTCTAGGATGAATATGTTTGTTTGATCCCTCTGAGCAATATTCTTTATGTACTGATTTAAAATGTATAAATAGCAAATTATCCTTTATGTCCAGCCGTAGTTTTCATGGGAAAAAACAGGTGAGGCAAAAGAGGTGGCACTTAACAGCTACTTAATAAAAGCAAAACACTTCACTGCAGCCTTATCAGAGTGAACTGTATCAAAATCCACAGTACAGCAACAGACCTCAGATACCAGCTTTGTTTATGTTTTCTCCAAGGGATACCAGATCAAAAATAGCAATCCACCCAGACTGGATAGCATCATCCAGGTACAAGGTGTTAGCCCAATAACCAAACACTCTCCTGATAACTCGGCTGTTTCCTAAGTGACAAATCCAACATTCATACATTAAATAAAGCATGTGCTGAAAAAGGTATACTTCTTAGCCACAATAATTCCTTTCCAAAACAGGTTTCCATGCAGAAATTCTTAACCACATGTGTCAATGACAAGACACATTATTGATTTCCATTGCTGCTATACCAACAAAGAAATAAGCACCTGAGTTATTTACAGGTCACATGCACATTTCTTACTTGCAAAAAAACCCATTCAATCCTGGCTGTAATACAGCTTATTTCCTCTATCTGTGCTGCTACGCAGTCTACCTTATGGCATTTCACAGATGCAGTTTGTTTCTATGCTCTGTAATACAAGCTATGGTTCAGAATAAGCAAAGGAAAATGTCTGATGAGAGACAGAGTTAATTTTTAATGTGATTCCTACCTCCTCATACTACTGCTGTACAGACTAACAGGCTCCTTATGTATACTGGCACTGCGCTGCCTAATCCAACTGCTGTCCGTGTGTAGAGATGTTTTCTTTCTCATTTCCTGAAGGATTTGCTGTCTCTCCAACTCTGCTGCAGACAGGTTTTGCTCCTTCTGAGACTTCTTCTGCGACTCACCCGTGTTCCAGGACCTCTCTGAATACTTGCTCTGGGTACCTGTGCAGACAATATGTGCAAACATCCACTAGACACCTCAAGGCACAAAAGCAGTTATCATCCTGTCAGCACTCTGGCTACAATTCCAAGAACTATTGTTCATCACTCCATTCACAAGTTATTCCAGTTCCCTTTTACAGTCAGGTAAAACTTGTCAATACAACATTACTAATTTTTTTTTTGTTTGTATTTCCATTAATGTAGCCTTTTACATAATGCTTAATTTAAATACATTTTCCTTCACTTCCTAAGTGTATATGCATAGAATTTCTGTGTACACACTCTTCTTTTTGAAAGGGTATCACCTCTTTTAGTGACATTATTTGGACTCTTCCTCCAATACAAACTGAACCGTGTGTAAAATACATAGTTAGATAATGGGATACATTTTTTTTCTCATTAAGTGTTCACACTCTTCTGTAAATTGTCTCTGTTTAGAAGAATTTCTTTTTTTCTTTCTTCAAGGCACTAAACACACTGCTTTACACTGCTTTATACAGATATAAAGGGGAAAAGGAAATCTTTCAGATATTTGGATTATGTACCAACTACTGAGTTGAAATGAAATTTGTGGTATAGGTGGTCTTTGAAAATTTGGAAGGGGAAACAAGCAATCTTTCTCCAATAGGTGTTGACATATCAGAAGCCAACAATTTTTTATTTCCTAGATCCAGTACCTATTCTTTACTGTAGAAGTAATTAAGAAAATTACTCAGCAATAAGTCATTCTATTGAAATTTCAATCCTTTTAAATGCTGCTCTGACTATAGATTTGCTTTTGGATTTATTGGTACATAGTATCATTGTAAAATACTGTGGAAGTTTACTTTCTCTTTAGTTTCAATGACAGTGCTTTAATGTATGAAAAGCAATATTTTTAGTCTGCAATAAATCCTCTAATACATCTATTTATCATTGATTATTTGTGATTACTCTTTTTAACTGTGTTTTAGACACAAAAGTAGCTTGCAGGCATTTTTGACTGTAACATTTATAAAATAGGTTTGTTTGTTTTGCACATTATGCCTCTAATATAACCAAAGTCTTATAACTGAACTGGAGTCCAGGAAACAAGCCATTGTGACATATTGAGAGCTGACTTCTTGCACTGTTATTATTACACTAACTCAAATTAAGAAGACAAAAATTTGTATTAGATACATTCATCATCTTGGTACATGCAGCTTGTTTTTGTTGACAGAGTCAATGTAACAAAACTACACATCTTCAATGATATAACTGCATGATTGATTTTCTCTCATGTAAAAATCAGTCATTAAAATTTAGGCATCTAAGAGCCATTTGTAATCACTGTTTTCAAGAGGGTAGTTAATCATACTTGTCCTTGGCTTTTATGTTGACTATGATTCTCCTCTTGCTTTTGAAAGTTCATTAAATTGGGGCATAGTATTAATTTACAATGCAGCTATCAAAAAGAACTCTAAAAATTAATTTTCTCAGGATGACTATATGTACACATCTTTTTAATTTTTTCCTACTTTCCTCCCTCTCCACCTGCCAAAAAAAAAGGTAAATACAATGGAAATTATACATTGCTTACCATTTCTGATTGTGTTGAATTCATTCAGTTCTGTAGTTGACTTTGACTTATTCCTAAGGATATAAAAACACTCATTTCTATCTTAATTACAAGACCTCATTACAGACAAAGCTCTTATTGCAGATGACAGAATCAGTCCTCTTTTTTTTCACCATCCCTCCCATCAACAACTTATCCTGTACGTAAAACACGAGGCAAGAAATAACTAAAGACCAAGAGGGTACTAAGGGAAAAAAAAGTGTCAATATTTAAGCATCAATAGATAATCACCAATTAAAAGTTGAAAAGTTGTACTGAAAGTTGTCAGTGCTTGAGGTATTAGGAAATGATTGTCATACTTGTTTCACAGGAAAGTCCTTTCCTGTGGAAGCTTTATGAAGACTGCAGTCTGACAAAGAAGTGAGAACTTTCAGAACAGATTTACAATTGGTTTGGCTTCATGAGAAACTTAAATCATACTTCAGCACAGCTACTAGACTGTAAGCAAAACACCTCCTCAAACCCTGCAAACTTTTTTGGAAAAATTTATTGTTTACTGATTATACCTAGCAGCATAAATTTTAGTGAATTTTAGCTAAGAAATGGCATTCAACAAATGTCATATACAAGAAGACAAATGGCAAAAAGTTGATTTGCTGACAGTATGGAGCAGGAGCTTCAGCAACACCTCTGTGCTGTATTATTAGTCTCAAGTAGTACAGCCAATTTTTAGTTTAAAATAACTCACAAAGAAAGGATTTTAAAAGAAATCCTTTGCTTGGTCCTAACTCAAAGCTGCTATGGTAATTTGTTTACATGTACAGCATTGGCTGTAGAGCTGTGTTATGAAAGAGTCTTGTCCTTTATCTGGAGATAAATGAAGCATAAACTACGTCACATCTTACTTCCTTAAGTTCTTACTGTCTGTCCTATGGTGTGGACCTATTTTATTGTCCATTTAAGTAGATGCAACAGTTTCACAGCTGCCTGTAGTGAAGAAAAAAGAAGTGTCCTCCTCACACATATATCCAAGATGTAACTATTTAGTGCATGCTCCTTCTGAAGATAGATCTAGATTTGCCATTAGTAACAGATCCATTAATCCTATCTTGCAAGTTTTGGAGTTCTTTATATAAGAGAGGTATGCTCACTTCAACTATGGGAAGTGATCAAATACACAGCAGAACTGATCTTTCAGAACTACTGTGAGATGCGATGCAAAACAAAGGCTTGATTTGTAAAGCAAGAGATTGTAACTCAAAAATAACTTGTGTAAATTACAAGAGCAACATGCACTATCTCCCTGATAAATATGCTGCTGCCGCTGCCTCTTACTTTCCTTCTTGTTTACTCTCTTAAGTTGCACAACCCTGATTGGGATGACTGCACCCTAGTTTGTAGAGTGCGCTATGACACAACTAGAAGATATCTGAAATTGTTTTCCAGCCACATAAGTTTAGTACCACCCACATATATACCTCCTCACAGTTTTGTTTCTCCCCATAGAATCCCACTGAATAACTGTTGCTTAAAACACAGTGGATAATTTGACAAAAGTTTGGCCACTTGTTTTTTCAATATGAAAACATACCACAAAAACTGCAAAACACAGCAGCATTTCAACATATACATTTAGCTGCTATGACTACAGTTTATTAGAATTTAAAAGTTTTTTAACAAAGAATTGGTGATGTTACAGTCAGTGTTGAGATTCAATATCAGACATACCTGTCAGCAAATGACTGGCCAGGTTGTTCCTCAATGGTTTTAGAAACTTCATAACGCTCATAATGCCTATTGGAAAAAATAAGGGAACATTTTGTTCATATACAGAAAAAGACATACATAAACATAAATAGTTCCTAAGGGAAATATTCACAATAGATATTGTGATTTAAAATAGATTCTTAAGGGAAACAAAAAAAAACAAAAACCCAAACAAACAAAAAAACCCACCCAGTTTAAGTTAAATCTCCCAAACAGGTGAAATTCCAAAGAGTCTTAGTTTAACACTCAGAAATACAACTGATAAAAGATGACAGAAAAAGAAAAGTTATCAGAAAAATGGCCCAAAATTACGTTTTGATGAAGTGACAGGAATCCAAACATAAGCATGCCAGAATGGTTATTGCTAAAGACGTTTCTACTATGTATTGATTTAATTTCTTATTACCTGTCAATGATAGGTTGGCCAGCTCGATCCTCTATTGTTTTAGATACCTCATAGCGCTCATAATGTCTAGAAGAAAAATGAAGATAAAATGCACATTAAATAAAAATTCTAGAAATTGAGCAAGCAGTAAGTATCCCCAGAGAAAACTGAAGAGGTTCAGATATGTTAAAATAATCCCAAAGACTAAGGTGCAGCAAAAATTACAAGCATCACTATACAACACTATTATCTCACTCATTTCAAAGCCAGGAGGAAAATTCTGTCCAAGCACAACAGTTCTCTAAAACTTACATTTTATTCTAGAAGAGTGTACAGGTGCAGTTTATAAACTCACAAAGTTCCACAGATAACACTCTTCAGCTGCCTGTCCCCTGTCAGTGTGCTTTGCAGCCAGTATCACGCTTTTGCGGATATTTATATAACATTTCAGATTTCACATCTTATCTTTGGATATCATCTCATAGCAAGTATTTAACACCAGATATTTTAAAGCCCAATTTCACTGTATTTGGTCCTTTACTATTAAGCAAGAACACCAGTGTTTAACAAAACACATCCTTTGGCAGCAACCTCAGAAGCAATGAAATCCCCATAGACTAAAGAATGTACCAGGGACTTAGATATGCAGATATTACATCAGCTTAATAGGTTACTGCACCAAGTCCTATTATCTTGCAACTGAGACAAACTAAAATTGTAAAGTTACCCTGGCTCTGCTGCCAGGAAGAACCTGTTCAGCCATTGTAGCATTGTGTCTCTGCTTTGCTCAGCAGGCATATCAAGCAGCCCTCATTTAGATTAAACTAAAGTAACTCTGGGTCTTACAATCTCCTCTGCAAATCTATACAGTCTTTTTAATCATATTACTTTCTCCTAAGACTTAGCTTGATACCATGTGTTCTCTTCAGTCATCTCTTACTACTTATATAAGAAAAGGAGAAAAACCTCAAGAGAAACCACAAGTCTCAAGTCATACACGAGGCAGAAAGGTAAGTGCAGACAAAACCAGGAAGAGATACTGGTTTAATCAGTTTCAGACAGATTAATCTCCTGTAATAGCAGTCTGAAAACTCCCAGGCAAGAACACTAACTTGAGAGAACTAATAGTTGGGGTTTTGTATGTTTTTTGTTGTGTTTGTTTTTTTTTTAAATCAAGGTGCTGAAGAAGGTAATGAGATAAGAAAAATACCTGCAATGGATATTTCTAACAGGCTATGATATATAAGCCAGTAGCAGTTCACTGATATACCGTGATATCCCTCATTGAAATTAATCCAGTAGTTAAATTGCAATTAAGTTTTATTGTTACACTGTTGAATTAAAATGAGAGAGAAATCTGGAAAAATCAGTCACACATTTGTTGGAAAAGTGTTAACTTGGTATTTCTTCTGGACACCCTGTATGTTGAGTCACTGGGTCTCAATTTGCAGGCTTGTGCACAATTCTTAAAAAATTTTCTCATTAAGTCCTTCAGATCGTCTTTCATTTGGCTGTATTTACACATTGGCTAATTACTGTATTTACACATCCCATTGAAAAAAAACAGCTGAAGTAGGCTAATATAGCACTTGATTCTTGGGGAAGGACCTTGTGTTACGCCTAATCCTTCTGTCTTTGATGAGAAAGACTATCATATGGTATTTTGCACCCACTGACTGCAGCACAAATCTTACATGAACATCCTTATATGTTCAAGACAGACACAGACCCATTAGAAACTGATCTGAAATTGGCAAAAGGAAGAGAAAGTACACCCTAACAAAAGTGCACACCTTTGGTACTGAGGCACCTCCACTGACACCTCCCTCTGCCTTTCTGCCTGTCGCCTCTGCTCCTCCATCTCTGCCTGCCGCCTCTGCTCCTCAGCGTATTGCTGCTCCCTCTCTTTACGTTGTCTCTCGAGCTCCAGCTCTTGGAGTTCCCGTTCTTGTTCAAAATGCCTGCTTGCTTCTTCCTGGATCCTCCGGTCCTCCTGAAGCCTCCTCCTTCCTTCTTCCTCATGCAGCAAGCTCGCTGCCAGTTTATTTTCTCCATCTCGTTCTGGCTCCACAGGAGCATTTGCTTCTGGGCTTGCTCTCCAGCTGGACACAGGTGGAGTCTGAGAAGTGACAGATGATGTATTTAGGGTCAGAACAGTCTGCTCCTGTAGCAAAGAAAAAAAAAAAAAATCATGTTTTTAGGCAATGGACCAGTTTTTTAAATAGACTGCTCACTCAGAAAAGGTAATTTATTCTGTAAAGTAAGAATGTATAAAAATCATCCCCAGCACTTCCAGTGCAAGACGCAGGACACAGTTTGGTTTCACATTCTCCTAACTCAAGAGCTTCAATCCACACATCACCCTTAGCAAGCGCTACAGGCAGCACGGCCACAACTATGTGAAACGTTCTGCTTTCCAAAGTATCGCTTACATGTCAAGCCATCCCTTCCCCACTTAAATACCCATGGAAAACAAACCTTTCCATGATACCTAGCATTTCTCCCTTCTGTTTTGACTTGGAAACCCGAGAGCTACTTAAGAGTGTATACACGAAGATATACACTGCAATCTATATCAGAACCACGAATTTCACCTGAATCCTCATGTGGAGGCATCTCCCACTCTCTTCCACTCTCCTACCATTTCAAAGTCAAGCCTCAGTCCTATCACTCTATGACTTCTCTCAAAAATGAGAAAAGTCATTTCAGTGGTCAAAAGATGTTTTAGTTGCAGGGAAAAAATAATGTTTATGCGTCCATCAAAACCTCTAATGACAGAAAAAATACAAAATGGTTTACATTCTTATACAACAAAGTCCTCTAACAGCTCAAAAAGCTTTCTTATTAAAGTTCTAAGCCTTAAATTATGGTCTAGTTATTCATGACTGGAAACACAACTGATCTAGCTTGGATGACTAAAGCAACACTCTCTTAGCAGTAAAGAAGAGATACCTCAGACAGTTCCCATACTCAGGAAAAAAACTTGTTCATCTTCCTGTAAACAACAGTCATAGAAGTCAGCATCTACAGAAGCTACATAAACTCAGTGTTTTAAAATAAATAACTGGAAATCTAAAGTTGATTTGGTATGTAAATTTATCAGATAAAATGTCTGCCGGTAACAAGCCAGACACTCATGAACATGCTTCCTTATAAAGTACTGAAGCAGAATTCCAACAAGTAGCATCATGGTAAATAAACAACAGAAGTGACCATTTATGATCACAATAATTAATACATACTGTGACTCTTTGCCAACGTATTTTTTGTGTTAGTTACCTAACCAGCTCATTAGGAAGAGACGTAAATTCAACATATCTCAATATACCCCACCTACTTTTCCATCCCATTTTTGCAATCTCTTTCTACCAAGTCATGGACAACAATTTATTTTCCAAAATGAGAAGATAAACTACACAAAAAAACCTAATTATTTGCCTGCTTGCATGAATCTAGTATAAGGGGGAAAAAACCCTCATGAAAATAGTCAGAAAAGCTTTATTCACAGCCTACCTCATTAAAATACTTGGAGCTCTCTTTTTCTGCTTCTTGCTTTGCTCGTAGCCATTCTTCCCTCAGTTTCTCTTGTTCTCGTTGGTATTTCTCCTGTTAGGTTAGATTGAAGTTAAATGTGCAAATAAGAAACATGGTATTTTCTTATTTTTCATGAAAATGTACAGTGGAATTTAATGTGTTTTTTAACAGGCCAAACAGACCAGACAAAAAAACATCCTTGAGTTCCACTAGAACATTAGGTCTGCCACAAATAAAATCCTGGCTAACATACAATCCAAAGAAGTTCTGTAATTGATTTCTGAGTCTCCAGGCTTATTACACGCTGTCTCACAAAAACCAGCCTCATAGTTCATGTTCTCCAGTTTAGTTATCATTTGAAAATAAAAAACGACCCAACTATTTAAGGTATTTATGGAAAAACAGAGCAGTTGTACTTAACTTGGAATTGGGCACAGTAATATGGTAAATATAAAGAGACCACTACGTGAAATAGTGAGCAAGAACTCTCATTTTTTGAAATGTTACCTTAAACAAAACCGAATTTCTGGACCTCGAAATTTGTCTTTTGACTAGATTTGGTATGGGATCAATATACTATCTTAAAGCATTGCTAAAGCACAAGGCAAGTGTTTCAGTAGTTTTGTCAGTCACCACCTGTATCTTGGGAAAAGCAAAATATTTAAGGATGTCAAAAGTATTCCTTCTAAGATGCTGGAAATAAGGAAAGAAAGACTTTGCTTCCTTTTTTTGCTATTTGAAAATTCATTACTAGAATCATGGGGAAGAGACAGATCATTATTACTCTGGTCAAATTTACCACTTCAGGGCTAAAGAAGAAGAAACGAAAAAGTGATGGCAGATAGCTAAGTCAGCTCTCAAGAAAGGGGAGCCAAGGTTTACACTCTTTAAAGCCATCTCTTCAGGTATCAAATGGAACATCCAAACGATAACAGAGACCACAGGTAAGTTTAGGAAGGTACAGCTGCTATCCTGCAGAGTTTGCAAGCTACAAGGAACAACAACAGATGAAACATGCAAAAACCTACAGATTCTGTGCTTGTACTTTGACATCACAGTTTTCTGCTGAATACAGCCAAAGAGGGCTTGTGCAGAATAAATGATATTCACTGATGTCTTTCCTAGCCATCAGACTTCAGACAACAAACTTTAATTTGCAGAGTTGTGTCTTGCTGAATATGGTCAAATATGCTTACACTTCATTGAGCTGAGCTCTTTGCAGAAATGTATGCTCAGGTTTTTTGTGCTATCCTAAGACTATAAACAATGACCCTTCCTCCTGCAACACCCTCTCCGGCTCTGGCTACTAGTTATCAAGGTGGTTTTGCATTAGCAGGTTCAGCTTTCCTACTCAGAGGTCCTGGGAACCAGCTTGATTCCAACTGATTAGATGATTGCTAAATGACAGGATTCTAGCAGGTCCCTGTGGTACTGGCTGCCTCCTCTTCATATATGAATACAAAGCAGTATCCTTAATGGAAGGTAAAACTCAGGCCAGAGGCAATTTCCTTAAGGGGAAAAAAATATACTTCATATTCAGAAGTGAAGACCCCTTAGTTTTTCACTTATCCTTTAAATTCTGTTGTCATTAAGAACATAGCAGTCCTGGAAGATTGAACACTTCTGGCTGTAGTGAATACACATTGTGCGTTTGATTTTATGAAGCTCACTAAAGCATTGTCCTCTTTTTTCTGAGTAGCTCCTATTGTGTACAACTGTGCAGGCAAGAAAATGCACCTGAGAGTCTCCCCAGGCCATCAGTAAGAAGAATTGCAGCATTCACATGCTACTTTTCTCTCCTTGTTGTTACACACAGGGGACTGACAGCCCATGATTATGAAGATTAATTATACCTGCAACAAACGGTCCTGCTCTTTTTGCCATTTTTCCTGTCGTTTTCGCTCTTCCTCTTGATCCCAAACCCGACGACTAGGAGCGCTGATGGATGGGACTGGGAGCTAATATAGCACAGAAATTAAATCATATTATCCTCTTTCCATGTAATCAACACTCTACATTTTAAAACATATTTTTTAGAGCAAGAAATAGAAGACACTACCAACATTAGAGCTTTACATTGACAAGGACATAAATTAGCATTTTCTTCAAACGGACAGAAAACAACCAAGCCTTGACAAAGGAAATCTTAGCCAGTACTCTCAGATTTGATCAAAATTGTAAAGCAGTATAAAAAGCAATAGAAAGCAGAGAGCTTCTTGAAAAGACTGGGATTATACAACCAACTAGTCGTTCACAAATAGTACTTACATCAGGCATTGCAGGCTCTGGGCCTCCTGGGAAATTTGGAAGGCAAAAAAGAGAAATCATTATATCCATACATAATTGCTGCAAGGCTTGTGTAACTGTGGCAAGTCTGAGCTTTAGACTAATTTTTTCTTGCCTAGTAAGACATGCTTGCATTTGCCCCGCTGAACTTTCTCAAAAGTAGAATTTATTAGGTGCTTTCAACTAATGTGCAAAATTGTTTCAAAGCTCTGCATGCTTACAAGTGTCATCAGCTATTGCTTGAATTAGCAGTACATGACCCACTGTAACAACACAAAGGTTCTTTACTATACCTCTCCTCTTATTATTATTATTATTCTGAAATCCAACTGTTTAGCATGACCAATACCCAGAGCACTGCACAAGGTAGAGAAGCTATTCGTTCTACTGCCCTCGGTATGAATCAAGAGCAACTGACATCCACTGGCAACTTCTCTACCACAAAACCATGCATTTCTGCTCTCCAACTTTTCTTCTTTCCTACTTCCAAAAGCACACTTGAATTCAATGAAATTGTCACAATTCACCACAAACCTTTTGCTATTTGAGGCTATAACACTTGGCCTTAATCTTAATCATCCTGTGACAAGATGATTATTAGAGGGAGATGTGTACTATGCTAATTTATTAAAAGTTGAGAAAATGGGGAGAAACACAAATTTAAGTGTAATCATTTCCTAAGCACCATCACTATTTTTGTTTGTTGACAGTATACTTGTTACTGAGCTGTCCAAATTTCAGTTAAAAAAAAAGGCAAAAAAGAAAAAAAAAAAAAAAGCAACAGTATTCTGAAGTATAATCACATGAAGAGGAAAAAAGATCAAATTTAGGATACAAGAGTCTCTAATGAGTCACAGGTTAGCATCAGTTCTATATATTCACAATTTTATCTTCACTGTCAGATCACAAAAGCCACAGTGAAAACCAGGCAATCAGTTTAATCTAATCGTGCCAGGAGATATTAAAGGGAAGCATAGACAGCAACTATTTTGCTCCCCTCTTCTCTCACCCCTGTAAGCTTATGCTGAACTCCACAGGAATCTTCATGTAATTGCAAAGCTGAAGTGTCAAAAGTTTAAAATTAACAAGCTATACTGAACACACACTCTAGAAATACAGCCTTGTCCTCCCCCTTAAGCACAAGTGAAATACCTCAAATTTCTTATAAAAATAATTAAAAGAAAAACCAGATTTCTGCCAGCCATAAAATAAAAATCAACAACAAAACCCAACACCAACAAACAACCAACAAAATACCACCATATTGCAGATACAATATTGCAGATATAGCAGAAGTATTTAAAAGCAAACAGAACCACAAACACAGATATATGCTGTGGCAGTTCACATATTGCTTCTGGCAAAACCCAGAAATCATTGCCACTAAAAGCAAAATCCTGGCCCCACTGAAATCATTGGCAAAACTCAACTGAGCTTCCAGCGGGCCAGAATTTCACTCTTTCAGGCTACAGCAAAACAGCAAGGCATACACAGCCCAAAGACAGCATAAGACATACAACATTAGTGGAAGTATGTGAGCTGTGACATGCAAAATGCTGAAAAGCAACCTACAAAACCAAAATTGAGTGCCTCATTTATTGCCTTTTTTAAAAATGCTCGCGTATTAAATTCAAAATTTATATTGCTCTTCTTGGGATCTTGTGACATCACCACATAGTGGAAAGCCAGCAGATTTTTTTTTACACTAATTTACACAAAAGCACAGAGCTGCAACTCAAATTCAGAGTTAAATACTTCATCAACAGCTCTGAGATTTTCTCTAAACTCCTGCTTGAATATTCACCATTATTCTTGTTTTGTAGGTAGTAGCAAACCTGAACAGAGTGCCACCCTTCTTATTCTACCCAGTGAAAAAAAAAAAAAGTATGAACGACACAGAAGAGATTTAAACAGCTATAGATATAAAAGAACACGCAAAGACCCATTACCACAAAGGTAGACCCATGAATTGTAAGAATAACCTGATGACCCTGGGGAAAGAAGGGAAATTAATTATGTTGCTTCATTGTAACTGCAGAAACAACACTGAAGAGGTAGAGCACCCAGCACCAGACTTGTTAGGGAGAGTGTGCAGTAGGAACAATTTCATGAGAGTACATGAAATGTTAGCTATTTGATTTACCTTGTTCAAAAAATTGTGACCGTCTTTTTAAGTTTTTCAAAGAAATAGGTTCAGATGCTATTTGAAAAATACAAAGAATACAAACAAGTCAATGAGGTGCTTTTTTTTTTAATGACTATAACTACTGGATAAGAAACTTCTGTTAGACCTCCCATACACAAAGCCCCTGAAACAAAAAGGAATACCTTAGGAGGTTACATAATATACTAATTAGGGTTTCATTTTATCAGTAACAATGCCCAACTATAAAAAC
>WEIU01006510.1:113690-134832 GCA_013389925.1 Aegithalos caudatus | reverse complement strand
AAAAAAGCTTGCAAGAAAATGCCAAAAGCCAAGATCTTCCTATTTCAGCTCCTTGGCAGTCAGGTTTTTATTTACAAGTAATTTGAAGCACATATATGCCTTGTTCTTTGGGGCTGCAACCTCCATTTAGGCTAATGATTCAGGTCAAAGTCTTCTCTGAAGAATACATACTGTATATAGTTTTAGTCAAAAGATAGTCTGCACATGTTTTAATATTTACCATTCACCAGTGTTCTCTCATGAAAGACAATAACAAGTCTTTAAAACATCCTATTTACTTTAATACATACATAGCTACATCTCCATATTTCAGATGCAGGGCCCTTTACTTGTATTGTTTAAGGAACATAAGATTTACAAGTTCTTCTCTCCACCCTCCCACTATCAAGATATTACATTTTTCTTCCTTCCCACAACTCCTATGAACCTTCAAAAACATACTCACAGAACTTTGAAGGCTGCTGGAGAAATCTCTTTTTGTGGATATGGTGGAAGCATTTGAAACTTTTTCTCCTGAAGTTGCATCAATCCATTTATTTTCAGATGTACCTATAATGTTGGTAGCCATACTGGTGAGATTGAGGATTTTATGCCTTACATGTGGCAGGGAAGGCAGGTCTTTGCCCCAATCTTTTTGGTATGTGGACGACCAAGAAATTAATATAGACAGTAATGTCAAAGAACAGAACAAGAGCTAGTGAAAACATTAAAATAACAAAAAAACACACAGAAGAGGGAGACACACAAATCAGGTGGAATTTGTGGAGACAGAAAAAAGGGCATTTATAGAAGACCGCCTTCCCCAAAAATGCAAGTGTTAGTCATAAGCCAGGTAAAAGTTTGCCAGATGTTTTGCTGATATATGCTACAGCAACTGAACATTAGGAATGAGTTAGCATTAATTGGAAACTATTTCATTAGTGTTAGTTAGGATTGAGAAAATTCTTCTACTTTACTCACTCAGAGTACAATGAGACTCATACACTATCCAGGGAAGGGTCATTTTCATGTCCATGCTCATCAGGAAGCACAGAGAGGGGGGAGAAAAGGCAGTCTAAACTAAACTAGCAAGTTGATGAGGCAACGACAAATTATGCTCTTCTCACATACGCCATCGTTTCTCCCCACCCTACCCGTCCTATTGAAAATTTTACTCAATTCATTTTTTCCCACTAATCTCACTCTTTAGTGATTTTGTTTCTTGTCTCTTCCTAAGCCCACTGTTTTTATCCCAGTTTGCTGTTAACTTGTTTACCTAGATTCCCGCTAAAAAATGTTTTGTATTTATACTGTGAAAGAAGTCACTGGTCACACTTCCAACTCTGCAAAAATTCTACTAGAACTTTGAAAGGGTTTCCTAATTAAAAACCATGACAAGTCAAGACATGCTACAAGGCTGTCAAGCCACGATGGAAACCCTCTCTACCCAGAATGGGTAGTACCATTCTGTAGAGATTACAGCACCACAATATTTGGGTCAATGGCCAGAATCAGAACACTCAGGTGCTACATCACCCACCCTATACCTCACTTCAAATGCTCCCAGAAGAAAGGAACAAAAGATCCTCCTTCCCTAAAGAAAGGGAGCTGGCAATTGAGAGAGAGGGCCTTTGAAAATAATTATCCTCTAGAGATCAGACCCTCTTCATTCTTGTGGTATGGCAGGAAAGAAAAAGTTAGATTCGTTTTTGTGCTTGTTGCACACTTTTTTTACCTGTCCATCCTCTAAAAAACAGGCCAGAGCACAAGAGTGAGGTCAGTAGCTCAGTGTTTTGAAGATTTGCTTGTCAAGACATTTCTAATGCACAAGCAGTTAGAAAAGCCAAGTTGTGTTAAAATGCAACAGACATGCTGGCAAACTACTTAGCTTAGATACGTGTTACTGCTGTAAGGGTAATAAGGACTCTCAGCTGTCAGGTACAGCAGAGACAAAGCTTATTTGCCTTACAGAGCATACAGTATCTGCCCGACAAAACAACTCACCATTCTTTCCATATCGTCTGACATCCATGACCAGGTTTCCAGTTTCTAGTGCTCTGCTGATGGCCTCTTCCCACTGACTGTAGTCCATATGTGAAACCTTTGTGCCGTTGACAGCAATGATCTCATCATCCACATGCAGCTGACAAAGTGCTGCAGGGCTGCCTGCAGAAAGCAGAAGAAAAATGTTATTATGTCTCCATTAATTCTTTTCTTTTTATGAAAGTTGTGATTGCAAGAGGGTGGATTGGGAATCATTCAAAGAAATGCTTAATGGTGGATATTTAGACAGTCTTAGAAAAATTCACTACACTGTAACATAAGCTCAGTACACTCAGTATCAAAGTAGCTTTTCAATGTAGAACTTCTGGGAACAATAAAGAAATCAGTCTTCCATACTTGTAAGTCTTCAGATTCTGCTAGCCCATTTAATAAACAGTCTCTCTGTTCAGTCCTCCCTTCACTAACTCACCTTCATAATCTGAGACAGTGAGAGAGAGGCAGCACCACAACATCTATACCCAACAATTAGCTGAAATTCAGCCAGTGTTTGGGTAATCCTCTTATTTGTCAAAGAAAACCAGCCTGCACTTTGTTAATTCCAGTAGAAGCTGGCTTTCTCATATTCTCATTTACATTTTCTGAGCTCTGCTGACAAGAGAATGCTGCTTTATTGCTTTGCTAGAGTAGTTTGTTAGCTCTGAATTGATTGGTAATTGGACTCAAGATATTGCTGGGGACTGTCCCACTAGACTTCTCTGGATTCTACTTATTTTATCTATTAAGAGCAAACTTCATGGCAGGTTGGACTTTGAATCTACTGAGATTTTGCAAGACAGGCTGTACTTTATACTTTTTTGATGTGCTACAAATTGGCAGGCAATCTCACTAGACTAAGGACAGACAACATAGAGAACCAGTTCATAAAGTTTTTCTCTATTTAATTCAGAAAATGGATGAGCTGAGAAACTCGACTCTCCAAGCAAGATTTTATGGATGACATATGAATGGTTCTTCCATTAAAAATTATTCTCTTAGCAGAGTAGAAAATAGAAAAGCCAAGTAAAAATATAGTTAAGGATTGCACAGTAAATTCTCATGTTAGTAAAACAAGTTTGAATTACACAGTAGGATTCTCCAAAGTAAGTAGTGAAATCCACACACCTTACTTAAAATATACCAAGAACAATGCACTACTACATTATTAGAAGCAAATGTGGGCAAGTATGACAGAAAAATTTAGACACCATATGCTTCATCCTGAGTGTCTTTTGATTCATTAGCAAAATAGTGTTGCAAGTCTGGGTCATCCACGATGGATTCCGATGGCTTCACACATGAGAAAGTTAAGAAATTAAGAAATGCTATGCTTCCTAGTACTGCACCAAATAATGATTCATCATAGAAAGCTACACTAGCTATTCTGCTAGAAGAACCAGGCTCCATGTTATATCTTTTTGCATCGTTCTTAAAACATGGACAAAAAATTCATTTGCTATTATCAGTCCCAATTGCTTTTAAGCAGTATTGTAGGATAAAAGGTAGGGTTCTCATCTGGAGAAAGAAACATGGACAATAGTTTAACTGGAAAAAAATGCATCTCTAGGAGTCAGGAAGTTGTTAAAGAACCATAGATTTTCAAATCTGTTCATGGAAGGTACAATTAAGAACACTATCGAAAATACAAATACTGAAGTTACTGAATTCAACAACAATGTTACATTTGGAATCATGTCAGATATTTAGTACCATATAGCTTAACCACATCTGGACTAAGCCTTATGTTCATGGTACAGGGAAATTTTCAGGCTCTGGCAGAGACATCAGAACTCATAATTTCTATCTTGAGTTGTGACAGAATAAGCCTCCAGTAACCAAAGAAAGGTTGTGTTCATTTTATTCAACTAATTTGTCATGGATGAGACCAGGCTCAGAGGTGTGGACAGTATACCTCAGTTTTAGGAAAGGAAGGGAGCTGAAGATTGCACAATTCTTCCTACATTATTACTAGAAAGGCATATCCAGACCATACTCCAACCATACAGATCGAATGAATAGCAGCAGTCTCTGGACCTAAAACAGCCAGAACAACTTACATTGCTCAATTTTTGGCCTGTAAGTTTGCCAGCAGAACTTCCTCTACAGTCTCTGGACAAAAGGGCTTATTAGGGTGCCTATAGTGGGCTTCTGCTCCGATTTACCTCCAGAGAAGCCCACAGAGAATGGCCAGAAATTCAGGTGCCAAAAGTTGTATGCTACCAGTTAGTCTTTCTCTGTCCAGCCCCTCCAAGACTATAGGACTTAACAATAATTTCTTTATATTCCTACAGAGGATTTAGTTTTCATTATAAAAAAATGTACTGCTTTAATGTTTTTCATAGGTTTGCCTGAAGGTAAAAGGGTTTTCTTTCTTACTAGTCCCCAGTAAAAACAAAAACAACCAAATACTCATTTTCCATATGTTCTAAGTTATCTCTAACCTATCCCCATCTGTTGTTATTACAATAGATAAACACTATCTCAATGATAGAAAAAAAACCCACAAAAAACAACTTCAAGGATGTGGGTCAAATTTACTTTTTCCTACATGACTGCAAGTGTTTGATCAGAGATGCACTCCTATATCAACACAATCTCAAAAAAATTATTGCAAAGGGAAAGTGAAAGGGGAAGGCCTGAAATAATAAAGATTATATGGCACTGGGGAAGTTGGCAGAACAATGTCTAGGTTAATTACTTTAAGGCTTTCTATTTGCCTAATTTTTAGTGTAAAGGTTGAAAACTCCTGTAAAAAATGGGAACTATTTTTTTTTATATGTAGTAAATGGGTCTCACAAAAATGTATTACAATCTTAACTCTTAGCTTTTTGAGACCACGGAAGAAGTTAATTTTGCCTACCAAGTAGTTTACTTAGCATTTGTTTTAAAGGAATAGTATATGTAGAATAAAGTCATCTATAAGTAGTAAAAACTATATGTGCTGGGTAACATCTCAAGAAAATCATACAGCTAGTTAGAAGGGCAACATAATCAGAGCAAGTACTCCCATAAGCTTCTTCTGGGCTCAAGAAAGAGAAAAATGTGACTAAACTTTTGGTTTGGATCTGCCAAGACTAAATCACACTTGACCAACCTAGTTATATTCAATGATGAATTGACTAGATCTCTGTGGATGGGGGAAGAGAGATGGCTACAATCCACCTTGTCTTTAATAATGCCATTGACATGATATTCCACAGTATCTTGGTATCAAAATTGTGATGGTATTATCCACAGAATGACCAGATAGGTGAAAAACTGGCTGGGCTGTCAGGCTCTGTGGGAAGTGGTTAATGGCTCTTACTCAGCCTGTGGACTGCTTACACGTGGATCTCATCAGGATTTATCCAGGGACCTACCCTCTTTAATGTGTTCACCAATAAGCAGGAGAAGGAGGTTCTCATCACATTTTCAAACCTTGTCAAAAGTGAAAGGGTGGCCAATACACTGGAGGGCAGGGCTGCTCTTGAGAGCAGGAACCTGACATTCAGGAAGGCCCTCTTCCTGGAAAGGGCTAATCCCAGAGACGGTACAGGCTGGGCATTGATGGGCTGGAGAGCAAGGCTGGGGGGCCCTGGCAGTGGTGGGTGCTGTATGAACACTAAGACAACCAACAGGCAAAGACAAGTGACCATTCCATTCACTCAAGTGACCATTCCATTCACTCAGCACTTCTTATGCCACACTGACAATACCATGTCCAGTTTTGGTGTTCCTTTGTAAGAGAGGTATCAATAAACTGGGGAAAGTTATATAGGAAGGTACTGGGATGGTCAGGGCTGGAGCAATTTGACCCATGAGGAAAGGCTGAGGAGTATGGGCTTCTTCAGCCTGGAGAAGAGAGGCTGCAGGATAACCTAACAGGAGTCCCTCATCCAGTACATACAGGAGGTTCCTGAGAAGGGAAAGCCTGCTTTTTATTGAAATTTTTGGCAGGAAAACACAGAACAGTGGTTATATAAACTGGGACAAAGTTTGGTCTGACTGGATAGATAGGGAAGATTTTCTCTGGGAGGATAATGCCTGGAGAGGCTGTGTGGTTTCCATCCTCAGAGGGTCTCAAACCCACATGGGCCTCGGCCTGAATTCCATTGTGACATTTTTTGAGCAGTGTGTTGTTCTAGGTGATCTTCCAAGATTTCTTCCAACCTGAATTAGACTATGACTTATCCTTAAAAATAGGAAATACAGCATTCCCAAGTGCCTAGCTAAAAGCATATATTACTCTTTCAATGGGTCATCCACCTCTTTCATTCTTCATTTCTTTAAAGGGAGCAACAGCTGTTGAATAAGGACACAAGATGAGACAGTCATTGGAAGAAAAAAAGTGATGAAAACAGGATAAAATGAGAACACTGAGACACACTCCATTGTCAGTTCAATCTATACTTCGTGCTCTTCCTTGTGAGAATGGTAATAAAGCTTAACCAAGATAACAACCACAAGGCCTTCACCTTCTCCTTGGGACAGAGCTCATGTGGACCTTTGTGAATGATCAGCAGGAACATTCACTACCCTCAGATTTCTCTTTTTCAGCTGGCAGTGCAAATGGACAGATCCCTGTCTCCAAAGAAGGAGATTAAACCTGAAGCCTAGTAGCAGGGAAAGCAACGGGAAAGTTATTCTTTGGGCAAAGTGAATATTAATATTTCCAGAATCACAGAATGAAACATGTTGGAAGGCACCACAGTGGTTTATCTGGTCCATCCTCCCTGCTCAAGGAGGGCTATCCTAGAGCAAACCTAGTAATGAAAAGTACCCAGATATAGTGGGTCTATGAAAGACCTCTTCACTTCTTGAACTTGTAAAAGGAAAAAACAAATCTAAGAGTGCTCATTAACTACTGTTAAAAGGTATTGTTTCCTTTCTGGGAAGCATAATACAGAGCTAACTAAATTAAAATTTTCCAGTTATTTTTTCCTTTCTCAGGATGATCTTGTGTTAGGTGGAAAGAAGGGTGCAATTCAATATTCCTTGAGTATTATTGGCAATGGGAAAGACCATTGTTTAGAAAACAAGCATTATATGTGATTTGCTTGGGTTTTTGTTTTGTTGCCTTTTTTAAATAAAATTGAGCTTGCTCTCTGAAGACGATTATTAAAGGCTAGAAATAAACTTTATATAGGTGTCATCTCAAGACAAAAATGTTTCTTTCCCTCAGTATTAAAACTGAAAAAAACTGCACTGGAAATCAATTTAGAAGTTGCAATTACTTAAAAATATGAGCTGTCTCCAAAATTCAGCAAGACTAAGAAAGGAGAAATTGAACAAAGAGTATTAACTCCTAAGTTTCTTCTGCATGTGTTTACAAGTCATATGAAGTGAAATCTTTTAAAACTTAGCTGAAAGAAACAGTCTATATATTAAAAGTCTGTATTTGCCCATCAGTACTGTTTTGCAAGAGGCTCAGTGAACAAATAATCATGTTTATACCATCCTTGAATAGGAAAATGCATTTGGTATTTCTGAATTCAACCTGTTTCAAGAGATGAGGATTCACAGAAATGCATTAAACTAAATACTGATTTTTCAGTTCTGAAAATCACCTGATGTTTTAAAATGTTTGCAGCATTCTTAGCAGCAAATGCCTTAATTTAGAAGCCTCTGCAAACTAAACATAAAAACAAAAATTTGTGTATATATACACATTTACCTTCTTCAACTGTCTGTACAATGGCTCCTGAAGAACTCCAATTTGTTGTAAACCCAAAGCTGCGACTGTGGCCAGGTCTCTGGTTTATACTGATTCTCATTTCACTGTACTGTTCCTGAAAAATAAAACATGACACTACAGTATCTTGTATCACAGGAATCTAAATGAGGGAAAGCTTATCCTCTAAATAAGTGAGGCTGCTCACAATGTGCACTTTAATCATCTATTATTAGCATCACAGACAAAGGAAACAGTATTGAAGTCAGTTAACTAACTCATTTGCTTTTTATTCCAATAGGTGTATTTTCAGTTTACATTTATATTTTCTTTACATGTACATTTCACTCTATATTTCTATTATTTTAAATGTTTTGAAGCACAATGCTAAGCCATCTTAAAACTTGGAGGAAATCAAACCCCTAAATGATTCTTTTCGGATTGTCTTGTGAATTTATGACATGTATTGCCTCCTCAGAGAGCATCAGAGATGTGAAAAAAGTAGATAACCACAATCAACCTTTTTTTTTCTTGCACATCCTACAGTGAGAATCATCACTTTCCTTTAGGCTCAATGTTGCATCTAGGTTTACTTGGGTGCCCAATCATCTTGATTTTGTGTGAAAAACTACCAGCTTGCTATGGATATTGCAATAGAGATCTTAGATAATAAAAATAAACCCAAAATCAGCTAAATTTAGATCTTTGACTTTAATGGACCTTCAAGATCCTTTCAAAACCTGAATAAAAATCTCATATCACCATTTTAAACAAGAATATCTGAATGGGAAAACATTTTGTAACATTTGCTTTCAATCCCACACTATATTAAGAGCATGTGTTGCATACATTAACATTCTAATGTAAGCTCATTAAAAACTACTAAAATACCCACCCAAATGCATGCTATGCACTTCATCAGCATGACATTGACACTGATATAAAAGGGAAAAAAAAGATTTTTCTATCAAACAATGTTAAAATAGATGTATTCCAGTAAAATGTGCATGGAAGGGACCCTGCACGTTTTTACACATATATTAAATGTACACCTACAGTTTAGTTCCCTAGTGAACCAGCCTTCCCGAAGAGTCTGATTCATTTTCCCTAACTTAAAATATTTAAAAATCTATAACTATATGCCAATTCCTCCAAGCTCCTATGTTGGTAAGATGCAACAGCTACAGTGAGCATTGCACAAGCAGATGCAGCCAGCTGGAGTCTCAGGGAGGTGCAGCCAGAGGTGGTTTCAGCAGCACCTGAGTACTGGATAGAGAAGAAAACAACTGCACAACATCATCCCAAGGAATCGCCTCATGTTACAGGAATATTTCTGGGAAAACTCCCTGTTACAGCCCAGGGTAGAAATTAAATCTTTTCTTTACAACACAGCTACTGGCTAGCCAATGCTGCCATACAACCCAAGTCCTTAGGTGAATATATCAAAAGTTACTCTACTAAACAGGTTAGCACTCTGGGCTAGAAAACATACACACCTTTAGAGTTTGAGTGCTTTCCTGGAAATTACTACTGGTCAATTATTTTTTTCTACCATCCCAACATGACTCTTAAGATCTACCTCTTTTCAGAGGAGTAATGGGACTCTGTACACTGAACTTTATCATTTTTATAGGTCAGCTCTAAAACAGTGCTCCACAGAACTGGTGTTATGGCCCTGATGACTAGTGAACTAAATCAATCTCTGGCAATGATTTACAAACACATCAGATGGAACTTGCATTCCTTAACTTAGGGCTTGTTAAGTTACATAACACAACTAAGATTTATTTTTAACTTTTTAATTTTTTTTAAAATACCCTCCCCATATTACTTACTCACTTGTAGGAGGAAAAATTTATAATCTCATAACTAACAACAGGAGAAAAACAAATGGACCTAGTACATGCCATTCTCATTTGCCTTGCTTAAACAGATACTAAGAACTCATAATGAATGTGTCAGTTTTCACTGATTAAAACAGAAATTCTTCTGCCTGTTTTTGTTGCAACATAGGAAAAAAAGAGAAGTCATGATCTCTTTTCTGATATCCTTATATCTCTTTCCTTATATCCTTATTTCAAAAAATTATGACAAATCCATTACAATGGCCCAGAGGCATCAGGGGTATTAAACTGCAATGTATTTCTTTCCACAAGTGATTAGGAAGAAGATTGTTTGGAAGCAAATTAATTTCTAAAAAGGTGGTATGGGAAGTGATTTCATAAATCAGCATCCAAGGTCTTATAACCTTCACACACGCAACTGGCACAATTAACTTCTACAGCAGGATCAGAAATGCAAATCTGTCAAGGGTTATGGACTGAATCATCAGACAGTACAGAAAGGTATCAAAAATTAAAGCTATTGTGGGTGAAACATGCAATTGGAGGAGACAGAACTTGAGATACATATTTCAAAAAGAACACTGAAGACCCAATCCCTTATCCAGTAAGCACATGTACAGAGATGTTGATTTACTTCAAAATTACCATGAACATTAATTAGATTCAAGTAAAGAGGAAAAAAATAAATAAATAAAACAAAAAGGCCCAAGCCACAACAGATGGAAAAAGGATAGTATTATACAGATGTTTATGGCCAGCTTTGAAAAGCTGATCTCTATTTTCCACCACCAGTTTAAAGTGCAAATGAAAGCTACAGCAGCTCAGATAATTCATCTGTCACACCTGATTATATGCACAATGTCCTAATTTGGAGAATAGCAAAAGACTTTGCAAGCAATTAAATGATATGTAGAATAACTATTCTGAATTAGAATGATAAATAAAATTAAGCACATGACAAAAAGGACCGGGAAAAATTCAGCAAAAGAATACTTTTTTCTTCCCCAAATACTCTCTTCCCCCTAAATTAAATCAAAGGAAATAGCAAGTCTCTGGAGATGTCCTATTACTACCAGAAAAATATTTGCATTAGATGCACTTTTAGATATTTTCTCTTTCATTCTGCTGTGGCATTCAGTTACACCAAGTAAATCACATTATTTCCGCACTTACCATGGATTTTGAATCCTTAGGCTCTGTCGGACTCGCAATTTCTGCAGAAGATGCAAGTGAAAGAGAATCAGCAGGGATGCCATACTTTGGCTTAGGAATACTGCTTCCAGCATCTTGGTCTTGGGGCTTTAAAGGTAATGCCAAACTAGGAGGAGGTGTTGACTGAACACCTTTTTCCTCCTCTTCCTCCTCACCTTTACTTCTGAATGCACCAGCAGAGAGAGGGTGTGCAGAGTCTGGTTGTGAAAAGGAAAGGCTGGTGAACAAAGTTTGAGTTCTTTTAGCTTTATCTACTTCTCCATTGTATTTCTGAGCATCATCCATCTAGGAAAAAAAAAGACAGCTTGGTAAATAAGTGCTTTTAAAAAAGAAATCCTTAAATCTTTCAGTGATCTTTATATTTAACAAAACCATATACCCCTCTGAAGCAAATTCTGGTTCCTGTGCCCATTGCTAACTCTGTACTTAGAAAAATATATTCTTTTCTCTTGAAATGCTGCAGAACAAATATTCCAGACTTCTTAAGATAAACTTGTTAAAGTAATCTGCTTAGAATTATTTCCATTTTTACCACTTTTTAAATTGAAACAAATAAGGATTTAGGAGCAAACTGAAAATCATCATAGTAATGGGGCAGGGGGGAATCAATTTCATTGTTTCATTGCTTTATAACATAGACAAAATTTAGCCTAGCATAAACTTTCAATTTCAACAAAGTCAGCAGAGCAGAGGAAATTTTATCACCTGAAAAAATTTATCTTTATCACTTAATTATGTTAACCTGGCTCCAGATAATTACCTCCAACAACAGCTTTTTTTGGTAGAGGACACAAAGGAGACTTACGACAAGTCATTAAAAAGAATATGTTACAAAATGTAGTTACCAGCCTTAATTCTAGGAGTGCTTTTAAGCACAGAAATACAAGTAAACATCTAAAGCCATGACAGAACTGCCTGCTCTATTAACACAGCCTTCATCACATAGGAGGCACTTTTTAAATAAAGCCAAAACATTAAAACTACTGTTTCCCCAGCTATTGAAGACCCCACGTTTACAAACTTCGGGAATGAAGCGGAATTTTACCGTGAACGACCGTGGAAGTGACGAGATTCCTCTTGAGTGGACACCAAAAGGTCTTGGTGTAACCACAGATGTTAACCTGGAGGTATCAGTTTTCTGGTAAGTTCTCGGGAGAGAAGCTGAAACCTGAGCTGACCCAGTTTGAGCATTCGCTGAGTAGCGAGTGGACAAAAGAGCCGGGCTCTGCTCCCGCTCCTGCACCAGGCTCTCCCGCGGCGCAGGAGCTTCTCGAGCAGCCGAGCTCTCTGGCACGTTCTCCTTGGGTGGTTGTGTGGCGTGCACGCTTTTGCTGTCCTTAGTGCTGTAGGAAGTATCTTCTTCCAAATGATAATTTCTGCCTGCTGACACATCTTTTGCTGCTGTGGAAGGTGCTTTTTCTTCACTGAACACATCATCATTCAGTGAATACGCCCAGTTGGGTTCCTGTTTCTGCTGCTCATAGGAGTCCTGATCTCTCTCCTCCCTATGGGAATAGAGCCTGTTAAAATACCCAAGTGACCCAACAAACAGGCAGGCCTAAAGTCTTTCAACTAGTAAATGTTTAAAGCAGGGAATAAGCCAAATAATACACCACTAGTAAATGAAGATGAATAGCATCATTTAAATATATTTGCATTTTCAAATATTTTTTAATCTATCTTCTTCCACCTCCTTCCCAGTTCAGCACTCTCATAACACTCAGACAATATTGCTATCACATTATCAGGCTGCCATCATGAGAGAATATTTGCCAAGAAAACCATATAGCTACACATAGCTATAAATTATATAGATATACATACATTCAAGTTATCCATCCTCAGAAATTCAGATTTATTTAGGAAAGAAAAGGAACAGGATAGTCCTATAACACTTCCTGAGCTATATAACCGTGCTTGATGTTTCTGCTCTATGAACATGCCATGCTGAATTTCAGATACCTAGATAAGACAGTGCCCTGAAATTCAGCTAATTATTATTTTTTTTGTTACTCATTCGTTTGCTGTAAATGAACAACCACAAGGATAATCTTTAACACATCAATTATAGGATTCTTATTGATACCAAACATCCAATACAACTAGCATCCATACTTTTATTCAAGAAACTAATTTTTGTCTTCACAAATAAATAAATCCAAATATTAGACTTATTTCTTTTATGAATATGTCATGTGTATATTATCTTCAGCTCAGTCATATGTACATTTGAAATATATAAATAGATAAACAAATAAGACTCTAGAAATGGTATTGTGCAGTTTATACTTTTTACTCTTCAAAAGTAAATATCAAAAGTAAAAAGCAGGGATCAAGGGGAAATCAAGTAAAAGTTTACAGGTCTGTGACATACATTAAAATTCTGTCTGCAGTTCTCCACAGTGGCTAAAAAAGTAGCAAATTCAGCAGTAGAAGGAAGAGAAAGAGTTAACTTCATCCATGAGTAGAAAAGGCTACTATCCAGTTTAGTGGTATTGTCTTAACTAATGTAAAGAGAATGCAAATGTTGACTTCTCAACATTTTATTTAAGGATAGCAGAGTAAAATATCATTTATAGAGAAAACTCTTTAACATTCTGTGCAAACAGCACATTAGAAAACCATATTCAGCCCTTCAATTGCCTTGATTTCTACATTTTATTTTGCAACTGAAATAGTGAAGATCTCTGCAGAATCAATTGCAACTTGCTGGTAAAGGCGTCTCAAAAATTCAAAGGAATAAAAATGCTCAGATATATGTTCTTAAGCATAATACTCCCATTAGGACAATTACCTCTCCTGCTGCATTTCCTTCAATGACTTGGTACTCCTTCCAGACACCTCAGATGCTCTCCTTTCAATTTCTTCTCTCTCTTCCTTTTTCTTTTGTAATTCTGAAGTGTAACTCTTTCTGCGATTCTTCCATTTTGCTAGATCCTATTTAGCAAAATAACATGAATGTACACCAGCAGAGTTTTTCAAGGTATCACAGACTTACAGAGGCATCCCATTACATGCTATTTATTGCCATGATTTTATTGACATGTCTGAATCACAGCCACATTTTCATGTATCTTTCCCCTAAATGATAAAGGGGTTGTCATGTTCTAGTTAGGGTTGCAGGCTCACTGCCTCCTTAAATTAACAATTGTAATTACTGGACTGCATGTCATTTGGTCCATTTTTCCCCCCCCTTAACATTTTCAGTTTTATTCTAAAATACTTCACCCAATCACACATACTTGAAAACTAATGCAAATGCCATCTGTATTTCTTTGTTGAGGGCTTTAGAGTTTGGGATATCGTAATTTTTCCAAATCACTACTATGGTAGACAGATATGGTAGCTTGAGAATAAATATGCCCTAAATTCTAAATTGAAAACAGATATTTCTGTACTTTCTTCATTTCTGTAAAACCACAATTTGAACTGGCAATATTGTCCATGAAATACCAGAGCTGAGTTAAGGGAAGTACTGAATATTAGAACTGAGATGCATTAAACAAACAACTATGAACTCCTTGTTTGGTGCTTTGTTCTTGATTTCAGCTTCTTGTTGATACTCATTGTCAAGCAGAGATTTTAATAAATTGGAAAGCCTTTAGATATGCTTATGATGCTGTGCAAAGCTACCATACAGTTTACAAGCTAGATTTAAAACAGAATTATTAGAGGATAGAAGCCCCAAGAATTTGCACAAGGAAGTATTATTTCTTCCCCTTTCTCCCAGAGGATCAAATACTCAAACATTCCAATCATTTCTCCAAAAAAAGTATTCAAAAATTGCAGATAACACAAGAAACTATGCCCTAACTTCTCTTTATGTCCACAGAAACCAAGCCTGAAGGCTTTATTACAATACATACAAGTCTTACCCTGAAGCTTTAATCAGAAGCTTAGGACAATATTTAAAATAATTTCAATTCTGCATTAAACAGGAATCCCCACAAACTCTAGTAGCTGCATGAGATGAATTGTTTTAGAAGACAGTCCCAAGAATTGCTGCACACATGCCAAAATTTGTTTACTAGGGACACTGAAGGCAGGTGACACCCAGCCCTTCAAGCAGGATGCACAAGGAGAGGTGAAAAGGAGTTCTTACTTCTTGCCACTTTAGATCTTGTTCTTGTAGCTGTTCTTTTATCTTCTGCAGCTCTTCATAACGGATTTTGCGCAGTGTCTGCAGCTCCTCTGCACTGACATCATTCAAAGATTTACTCCTAGACAGGGAAAAGAGAACTCAGCTTTATAACATCCTAGCCCTCATTTACAGAAGTGAAACCTTCAGAGAGAGAAAGATTTATATTAGTACGACTGAATGCTCATGAGTGTTATTTTGAATGGAGCAGGAAACACACAGGCAGCTGAACGAGAAAGACTGGGATGTGTTGTAGGGCCAACACACAACTCATTAGTTAGGTATTTGAGCAAATAAAATCAGGTTAAGGAATGAGCAGTTCTGTACATCTCCACGCTGATCATTCACATTGAGCTCCTCATAGAACACTGCTACTTCTGTTTTAAATTGTTATTCTCTTTATTAAAGTCGTTTCTTTCTTTGACCCAAAAGGTATGCCCTACCCCCCCAAAAAATTCCCATCCTTTGACTTCTCTCCTTTAACAGACCCTCCTGTTCTTTCCTTCCTTAGGCTAATCATAAAATCCTATCAGTTATTGATGCACATTTCCAAAAGATTAAGTCACTCACTGACAAATGCTCAGTTCATGGATGTCACAGGTGCCACCAGCCTATGCTGATACCCCCACAAGCCTCTGAGATGCTTTCTATTCAACTTGGGATGAACACAGCCATCTTCCTGCTAATTTCTTCAACATGGCTACAGTTTCCTCCAGGAACTCCTACTTGCTAGATCCTTTTAACCTAAATTCCTCAAACCTCACTTTTCATGCTCTCCCCCACCATATGCTATTTTTTCCTTTATTCTTTCTCACTACAGTGATAAACATAACAGGACATTTAGTTCAGATAGAGGACAAGCCTCCTGATGAGATTTGACCACAAGCCTCTGAGACAGTAAGCAAAATGCATCATAAGGTTCAATAGTGTAATACAAAGAGAAAGCTAGGTTTTGAGGGCTTGGGTTGGTTTTTTTTTGTTTGTTTGGGTTTTTTTTGTTTGTTTGTTTGTGGGGTTTTTTTTTGGTTGTTTTTTTTTTCCCCCNTTTTTTTTTTTTTTTTTTTTGTTTTTTTTTTTTGTTTCTTAGTATTCAAAAATGCCTTTGTTTTCATTTATCCAAAGTATGAGTTAAAAGGGATGTAACTAAGTTCTAACAGGACTTGCAAATGTGGCACTTCTCTGATATGATGGAAAATCAGATAAAAATCAAAACAGATCCAGCAGAGAGCCTTGCTCTAATCTGTTGCATTCCAAGAGATCTCTGAACTAACAAACCAGACTCTCACTTCCTCCCAAGAGGCTGAACTCACTTTCTTTGGTAATATAAGACTAGCCTCTGGCCTCTAGAAATAAAGGCTTGGGCATTAACTCATCATATCTGCTTGCTTATCTATTTTCTGAATGAGAAGAGTGCCAAATTCAGCAAAAATCACCTAGTTGCTATTGCAGAACCTCTCTGCTTGTACAGTTCTTTTCCACATTTTTAATGCTTAAGTTAATTCACATGTCGAACTGTTTTGGGGTAACCAAATACTACATAAGGGTGGATTAAATTTGTTCCAGAAGAACTCAAGAAAACATATATAACTATAGTTTCCACTTCCTTCTCCTGAGTTACTATATCTGCCTGCAAATAAACAAGAAAATCTTGACCTGAAGAAAATATAACCTAAGTAAAGGTATATTCATACCATGAAACTGGATCTTAGTTTTAATTTCAATCTAAACTGAAAAATCTAATGACTGACTTGAGTCTTGTGAGTCTCCCTGTCCTAAAATCTAACTTTTTCTGAAACATTTCACACTTTTGGAAGCATTTAATGATTTGCCAGGTTTTCCTCAGGGTAAAAATAGAGAAGTAAATAAATAAATAAATGAATTTAAATTTTAAAAAAACATTAGAAAACTATGCATTCCCAAATACTTAACATGCCATCACACAATAAGTGGAAAAATTATTTTTCATTGAGATGCAATTAATCATAAACATCTAAGTTCCTATGACACAAATCTATAAGTTTACCACTGAGCGTTCAATAACTTGGAAGATATAAAATAACCCCAGATCATTCACCAATCTCATGATAAATACCACTGCTGGTAATTATTTCCAGATTCTAGCTGTACAACCTTCAAAATAAAATATTTGTTAATATTCCTTTACACGTTTTGAATGTTTTAAAGCCTAATTTAAATACAGAATAACAAATTTTTCACTTCAGCAGGAATAAAACATTAGAGCTGATTTTCAAAGTGCCTGATAACCATAACTTGAATACACGAGACAGCAGAGAGAACTTTTGCCATATACATAGCTTTTATCTCTTACATTCATTATGTAAATTGCAAAGAACAGAACAACAAAGCATCATGCACAAGTTTTCAGCATGAGTTTTTAGCTACTGTGCATGCATAAAGATTAAAAGAGGCCAAAAAAATAGCATTATAATCTCTCAAGCTTTCATAAAACTTACCCTTGTTCATCAGAAAGCTTTTGAAACAGTCTGAGAAATCAGAAACCAAAAAGAAAAGATTCAGTGTCTTGATATTGATAATAACATCAACACCATTAGTAGACCAGCACTCTTACTAAGTCATGGGGAAACTGAAAGCTTGGGAATCAGCCAGCATGGAATAGCACATCAGGAATTGGACACCAGTCAAAAAACACACCAGGACTTGCATGATGGGTGAAGTTGGGCAGAACTGTCAGAACAAGGCTGCCTGCAAATTTCCAACACTTTTCATTTAGCAATACTGCACAAATAGAGCCTTGTATTATTTCTGCACCACTTCAGTATTGCTGAAAAGCATGGTGCTCAAAAGAGACTCATTTCAATAAACTAAAATTAATGCTAGCTCGAGTCCCAGCAAAAAGCGTGGTTTACAGAGGTTGTTTTCTTGTTACTTCAACCATTTCTGATACAAACTGAAAGTAATACTCGATGTGTACCAAAATAAAAAAACCTATAATGGATGTTCAGCACATTAATCCTTGAATACAACTAATCCAGAGTAATTCAAGAGGATTTTTAGTATTCTTGAAATGGGTATTTTATAATACAGCTATTTAATTCTACTGAATTAATTTTTAAAACATGCAATATTTCCAAGCACTTCAGAAATATTTCTCAGTGAAGCTCGGACTTTGTTAACAGTATTAAGCTTAAAAATTAAATGCAGCAACATCAAAATCTCAACTGAAACACAGAAGTGCCTTAGTCACAAAGTAACAATGCACAGCTGGGAGATCTGCAACTTGCAATGCCGTATTTTCAGAGCTAAGTAAACATTTGGAACCCCACTCTCCCCCAGTAAATACAAAATTCAAAGGGAGATAAGAAGTACTTAAGAAACAGCATTCGGTCAGACAAGAGAAATTTTGAGGATACCTAGAAAGAATTAGGGGAAAGAATGTATCAAGACTGTATGAAAATTGGGGGATAGTATTGGCAGAATAAAATATGCCATGGTGGACTTTAATATTACATAGACACAACTTGCATGCACCATGACTTTGGGCAGGCAAAGCATTTTTTTTCACCTCATCTAATCATCTAAGAACTGTAGCGTAACAGTTTACAAGAATTTTTAAACTTAGGTGCAAGCAAGAATATCAGAATGCCTGTTTCCAGATTTTGTCTTTAAAGCATTCATGTGTTTCAGAAATGTTTTCACCTATTATCTTGTAGAATAAAGGAAAATATTTCTAACATCCATAGTCTTTTGAATAATCACTATTCCCATTCAACCATGGAATGAAACTTATGTAGAACTTTGGCCCTGAGGGAATGATACATGTTTTCTCCAAAGTGGCAACCTAAAACTAGAAAACGGTATAATTTTTTTGTTGAAAATATGGTATTGCAGTCATGAGCTTCTATTCAAAGCAAATAAAAAGCTTGTTCAAGGACGACACGAACAAATAGCAGATTGGCACTCTATGAATGGTTCAGCACAGGATGATGCTTTTCTGAATGGGAAGGGTTCAAGGGCACTCAATCTGTGCAGGACACAACCTGACCTCTCCACCATCTGCCGTTTCTTGTGTCTAACTTTGCTGGCCTCCCTGATTGCTTCCCACTTCTTCCAGTCTTCTTCACTGCATGGACCTGGGATAAAATTTACTGGCTGGACGTTGCTTCCCACTTTCCAAGATTCAATTTTGCGGGTCAGCATATCGTCCTTCTTATGGTGTAAAGATGGTGACAGCACTCTGCCATTGTTCTTCCTCTCCTCTGGTATCGCGTTTTTTTCAAGTAAACAGAGAAATTTGGACCGGATCTCTTCTGGAAGACTCCATGGATCAGGAAACAGTGCTGGGTGATACTTGTCAGGAGCACCTGATAAAGGCACCTCTTTTTTCTGAGAGAGGACTTTACGAAAAATCATGTCATCCTTTTCCAAATCTGGAATCACAGTTTGGCCCTCTCTGGGTTGCAGAATTATCTCACCCTCTAGAGGAGGCTCTTGCTCCGAGAATTTCTTTAAATACCGGGGGTCTTGAAGAACAACTTGATTCACATGGAAAGCCCCAGTTTTCCGAACAAACAAATCATCATTTTCCAAATCTGGATATAGATATCCATTTTCCTCATCCCCTTGCTTGCCTCCTGGTATAAAGGAAATATTCTTTCTACATTTTATGAGCCTAGGGCCAGATGTTGGATCAATTCTGGTCTCCATTTCAGAAGACACGTAGTCAGTGTATTTTTGCAGGGCCTGAAGTAACGAAAACTGACTGAAGCATATAAAACAAAAGGAGGGAAGTAAAAATATCATTAACTAGCAAGAGACAAGCAGATCACAACGTATTGCAATATACATTTGGTTTAGACTTGCAGTATCCCAAGCAGGATGACGACACCACTTGGCATTTACCACCACTGACCGTAGTGCAGCACACGCCAACCAATGCAAAGGTAACCTGGCATCCTAACCTGCTCAGAAACATCACACTTACATGCTCACACACAAAGCCAGTAACCCTATGCAGCATGTTACACATTCACATTTACACATTTCAGAAGGCCAGCAACTTATGGCTATATTAAAAGAGAAGAGAACCCCAAACCCAACAAAACAGCAAAATCGTAATAACTAAAAAGCACAACATCACGGGATGTGTTTTAATTTCATTTAGCTGTTGCCTATCCAGCCATTTCTTTTTGATGCATCAAGAGAACAGCTCATGCAGCAGTATCAACCTGGGCTGATCAGAAGACTCCAAGATTTTTCCTTCTGCAATCTGTGACAATGAGCTTCCCACATATTCAGCAGTTGGTTTATAATTTTGATCCCTTCTGCAGCTACTGTTCCAGTCAAAACTTGATCTTGGTTGATTAGCAACAATGGTACAGCTTTGTTTGTAAGTAAATTCCTCATCCTCAGAATCTGATCTCTTTCTACTGCACAGCAGCACAAAGAATGAGCAGAGGAGAAAGAAAAAAAAAAAAAATGAAGTGTACTCAAGAAGTAAAATGCACAGTGGCAACAGTGCAACAGTTAACAAAACTAATATTTCAATTATTAAAAAAAAAAAGAAAAAGAAAAAAGAATAAGACATCCTGCCACTACACTGGCAATGAAAATTTAAAAATTCAAAGCTATAGAACTACACTTTGCACACAGGAGAGAAACAGGCATGCATGAAAACGCACCTGAACCCTTGAATCTCTTTATACCAGGGTTTGAAAGAGGATTTCTTGATTTTTTTCCATAGCAATTCTTCCTCTGGAGTCCAAAACTTAGGAAGAAATTTGTCAAAAGCAACAACTGTATTTGGTGCTGAAGAACTTAGCTTGCGAAAATAGAGATCATCTTTTTCAATGTTTGGGATGCCTACTTCTTTCTCGTCCTCATCAAAATACCCAGATAATTGTGTAGGATTGTTAACTCTTGGCTTGTTTTCCTCTTTAGTATCCAACTGCCTCTGCCTCCTCTGGTTACTGTTCAAAATATCCAATCAGTTAAGATATTTTAGGAGCAACTTGACATAAGGAATGCAAAAAGACATGCTTTTTGGCTCAGGAGCTCAGCCTTGTGAATGAAGCATATTAGTTCTCAATTTAATCACTGCAGCACCAGAAATAATAAGATATATTAAATAAAAAAAATTTAAAAGGAAGTTAAATGGTTATATCAGCATCCTATCTCCTCCAACAAAAATACAAAATTTGACAAAAAAAGCGTATCAAATTATCAGCTGTGTTAAAATGCTGATTAGAAAACTAATTTTATGGAGTTATTTAAGGGCTGCGATTTAGGTAATGCAATAGT